>OY783231.1:65024579-65582079 GCA_963678685.1 Patella ulyssiponensis | reverse complement strand
TAACTTACCATTAAACTATCTTCTAATTGAAGTAGTCCGAATAACCATGCGACGATCAGTAAGCAGTGTTTCTGTGTGCACCTGCGGATATGTTAATTAACGGAGAATATATTTTCGCTTACATAATGTAAGTTTGGGGCCCGGGTAAGGTACACGATATTAAGCAAAAGTCCTGATCTATTAAACTGGAAGGATAACCAGGCCAGGTACCCTGTAAAGTGTTACATGTTCTACCTCTTGCACGACCCATTTTATTGTTTTAAGCAATTCATTCTGCATCTCGCACTCGCGGGTCTAGTTATTGTTGGATATACATAATGTAATATATTTTTTGTCCCTTACCGGGCCCCATAGAAACGTCATCATACAAGGAAATATTTAAACCGCACCCAGCTATTGTTAATTTGGTTTTTCATTCGTGTTAATTTTACCGTATAAGCAAAGGTTTGATTTCATTAAAATGACAATAACACTCTTGCTGGCTTGGCAGCTCTAGAAAATAAATAATAGTCTTATTCTAAGTACCAGATGTTTATGTGTCCTACCTGTTGTGTAAATTATCCATTACATCATATTTTACATGTCCAGAGGGTTCGAAAATATTTTAAAATCCAAGTCACATTTGAAAAGGTTTATGTTAACCTTTTCAAATCATGTAGTTGAAATTTTCCAATTTTTTAAATTAGGTGTGTTACGATGAAATTTGTATCACCAATTTATTTGAATATTGTAAAATAATACAATTTGTTGACCAGAATAAAGATTGGGACATATTATTCAATTACAACAAGAGTGTTATTGGGGCTTTAATTATTTATAAATCATTATATCAAAACATTATCTACGCCAGGGTATTAAAACGTAGTTTGAAATATATCAGAAGTCGTATTATCCGGGTGTGTTGACTAATTTAAGGAACTATATCTTTATTATTATTCATATTAGCAGATTTGTAATTATCACTTACTTCGAAACGATAACCGTTTCTGAGATTTATTGGAACGTAGTTTGAAATATACCACAAGTAGTATAATTCACAGGTAGATGTGTTAACTTGGCTTATTTAAAGCGATAAATTTATATTTTTTAAGAAAGTCAAACATAATTATTTCTTTGTCTTTTGCTCAATAGGTTGTCAACTCACTATTATACGATCAGAGGCATTATTTCCCACTCTTATAAATCACTAACACTGGAAATAATAATACAATTGCCTCCCTTGTTTTTCTACCCCCCCCCCCCCATACAATAGCTATCTTCAAATGTTTGAATTTGAAGTTTAAGATGATATATTTGCCCATTTCTCAACTGGCAATAGTGAATTATTTGATTAATAGGATAATTCTTTAAAGATTTAGTACTGTTTATACTTACCATCTAATTTAAGGCTTTATTTTAATATATTTTAAGATTATAACTTAAAAATATGAAATTACCGCTTTAAATATATCACCCAATTCTTACTTGTATAACTGATGTGTGTTCCTTATACTGAATCACGGTGGCTAAGTAGGTAAGACGCTTGCTCGCTAGCCTGGAGGTCGGGTGTTCTACCCCTGCATTGGCCGTGAATGTTGATCCAGATTTTCCGGCGTGGTTTCCTCCAGTGATGCAGGACGGAGGACTTGACAAAGACAGGTATCTAGTCGTTCGGATGGGACGAAAAGCCGAGGCATGCACGTAAAAGATCCCTTGTCAGTTGCCCGCCAAAACTTCCCTTATAGTACACTGTATGGTGGATGCCTATCTCCATTAGCCGACTTCCCAGCAGAACAGTAGGACGCTTATCCCCATTTTATTCATATCAGTACTTGGGGGCACTATAAAACACAAAATTGATATGACATCCAGTAACCCGTGAAGTTGGACGGACGACCCTACTCCTTGTAACGTGGGATCGAAACCACGCCACTTGACAGAATGGCACAATCTGTTTCACAGAGAATTACTTACCAATTATCTCTGTAACAGATGACTGTCCACAACACGTGCATTGACTTCACGTGGCGTCAAATCCTTGGCTGAACGGCTCGTGCAATGTTTACATAACACCTAACTGCTTCGGGCAAAATGATGCATTTTACTCATTTTAATACCCATTTACACTAAATAGGAAATATTTTTAACTACAAATACTTCAAACGTCTTTATTTATTTTTCTTATACCTCAAAAAAATGTTTGAGAATTTAATTTGTCGGAGTAAAAAAGTTAAAATACCGAACTCATTAAGTCTCGTCGATGTCATGCTTATCAGTGATTGTAGCGGCCAAGCGAATATTCACTGCGCACTGAAAAAAAACTTGTGTTGAAACAATACAAACTTGTGTTGTTTTCAACACAAGTTAGGTGTTACTATTTAACAACACAAACTTGTGTTGAAACAACACAAACTTGTGCTAAATGTTGAAACAACACAAGACTTGTGTTAAAATTTATTAAACAACACAAACTTGTGTTGAAACTTGTGTGAAAAGTTACACAATACTTGTGTTAGAATTTTTGAAACTTATGTTGAAATTTCTGAAACTTGTGTTGAAATTTTTTAAACTTGTGTTGAAATTTTTTAAACTTGTGTGGTTTCATACAAACTTGTGTATAACCACCCAATTTGTATCCATTATAGCAACCTTTCCCATGCAGTACCCCCTCCCCCTTTTACTCTGTTTAACCTAACCTGTAATGTTTGATTAATGAGGTAACAATAATATTTTTTGTTTAATTGTTATTTATTCAAACATGATGGGAAAAAAGTAAATATACGTTTGAATGTTAACAGAAAAACAGAAAAATAGTTATTATACTAACAAAATTGTGTTATATAATGCCCCCCCCCCCCATTTAAGTTTTTTTTACACTAAAACAAGAAATGAGAATATAAAGATATGTACACAGTATTTCCACCCTAAACCTCAAAAATATATAATTCAAAAATATCTAAATTTAATAACATCCAAACCAAATTTAATAACATCTCACTAATGAGATTTATTATGCACTAATATGAGTTTTTTTACATAAATTACATAATTTTAAAGAAAGTTGCAAATACATGTATTAAATAATATGTACATAAGCAAGGGGGCATAATGGTTCAGTGAGTATAAACGTTGGCCGAGAAATTTCAACTAGATGTCAGTAGTGAACGACAAAGCAAAGTATAATTAGGTACAAGCCCGGAATCGACCCCCCATTGCGTTCACTTAAAGAAGGACCCTAGACAATTGAATTATTTGACTCAATGACAAGACCTTCTGATCCAATGTGTGTGTTAACCATTTGCGCCCCCTTCCCGGGTACCCTTGACATTTGATATAAGAGTAGGTTAGTTGTAGGACAGAATCACCCTAATAACACAGAAAGGTAGAAAGGGAAAGTCACCTTAATGCCAGTATGCCTTAATGCAGGTCAAGGCTTTTTGTAATTCTGGGTATATTTGATCTACATTTGGTTTCTAGATAATACCTGTTAAATACTTTATGATTTCCGACCATATTCTAAGTGAGTTAGTTATATGTCACTTTACTTTCTATACGATACATAAATTTCTAAAGAGAATTAAAATCTAATTGTGTTTAGGAGAACATTTAACATTAAAAACAAAAATAAATATTTAAAAATTGGGTCAAATGCATTCTTTTCCAGAATTTTAAAATAGATTGATGCTTGGGTTCTCTCGTTGTTATCATACATCAAATACTCTTTCAGCCTAAAAAATAAAAAAATAGGCAATAAGAATACTTTTTTATGGTTCATAATGTTTAAATAAACAAATTATTTTGCCACATCGTGACTGGGTCTCTATTTTGTTTTAACTTTACGTAACACTTATTATGTCTCGTCAAGTTACATACCCGGGCAGATTATTATCCTCAAATCAAATGGGTTAGATCTGAGATGTCAGAAAAAAGTCGGGAGATTTGGGACTGAAACCTCATAATAGGTCAACTATTCACACGGTTCAAACATGTATTGAGTTTCCAAATCCAAATTCTCTACTATATCAGGACAGCGCCTATTTACTTGGCAATGTCTAATTATTTTGGCCCATTCATATTATATTTCCATTGGCAACAAATTGGATATTACCTTTTAAAATCTTTTTGAAAAGTAAAATATTATCCAACATTTTTATACTGCTATTTACAGTAAAGATACACATATCACAACTTGAAGATAATCTATGGATGTGATTGTTAAAAATCCAGCATGCCAAGTAGTTGAAATAGCAGAGCCCTAGGCATTGCCCCGAGAAGAATAACTAGATTACCAAGCAAGAGTATAGTCTATCGGCGATTCTTGAGCGAGAAAACGGTTCGCCATTTGTATCATATTTATCGTCGCTAAAATGTTCTAAAGGTGAACGACGGGTATAATTGTAAGCATCTCTTACAAATATAACTGAAGTACATATCATTCTATCAGAGATTCAAATACCGTTACGGTACCAGAAAATAACAATAGGTCTATTGTACACGCAATCCTTGGACACGATTTGACGTGTAAATACTGAATATATAGTGCAATACGACGATGTTCAAATAGCCTAAAGTTACCAAAAATAAAATCCGATCTTAGTAAACCAAAACTGTGCTAAATGTATTATGCAAAGACAGATTTGTTAAAAGTTGTTGTATATTGTATTGTATATATCGGTAATCATTTTATAATAATCCTAGTTGAAACGTAAAATTGTTAGATATTGTATATTTTTTTATCATATTTTTGGCGGATAAAATATTCAAGTTGGCGGAAAAAATATATGAACATTTCTTTACATAAAAATTATCATCCATATTGGCGGAAAAAAATTGAAAGCCAGTGTGAGCCCTGAGTATAGAACTAGTTCCTTGATTAAAAATACAAATATGTATGTTACTTACATTTTGCCTGACCGATCAAGCTTTGTGAGAAAACGTTTCCACAATATGAATAACCATTTCAAACTGTCTTGATTTTTCTGATGTAGTTAACTGAGAAAAAAAATATACTATGTAATAGTCGACTTAAATTGGCTCAACAGCTATAAGATGAAAGCTTTAATTTAATTATATTGTATGTTAAATGTTTTAGTTAGCTTTGTCACAGATGAGACGAGATGAAAAAATGGAATGAAATGGGGTTTAACTTCCTACTGATCAGCACCCACTTGGCTAATGAAGTTGGGCATATGCCATACAGTGTGCTATGAGGGAAATTTGGCCAGGTACCGCGACCCTAAGGTCTACTCTTATATGAAATGTTAGTTACATTTTGCTGTTTATCAAGCTCTGTGAGAAAAGTTTCCACAATATGAGTAGCTATTTCCATCTCTCTTAATCTTTCTTCTCCCATAAATGCATCCTTGCATCTTAATTTCGTATGCATTAGAGACTTACCAATCTGGTGATATTTTGAATTTCTCTCAGAGAAGAAAAACCTTGTTTTATTCATTTATGTCTGTTTCTAAATATATATGTACATGTAAGTACCATGGCACCAGAAATATCTTTGAAACTTCTTTCTGTACAAACTAGATGGCTTGCTTTCACTTTTAACTGTAGTTCTTCGTTGTCAATTATGTTATATTATTCTTTATCGTCTGGAATAAGCAGAAGAGAACTTTTCTACAACACTTGTTCTCGGTGCATCAAAGTGATCAAATGCGATTATTTATTATAAGCTGTTTGCTTCATGCACTGCTAATTTATGTAAACTACAATTATTATAGTAGACACATCAACCAACTGTAGAATAAAGTTGTTGTGGTCATTACTTAATAAAGCAAGTAGTGATATTTTAGTTATTATGCATTTAAGTAAAATCAACATACCTAGCAATATTGCTTTACTTTTGTCATATCTTCTGTATAGTTCCCTTGTTTGGTTTGTAATGAAACTGTTCTCGGCTCCTGGGTAAAAATATATAATTGCTAAAAATGGATAATAACAGCTGAAAATCTAGTCATTTGTTGTATATCGCAAGCCTCTTGACAAATTGACATGTTTATCAATTAGTTCCACCAAGGCAGTTGGGAATACAATATTGCAAACAGTATTTTAATATATTATTTATATTTTAGCGCTTTTCAACAGATATAATCTAGTCTAACGCTAATTTTAATATATTCTATATATACAGAAAGCCGACATACCAGATTATTTTTAGTTCATCGTGTTAAAAAAAGCCCACGTCGTACACCCTGCTTGTCGTTCGACAGTCAAACTATTTAATGTCATTCACTGCATTTTATTGTTTAATGAAATAAATAGCAATAAATACTGTTATAAATTTCCAAGAGTTCATTTCACAAATATTACAAACGTCGTGATATACCTTTTTAAATCACGTGACTTATCCACACGACCGGTGATACTGTTAGAATTATCCATGTTTCCTTCTTGATTTTTCAAAGGAATCGTTTAATTTCTGATTAAAATATATTTCATATAGACAGAAATATGAATAATGCTAAGTATATTGTGACTTGTGAGGTATCGGTAGACTTGTGAGATATCGGTAAACTGATTATCAATGTCCCAAATGACGTGTAATCCTGCAACCTACATCCTAAACAACATTGGCGGGTGTATTTGACAGATAATTATTAATTTCATTTCAAAGCTGGTATGACAATGGTTGTTATGGTCATTCACTTGTTATCAGACTGGTTGCCAGGACCATTCAGTTATTACCAGACTTGTTGCTATGACCATTCAGTTATTATCAGACTGGTTGCTATGACCATTCAGTTATTACCAGACTGGTTGGATTACTGGTTGCAATGACAATTCAGTTATTATCAGATAAGACAGGTTGCTATCACCATTCAGTTATTATCAGATAAGACTGGTTGCTATCACCATTCAGTTAAATTCCAAGACTGGTTGAAAAAGGTAATACAAATGCTAACACTCACACTTCTAATCATAAATATCAGGATTTCGTCTCCGAATTTAAGTTGATACGGGGGAACACATGGAGGGTGAAGGGGTGTCGCCTAATTCAGTTTTATAGCTGCCTCCAAATACAGTGATCATTGTCATTAAGTCAGATTCATTCTTTTCCTTATTCAATATCACATGTAAAAAAATGTTAACATCTACTGTTTATCAGATAATTACATGTAAATATAGTAAAACATTATTTAAAGCGGCAATTTCATATTTTTAAGTTATATTTTTAAAATATATTAAAATAAAGCTTTAAAATAGATGGTATCTATAAACAGTCCAGCCTTGTGAAAGAATAATCCTATAATTCACTATTGCCAGTTGAGAAATTGGCAAAAATATCACTTTCAACATTAAATTCAAACGTTTGAAGATAGCTATTGCATGGGGGGAATGGGAAAACAAGGAGGTAATTGTGTTATTATTTCCGATGTGAAAGATGTTTTAGTGCGGAAAATAATGCCTATGATTGTATAATAGTGAGTTGACAACCTATTGAGCAAAAGACATAGAAATAAATATGTTTTGACTTTCTTGGAAAATATGAAATTCCCGCTTTAACATCAACTGTTTATCAAACGATTAAATATATATAGTAAAATATTATTTAACATTAACTGTTTATCAGATGATTAAATATAATATATTACTACATGTATTTAACATCAACAGTTTATCATGTATCTATAAGAAAACATGTTCGCACAACGTAACGGTGACTTTCATAGAAATAGCTAAACAAACAATTTCTTTACATTTTATTATATTCATAAGAAATGATCTAATTGTATAAAAGGTAATATAAAAAATGCAGGTTAATGTATTGTGTATTTAAAATAAGCCATTAAATTGATTTTTAATCTGACAAGTTACCTCTACTGTTTGGTATCATGGAGTTACTCTATAGATATCAATAGATAGTAATATGAATTTATTCTATTGAAAGTTAAAATGAATAGTTGTTATTTTTCTAGGAGTCTTATTATTATTCTATTATTCTACAGAAAACCTTTTTAACAGTCAATTATATTGGTGTCTTTTACAGGGTGTTGTGTAATATGTGTTACAATTTCAAATACGGGAATATATGTTATTTGGTAACGAACAAACATGTTTTTGTGAATACCTGACAACTCATCCTAAAGACAACTCATCCCAGACAACTCATCCCAATAAAAGACAACTCATCCCACTTTTAAAGACAACTCATCCCAAGTCAAAAGACAACTTATCCCAAGTCAAAAGACAAATCATCCAAACTTTTAAAAAAAACCCACTCATTCCAAGTTACAAATAAATACCACAAATAATCATAATATATGAATTTATTACATCAACAATTTATTAAATTATACATTTATGTATGAATTTATTACATCACCAATTTATTAAATTATACATTTATGTGAGTTGATCTGTTGTCTTTGTTAAATGTTATTGTGTCTGTTTAATAAAAGATACATTATGGGAGATTTTTATACGGAGTTAGCCATTCTTGCTATAACAGTTCAAAAATAGATGCTGAAACAAGAATATATTGAAAATTTCAGTCAAATTACTTTATCCTGAACAAAGTTGTTATCACTATAATGTTTTACTAGAAATGGGAGTTAAATTCATCGACACCCTTTTCCCATTATGGCCGATTGTTGATTGACAGGCGTTAACTCCACCTATATAGTATCGATTATCAAGTAATGTTTACAATGACTAGTACTGATAGCGTATTCGGTTTGAGACAGGACTGCAATTCAATTCGTATACATTTATTTTTTACTATAAATTAGAATTAAGATTTTAATATATGGATAAGAAGAGAAAGTCTGCGATAGGATATTAAAGTTTGAAAGGAATGGGCCAAATCAACGAGGCAGTATTGTAAATAAATTATAATAAATAGCCGACTTCTTGCGTTGCCTGCGTGTACTCTTTTGTGCTTCAGGTAGGCCTAAGCGACTCCCTAAGCAGACGAATAGAAAACAGTCCGGAAGTATGATGACGTCAACGTCACGGAGAAGTCCCGCCCACGACGCCATAGTGATTAAATCAGTCAACGAAATCCTGTTTTAATCCGAGCCCAATCCAAGCCATCCGTGGGTCTACATAGTTCATTTTAGGCTTGTTGTTTAAATAAAGATCTAATTTATAATTTCTATGACTTCTGAGGCCCAAAGGAAGACCGACAAAAGTCTGTTTTTGCTCTCCCATAATGTATGTTTAATAAAGTGATTAGATCCAATGGCTTCTACATGCAAATTATATATAAAGCTTCATGCTGTTCAATCATTACACTTGCAAAAAAATGAAAGTTCTACAGAACAACAGAGGAGGATTGAAAGCGGTATTTGAAGGCCACATGTACACAAAACATGCTACTCGTAAAACTAAAATCTCATGGAAGTGCGTTAAGCGATCAAGTATGTCATGCAGAGGAAGTATTGTGACCGACCTACAGAGAGAAAACCCCGAGATCAGAGTGTCTCACAATCTCCCTGCAGATGAAGCACAGATCTCCTTGACCAAGGTGCGTCTGAGAATGAAACAGCAGGCATCCGACACCAGAGACAAGCCAAGTCAGATATTTGCCCAGGTAAAAAAAAACTTTAAAAACTTTAAATAAGAAATATGTTCCAACCACTACGTAGAATTATGTCTTTAATCATTATTTTTCTGTTGCATAGGTTGTAGCAGATTGTGACACTGACACCCGAGCCATTATGCCCAACCATGAAACCTGCAAACGAACGATGAGAAACCAACGACCCACACCACCAGTTCCAGCTACTCTGAGTGACCTTGGTTCCATTCCTGAAGAGTTTTCGACAACTACATCAGGGGAGCCATTCTATGACAACGGAGCCAACAATCCAAATAGAATTCTGGCCTATTCAACCGTCGATTCCCTCAAACGCTTTGCCCAAGCTGAGACCATCTACATGGACGGCACCTTCAAGACATCGCCTAGAATCTTCACCCAGATCTTCTGCATGAGAATTCCATTTAAGGACACCTACCTTATGTGCTAATACATCAGATGTGCTATGATATCAAAATGTACCGTTAAATATGAATGTTATTATTTATAATGTTATTGAACTTGAGATGTAATAAAAAACTGTGACTTTTTTTCCTTTGTTTTTTTTACCTAGGCAAATTTGTGACTTTTTTACTGTGACTTTTTTTCCGATCACCGAGTTGTCTTGGGATGAGTTGTCTTTGGGATCAGTTGTCTGGATACCGTTTTTGTATCACAGCAACCAGTGTTGTGGTGGTCTGACTTTTTACTAAGTATTGTGGAGAGTATATATCCGTATGGCATTACATAGCTTTTAACTGGTTGGCAACCACTGAGAAAAAGATTTCCACAGCCATTTCCAACTGTCCCGCTGGCGGTTGGTTACTGAAATAAATATGCTAGATAGTAGTTGACTTGAATCAACTTGACAGTTTTGATTTGATTATATTCACAATAATCCATGAACAGGTAAAACGTGTAAAATACAAACCCCAAACCATAATCATATGCTATAATCATATGCTGATACGCTCACATTTTTGTTCTGTACACGCCCCATGAATGTTGTTTTTAGAGAATCCTATATTTTTGTAGTAAGTTTTTAAAGTTTTTACTTCCTTTATTATTATATGCAGAATATCATATTTGTAATGTCACACTTTTATCTTTTTTCTAACTTTTATTCAATCAATAACAACCTTAGTCAGAAGATACAGTATTTAATTGTGGGATAATTATAGGCGAAGGGCATTCATTGTTAAAAATAATAATAATATAAAAATGTTACCAGTCGTTCTTTGCACATGTATTACGTCATTGACTGAAAAAAATAATCTATAAAAAAATAGTATCTAGTTTATGCACGAGTAAATTTCTATTTTGGCCAAATTTCCCAAATCAAAATGGCGGCGTAGAAAAATTTAAATTAAATGACTCTCCTAGAACGTACAAATTCAGGACAAATTCTTACCTACTGACCATAGTCGAACGATGTAATTTTAAAGCGGAAATTTCATATTTTCTAAGAAAGTCAAAACATAATTATTTCTATGCCTTTTGCTCAAAAAGTTGTCAACTCACTATTATACGATCATGGGCAATATTTCACAGGCATAAAAATCCCTGACACCGAAAATAATAACACAATTACTTGAATTACCTCCCTTGTTTTCCCATTCCCCTCCATGCAATGGCGATCTTCAAACGTTTGAATTTGAAGTTGAAAATGATATTTTTGCCAATTTCTCAACTTGCAATAGTGAATTATAGTATTAATAGGATTATTCTTTAACAAGGTAGGACTGTTTATAGATACAATCTATTTTAGGGCTTTATTTTAATATATTTTAAAAATATAACTGGATTAGTAATAAAAACATGACGCGAGGTAACATCTACCGTGTTTTTCATTGGATACAATGCGTTTGGAGGAAGGTTCAGGGTGTTGGTTTGGCGGGTACCTACTACGAAAGACCATCTATAATTACGTCCGTAATTTGAAGGCGCTTCCTTTTTTACCTCCGGACCACATGCTAGACACCTTCGACAAGTTGTGTCTGGTGGCAAACACGGACCCTTTACGGGAACTCGTTTCGTATATACGACAAACCTGGTTCGAGTCCTCCATCTATTCTCTAAATAATATCAGCAATTTCATGATGGCTTTCCGAACAAACAATGATTCTGAAGGTGAGTTAATTTAATTACTTACATTCAATATTATTTACATTCAATTTGCATTCAATATTATTTACATTCAATTTGCATTCAATATTATTTACATTCAATTTGCATTCAATATTATTTACATTCAATTTGCATTCAATATTATTTACATTCAATAGTGATTAGTAGTTTAATTGAATATTCTTATTACATGTTGACATTCTTTACAATGAGATTAATGTATTTCAGGATGGCACAGACGTCTTAATTCAAGGTGTATGGGAGCGGGCCTCAGCTTTTATGTTTTACTACCAATTTTGAAGGAAGGAGGCGAATTAATAGATATGCAATGGACAATGTTGAAGAAGGGGTGAATTTTAGGAACTGTACGAAAAAATACTGTAAAATAAACAGTAAAATATTGGAAGCTTGGGGGCAATACACTAATCGTTCGATCACAACAAGTGCATTTTTAAAATTAGCGGGTAATTTGTATGGCCATAAATAGTTTGTTAACAAATTTAATGCAATAGTAAAACAAATACATTTACAAATTTAATGAAATAGTTTAAGCCGTAAATATATAATTTAATGAAATCAAAGTAATTGATTTATGTATGAAATTTAACAAATAAATCTATTTATAAAATAGATAATTAGATCCTTCAAAGTAATTGATATGATACAAATAGTATTACTAAAAGTGCCATGACATGTTGTTATTGTTATAAATGTATGAATAATATATTAAAAATACGTAAAACCTGTTTATTGATTTGTGGGATGAAACGACCCGATATGTGGGATGAAACAGCCCAGGGTCAATTTGGGATGAAACAGCCCGGGGTGAACCGGTCATGGGATGAAACGACCAGCTCCCGGCTGTAGAAGTCGGCAAACATCGGTAGAAAATGGCCGATAGGATTCAATGCAGCTAAACTGATCGTCGGTATTATATTGTAATCCAACAGTAGTAGCCGTCTGACTATTTGACGTTTGCTTCCACAGAAAGTCTGTGTGAAGTTGCTTTGTTTAACGTCCGCTTCCACCGAGGTGATATCGCACAGAGATTAACAAAGTATATTTAACTTAGAAAAGATACATTTGGTAATGATTTTTTAATTGGTTCATGAAAGAATAAATTTCATTGGTTATTTTTTAGTTAACCAATAATATTTAATTTCAATTTTAACAACCAACTAAATTAAATGAGACTTTAACTAATTCCTCCCACGCAGAATCAACTGTAAAAACACCAATCTACCAGTTTATAGGGCCAATAAAATTCGCAACTTGCAAACATGTTAACTACAGACATGTTAACACCAATTAACATCCAATTAATTCTGTCAAGCCATTGTCTGTGCAACAAATATCGAACTAAATAGTGGATATTGTCTTAATAATCTTTTGTTAAAGTGCACATAAAATGGCCCTGAAAACTTCTCTATGTGAGCAGTCCATGGTTATTTTATCCACTTTACGGCAAATTCACATCAATCCCACTAAAATTAAATCAGCTATCTTCATTCAAAGTCGTAAAAATAGACCTCCCGTAAAAACGACTTTGCCAATTATTGAAAACACCCTTAATCCCCTCAGACGCCAGTGACGTCACAGTGACCGAATGCATATTCGGAATGTTTATTCCTTAATTACCTATATACAGCCGGCGTGTGTATTCATTAACGCCTGACTGATTCCTTAATCCCCCTAATTAAATAAAACAATTGACTACGGAATAATTTGTTTTATAATTCAATTTAATTCAAGATCCAATTTAGAATTTGTTTCACAATGTACGGTCGTTCTGTTTTCTCACGGCAGCGATTTTAATACACTCTACCATCGTGTACAGTCTAAACGATTCGAGATACATTTTCGTCAGAAGTTTATTGTTCGAATTTAGAATCTGTTTCATTATGTACGGTCGTTCTGTTTACTCACGGCAGCGATTTTAATACAATCTACCACATCGTGTGCAGTCCAAACGATTCGAGATACATTTTCGTCAGAAGAGTGTCGTCGTTCTAATTTAGAATTTGTTTCATAATGTATGGTCGTTCATTTTCACACGGCAGCGATATCGTACACTCTCCTATGTGTGCAGTCCCATCTATTCGAGATATATTTTCGTCAGAAGAGTATTGTGGTTCGAATTTCCCCGAGTAAAAGAGTATAGGAGTAAAAAGATGTGGTCACGCAAAATATATCATACATTTCAAACGTGATTGAAACGCGATTTGTAAATGACCGATCCGTTATCGACGTACGGCGCCTTTATTTCTGCTTGCGAATTTGACTTTATTGCTCTGAAATAGACCGTAAAAATGAAATACGAAGAAATATCTCAATATACGTTAGAATTAACAGATCACCTAACTATCTATGTGTATCGCAAGTGTAGTGTCGTTAATACATGTACCTGTCATTAATCAATCAGACTAAATTTTAACAGTAAAGTAATTAAGAATGTTGATTAGGTAATTATCTTTTTCTTTGCGCACCGATGTTTTTGTAATAAAGTAGCCTCGTATTATTTGTTGATTGGTGTTTAAACAACATCTAAATATAAATCCTTCGATGGATATACGTTTGTGATAAGATAAGGTTATAATGTCTAACATCATTTAACTTTTTTATAAAGAATACAAGTATTTTACAAATAAATTGACAGTTTAATCACTCACCAAACGGCACCAGGAACTCCACATTTGATCAAGTGTATTTGATATTCATTACTGACGAAAATGTATCTCGAATCGTTTGGACTGCACACGATGGTAGATTGTATTAAAATCGCTGCCGTGAGAAAACAGAACGGCCGTACTTAATGAAACAAATTTTAAAATGGATCTTGAATTAAAATGTATTACAAAACAAATTATTCCGTAGTCAATTGTTTTATTTAATTAGGGGGATTAAGGAATCAGTCAGGCGTTAATAAATACACACGCCGGGTGTGTATAGGTAATTAAGCAATCGTTCGTAAAATGTTCACTGCATATTACTGTTGTGACTGTAGGTTGCCAATCAGGATTTGAATTGTTTCCAAACCTTTCCAATTTTTCCGTACGATTTCATTGTTGGGAAATTTATGAAACGCCGGTACATTATTCCCCTTTCCCTTGCTGGGATTTCCACAACTCTCAATAACACAACGGTAATATGGCATCTTTAAAATTACACTCGGTAATATTCTAGTCACAAATATATAATCTATTACAACCCAAGACGAGAAAGGTCGGCTTTTGAAAATGCTTTGACTGATATAGTGATATGTAACTTACGTGTAAATAATTATGCGTTAATGATTACGCCAGTCAAATGTTTATTGGACCGACAAATACACACGTGTCAACTGGCTGTGTGATATATTGTACAGATGATGTGTATACTATGTGTAGTGCCTGTGACGTCACCAGCCAATCAACCAGATTAAGGTTGTAATTGAAAATTTGAAAACCGTTTTTGGCAGTCGGATACTAAAACGTAAATATCTGAATTAATTTTAATCAGAATAGTTTGAACTTGCCGTAAAATGGATTTTGTAACTATTGAGTACCCGTACGTAAAAACTTTTTGAATCATTTGATGTGGTCTTTAAAGCTTGGCGCAGACGGTCAACTTTTCGTCGCTTGTTGCTGCAATAGGCAACTACCGGCAACTCCGAGCAATTGGCAACGCGAGGTCTCTCGTGTGCGCTGACTGGCAACGAGAAGCAATTTTCCCCGGATGTATTCGGAATGCCGATATCACGTGATCATTCAAAATGGCGCCGTACATGTTGTTAGCTGTTCCGACGCCGCCATCTTGAAGTATCACATGACAGTAGAGCGCTCGCTGATTGGACAGTTAACCAGTTGCTTGTTGCCTGTTGTCGCCTACCGCCGCAGACGAGCAATTTTGAAGCAACAGATGAACGATTTCTCGGCGACGAGCGATTTTCTGTTGCCGAATATCAAACATGTTTGATAATTGGCAACGAGAAGCAACAGCAGGCAACTTTTGTTGCCCGTTGGCGCAGACGAGCGATTTTTTCTTTCAACGACCAGCGATTTCACTGTTGCCTGAAAGTTGCTCGAAAAAGTTGCCCGTCTGCGCCTGGCTTAAGTAACTAAAACATTTAAAAAACGTAAACAAAGTTTGCTCTGAATATAAACAATACCTAGTGGTTATTATGCAATTTTATATTTCACGACATACCTGTAATTAATAATAGATTAAAACAACACATTACTTGTGTTAATTATATGAAAACACACAAGATTTTATAAATCTACACAAGTTTGTGTTAATGCAATCTAGTCTACGATATCACCTCTGGTGGAAGTGGACGTTAAACTCCCAGTAACGAACGAACGAATGTTAATGCAATGCAAAGCAACACAAACTTGTGTAGATTAGTTTTAACACAGTTTGGGGATGGCAGACCATATGATTTTAAACGCTTTAACGTTTCCCGCCCACACACACAACCCCTTCCTATGGGTGTCAATAGACAAAGATGCTACAACTAAATGTACGGTGTATTGTCACCCGAAGTGACAAGCGGACCGTGTTGGCTTGACGACAAGATTAATACAAGAACAGAAGCAACAAAACGATTTATTAATTTGCAAACAAATTTATTAAAATGACGCTTTCCTACCGGAATAATTTTAATTACAAATGTAATGGTAAAAAAGTGATAAGACACCAAACGATTGAGCTGATAAATTTTTAAACAACTGTGAATAAAAAGTGTCTTTACAAGGAATTAAATGGTGCTTTTTGGTGCAGTATTTAGTGAAATGAAATTAACAGTTAATCATTATTGCGTTATGTTTGACGTCGGACAAACGGGAATGCCGGGTAGCTAAGATATACGTTAAAGATTAAATACGTCTTAAATAGGTTTCCTAAATTGATACGGAATTAAAAGAAAAATAAAAGAGTCCTGGGATGCTTACTCTTCCTGACGCATTACCACTAAATTAGTTGAGATCGTAAAACATAAAGCCCGCTTTACACGATCCAACTTAACAAGGTATTGTTGAGTACATGTATATATATTGTCTTGTTATAAATTCAGATTTTATCGATCATTGCTTGATAATGACTAGAGAAGCCTGGTCGAAACGTCGCTCTATAATAAGCAGTAATTGTATTCCATAGAATTGTCACCTGTATACTCCAGTTCAATTACTAAAAGTCATTGAAACAATTTTGTTCAAGAGCGTCGTCCAACATTTGTAGTATGATGTTCTCAGGAAAATGTTCTAGGGCGTGTTTAGGAATTTAAGCAGTTGGAGGCTGTTCGAGCATGTGCATTAGTTTGAACATAATCTTTAAAAATCGTCAATAATCTTGAACATGTTGTATGATGTCAAGTGACATGTTCCTGGCCACATCATGATCTTTAACATCATCCTCCAATTGTTGGATGGTCTTCTTGAACATATCAATCTGAATAAAACACAGCTTCTATTTCGTTTCGGTTTTTTTATAGTTCAAAATTTCGTTTTACTTGTCAATACTGCACTAGTAGTATCTGGAAGAGTTTGTTATCATTGACGTTATCTGGATGAAGTGAGGGGTTAGCCAATGAATCGGTCTGTTACAACGAGCTTTGTGGTGAGGTGCACGGAACTGCGGTTAATACACTAGACACATCCTGTTAATCAATGTCTGACGTCATATGGTTAAAAGTCGCTCGTTTGACCCCTGACGTGAAGTTCCACTATAACTTGTCAGATCGTCATGTCATCGAAAGTATAAAAAAACGAAACGAAATATAAATCTGTGTTTTAATCAGATTGTGAAACAAAAGTCAGATCGTATAAAATGGCCTTCAATTATATAGTTGCCAAGCCATTATTTGTCACAAGCCGTTTTAATATATGAACATTTATTTTTGTAATTTGATCTGTGTAGTTTCAGCTCCTCGCTATAGTGCATGATTCGAAGGGATTGTGGTATTGGGACTTGGTAGTAAGGTGTCAATGTTCATCGCCGCGGTTTTTTCTTGTCGATCAAGTTTTAACTTGTCTACCACATGTGGATAACCAGATTTATTCAAGCAATCGATAAAGGGATCAAATGCATTGACACCACCGCTTTCCATCATACAATTCAATGCCGCCTGCATCCCTTTGCGCGGACTCTTCTCCTGTTTTATTTCAATTTCATCCATATCTCCTCTGTTTAAAATAAGACTTGAAAACATATGAGTGATAATATCGTCGCCTCTTAACTGTTGACAAAGATACGGTATATTACGCTGAATAACATAATAGTCGATGTCGTTCATGCGACCCCGGTTACGCTCATCGTCTGAAAAGAAGAGAGGGAGAAAAGGGGTTTAACGTCCGCTATAGGCATATACTATATGTCATTTCGGAACTAACATATGATTGAATTATTTGCTAATAATTCGCTTGCGCGTAGGAGTCTTTAATTGGGGGGGGGGGCGGAGCGGCGAAAACCCACGAGGTTGGACAGGTAAACCCAAATCGCTGTCACGTACAAGCGAGAAACCGAAACATGACAACTTGGCTCAATGATTGACAAGAATGCTACATCGAGGCAAAGTGACTTGGACAGGGTTTCGCTATTTGTATCCATGTTGTCCCCACCCCAACGTTTACTTGTGTTTTGCAGTTCACGTCTCCTGGTTATCTGCATGGGTACCGGAAGCGATAGCAATCACGCGCTTTGGGTCATGTCTTTATACGTTTTGCGCCATTGCACAAATAAAAAAATGGTATCCGCGGAGGCTGAGTGTGTGAGTCGTGTGAGTCCGGAACCCTGTGGCACTCCACATATTAGTTAATTTCCAGCAGAACGTTGGAATCCAACGTTTAATGTCACCTGTTTAATCAAAATGGACTGGTCGATAGTATCGAAAGTTGCACTTAAATATTCTTTTGATCACCTATGGGATGATGTGTGTGTGGGGGAGGGGGAGTGGTGGTCCGTGGCTGGAATTATCCACAGGTTTCTGATTTCGCAATCTGAACTTGTGCGGGGAATTGTAAAGGAAATTAATTATGTTACCTGATCCTGCCATGTTTAATATGATCTATATTTCAAAGTATCCAAATTACTTGTATGCGATATGTCTGAAAGAGAGAACATTTCATCTGTAACCGGTATATGGTTAAAATATGCCACCTCCGACTCCTTAATGAAGCTCCGTATCCCGGATACCACTTTATATGTAATACCAGTCAATCTATCAAATACCCTCCCATCTATAAATCATTAAACACGCATTACGCAAGGGTTAAATCTGTCTGTTGTAGGTCTTTCTTTAGGTTTTAACTTTAATGTAACTTATGTATTGGACGTTAATTAACTTATCCAGAACAAAATCAAATCTCAATATCATCGCTAACCTACGATATTTACAGGATTAGGGTACGATTTGCTGCTTAAATTAAAAAAAAATGGATAATCGAGATGTACTGTCTTTAGTAATGGCGATCGAGGCTAGGCGGAAATTTCAATCGCTTAAATCTCGGTTCATAGTGGATCAATTTTACTGGAAGTTTCAGCAAATTACCTTTACATTATCTTGTTTTTAACTATTATAGTGAGAACTGCCAACTCTTTATTTAATCTCCAATAATGTAACTTTAATTTTCCATCGTCACACAGGTTAAATCTTAAACATCTTACCTAGTTCGTGTCCACTATCATTATCACAGCGATATAACCCTAAGACATCATACCTATGTCGAGTTCAATATTATTATCGCAACCAGTTAAACCAAACGTGGGAATACCCTTTAATATACAAATGTCCATGAAAACAAATACAAATTTAAAGATACATTATGGGAGATTAGATAAAGAGTCGACCGTTCTCACAATAATAGTTAAAAGCTAAATAATGTAAAGGAAATGTGCTGAAATTGGTCCACCCTAAACCGGGATTTTAGCGATTGGATTTTCGGGACAGCCTCAATCGGTGCGATAATATCGCAGGCTAGCGTTGACATTGAGAGTTGATTGTGGTCTGGATTAGTTAATTAATATCTAATTCATAATTTAGATAACATTTCAGGCCTAAAAGAAAGAACTGCAATAGGCAGATTTAGCTCTTGCATAATGTATGTTTAATTCAAGGATGAATTATTAATATTTCAGAGCTGAATTTGCACAACGCAGATCGTTCTTTTGGCCTCTAGAACTTCGAATGGTTTTAATGTTCAACAGATATAAATACGATTGTTATAAATGGATAACAACTGTCCCGTGTCTTTGTTCAAATTAGTAAAACGGCAAGGAGTAAGCTTTAATTCCAGTACAATAAAAATACAAGTAAATTTGAAGAGTTGATAATAATAGAATGGGAATTTGGTTACTAAATATAGCATTTAGGTAATACCCGTTTATTATCAGTAAATCAAAAGAGGAAGGACCCTGTGTCTCGAAATTTTAACTAAAGATAAACCCAAATTTTAGTAGATATTTCAAGTTTGATTGGCTAAGCAATAAAATCAATCTAATATTTTGGATTTTATCTTAATTAAACTTTCGCGAAACAGGCCCCAATTTATATGTCAGTTTTAACTAATTTTTGGAGGGAAAATATATAAAGAGATTTCATTTACTCGATGACTAATACGTTTCGATTTCCTGATGTGTTATCGCTGTCAACTATTTTATAACGAATAATTTGTTCTTCCATACGCGAATTAACACGATCAATATTTAATCCACGTATATAAACAACAATGTACATTGTGTGTTTTGTCTGATAACTTGGAGAAACCATGTTCGATGCTGCTGTTGGCCTAGAGAGTTCACCCCCTTCCCTTTGTCAATTGTACAGACCCGAAGCGTGGCCAGGGACAGCGTATAATCACCAAAACCGAGGTCCAGAGTAGGCTACACACTGCATGACTTGCACGTAAAACTAAAACCATATAAAGTTATAATTCAATATGTGTATATCGCTGTGCTACTGTTCAATCAATATGTCCCTCATAGCACACTGAGTCGGTTCAAAAATGTAGGACGTTAATTCATTAATCATTCCAATTCATTTATTTTCCTACAAAGCCATTTGTAAGATCTCACCCCCACCGCTCCATGACCCCATTCCCAGTTTTTAAATTTTGTCGACACATGTCATGTACTGGGCGATATCGCCCTGGATGGGAGCAGGCATTAATACCTAGTGCACTACTAAAAAGTTACCCCAACTTACCATAATACTGCTAGGGTCCAATTCTCTGATCTATATAAAGGCACAGAATAAATCAAAATGATCCATATACTGGGTACGTTGTGTTTTCATAGAATAAATTTAGTTGCAAACACTCAATTCGCATTAGTTCCCCACATTTAACAACTGTTTACGCACCAGTAATTATCAACAGGAAATATTTCAAAGTATGGAGCCCGGTTGTGGTACACGACATCAGGCAAAGATCTTAAGCTATACCAGGTACGCTGGAAAATGTAACATACACTACCACTTGCACGTCACATGTCACTGTTTAAATCTATTTATTGCAAATATCGTGGTGCTAGTTATTGTCCGACGTGAACTATATCTGTATTTGTTGCCCCTTACGGGCTCCGTAGAAACGTCATCAAACACGGGTACATTCCACCTGACCCTGTTATTGTTAAAGTAGCTAAGTCTCTAACTCAATATCATTGAAAGTCTTCGACGTTGAAAACTCAAATTATTTGTCAATTTAAATCAACATTGATGGTGTGGTCTTACCAGGAAAAGATGCAATCAGTTTCACAGAGAGAATTACTTACTAATTATCTCTGTAACAGATGATTCTCCATAACAAGTGCGTTGACTTCACGTGGCGTCAGTCATTGGCTCAACGACTCGTGCAATTTTTACATAACACCTAACTGCTTCGGGCAAAATGATGCATTTTACTCATTTTAATACCCATTTACACTAAATAGGAAATATTTTTTAACTACAAATACTTCAAACGTCTTTATTTATTTTTCTTTTACCTCAAAAAAATGTTTGAGAATTTAATTTGTCGGAGTAAAAAAGTTAATATGCCGAACTCATTAAGCCTCGTCGATGTCATTCTTATCAGTGATTGTAGCGGCCAAGCGAATATTCACTGCGGGATCAGTTTGGAAAGGATGGGCTTCTGATATCCAATATTTAAGACGAAATAATTTTTTTACCATTGGTAAACGAATCGTGTACCATACGGCGTTTCCGACTCATTTTCAACTAGGGACCCAAAGAACAAGGCTATGTATACTCCAAATTACGTCTCAAACGGTGAGCATGCCCAATAAATATTATGTAGACTGGAATAATCAGACGCTATATATATTGTGATTCAATTGAGACTTCTGGTGTTCTTCGCCAAACATCACTGATTTGATATTAGAGTAAAAACGGAAACGATTGAATGTAAATAAGTTTATATACATTCATATTGCATTATTATATGGCTTGCGACCCATTTGTGTCAATTTCTAGGCCCCAAATATTAGCGATTTAGCTCCTTTAATTTAGTTATTCATTCGTCTGAAAAGGCGCGTAATCCCCGATGTGTTGACTAATAAGGAAATATTTTTGTTATCATTCATATTAATGGGTGTTTCCGAAACTAGTCAGTCATGAGAATATATCTGTGAAGTATTTGTATTGACTGTCACGTGAGGCTGATATCCATTTAGCCGATCACCAATCACGAGTAAGAATACAACTATTCTATACTCTGGCCATCATCGGTAGTCCCAGTGGTTTCATCCTGTTCGACTCGACTAACCCCTGGGTTAATCTATGGAGGAGACATGTTTTCAAGTTATCCGCACTTGATACTTTTTTTATACGTCCACATTCATAATGAGAACGTATTATTCCGTCGCCCCTGTGGGTGTGTGTGTGTGTGTGTGAATGTATGTATGTATGTATGTGCCCGACCCCCAGGGGCAGAGCCACGCTCATTTCTAGTATTTGTTTGTTTATCGTCTACAGGCCACATTTCTTAACTTATAATTTTGAAACTTTGCATACATATTCTTTGTACCCTAAGAAACATCCCTATCGTTTTGGGTGCATGCCCGACCCCCAGGGGCAGAACCACACCCATTTCCTTTTCGTGTGTCTTTGTGTCGCCTTCAGGGTGCAATTCTTACTGGATTTTCTTAAAACTTTGTATACTTACTCTTTACACCCTAAGAATGATCCGTATTGTTTTTTGGTGCATTCCTGACCCCCAGGGGCAGAGCCACGCCCATTCCTTGTATTTATTTGTTTGTCGTCTACAAGCAACATTTCTGAACGTATCACCTTGAAATTTTTAATGCTTATTCTTTGTACCCTAAGAAACATTCATATCATTTGAGGTGCATGCCCAACCCCCAGGGGCAGAGCCACGCACATTTTCTTTTTGTGTGTCGCCTACAGGCCACAATTCTTAATCGGTTATCTTGAAACTTCAAATACTTATTCCTTATACCTTAAGGATGATCCCTTTTGTTTTGGGTGCATGCCCGACCCCGTGGGACAGCAACGCCCATTTCTTGTATGTGTTTGTCTGTCGTCTACAGGCTGCATTTCTTAATGTATCATCTTGAAACTTTGCATACTTATTCTTGGTACCTTAAGGAAGATCCCTATTGTTTTTGGTGCATGCCCGAGCCCCAGGGACAGTGCCACGCCCGTTTTCTTTTTGTGTGTCTGTGTGTCAACTACAGGCCACAATTCTTAATCGATCGTCTTGAAAACTTTTTTATACTTATTCCTTATACCCTAAGGCTGACCACTATTATTTGTGTTGGGGCATGCCACACCCCCTGGGACAGAGCCACTCCCAATGCTTTTGCGTCTTGTGTTTGCCTACAGGATGCAATTCTTAACATATCCTTTTAAAACTTTACATACCTATTCCTTATACCCTAAGGATGACCCCTATTGTTTTTGGTGATTTCCTAACCCCCAGGGGCAGAGCCATGCTCATTTTTATACGCCCACATTGAAATGTGGTCGTATATTGTCGTCGCCCCCGTCCGTCCGTCGGTCCGTCCGTCCGTCCGTCCGTCGGTCCGGCGTCCACAATTGCTTGTGGACGCTCTAGAGGCTAAAGTTAATATCCGATTGACTTTAAATTTATACACAGTGTTTAAGGTCATGAGACGAAGAAGCCTATTGTTTTTCAGCGATTTCCGATAATAACTACCAGAGTTATGGCCCTTGACGACTTCAAAAAATCTTGTGGATGCTCTAGAGGCCAAAGTTAATATCCGATTGGCTTTAAATTTATACACAGTGTTTAAGGTCGTAATATGAAGAAGCCTATTGATTTTCAGCGATTTCCGATAATTAGTGCCAGAGTTATGGCCCTTGATCACTTCAAAAATCTTGACGACTTCAAAAAATCTTGTGGATGCTCTAGAGGCCAAAGTTAATATCCGATTGGCTTTAAATTTATACACAGTGTTTAAGGTCGTAACACGAAGAAGCCTATTGATTTTCAGCGATTTCCGATAATTAGTGCCAGAGTTATGGCCCTTGATCACTTCAAAAAATCTTGTGGACGCTCTAAAAGGCAAAGTCAATATCCGATTGACTTTAAATTTATACACAGTGTTTAAGGTCATAAGACGAAGAAGCCTATTGATTTTCAGCGATTTCCGATAATTAGTGCCAGAGTTATGGCCCTTGATCAGTTCAAAAAATCTTGTGAACGCCCTAAAAGCCAAAGTTAATATCCGATTGACTTTAGATTTATACACAGTGTTTAAGGTCATAAGACGAAGAAGCTTATTGATTTTGAGCAATTTCCGATAATTAGTGCCAGAGTTATGGCCCTTGATCACTTCAAAAAATCTTGTGGACGCTCTAAAAGCCAAAGTTAATATCCGATTGACTTTAAATTTATACACAGTATTTAAGGTCATAAGACGAAGAAGCCTATTGATTAGCATCAATTTCCGATAATTAGTGCCAGAGTTATGGCCCTTGATCACATCAAAAAATCCTGTGGATGCTGTAGAGGCCAAAGTTAATATCCGATTGAATTTAAATTTACACACACTGTTTAAGGTCCTGAGACAAAGAAGCCTACTGATTTTCAGCGATTTCAAATAATTACTTCCAGAGTTATCTACCTTGATCACTTCAAAAAACCTTGTGACGCTATAGATGCCAAACTTATCATCCGATTGACTTCAGATTGATACACAGAGTTTAAGGTGTTGAAACGAACAAGTATTTTGATTTTCAATGAATTTTGATAACTGAACAGCTAAATCCATGATGTTAAATGTTTCCTATACTAATTGTTAGCTTGGGGCAAAACTTTATAAAAATCAAACAAATTCTAATGATTTTCAGATAATTACATAAAGAGTTGTTACTCAGATTTTAGTGTATTACAAATGTTTCATTACCAAAAAAAAGTAAAAATATGCGACAACCCTTGTTGACTGCCCGGACGATATAGCTGCTGTGGGCGTATGTTTCGTTGCCTGGCAACCTATCTTTACTTCGTGTCTGTGTGTGTTGTCTACAGGCCAGAGAGAGAAATGGGGTTTAACGTCCACTCGACACAAACTAGGTCATTTCGGGAGTAACATATGGTTTAATTTTATTTCAATAATTCGCTTGCGCGTAGGAGTCTTTAGCAGTGGGAGGAAACCGGAGTGCCCGGAGGAAACGCACGAGGTTGAGAAGGCGCCCCTATCTCCATGCCACATACGCTCACACCAGGGATCGAAACCACAGCCGCAAGCCAGAGGTGACCCGCTAGCTAGAGGTCGAAGTTCTTCACCCTAAACCACTAGGCCACCCCAACCCCCCACCCCCAAGTTTTGAGGGGGATTTGAAGCAAATTGTCGATATACTTACTAGTTTTTAGTGCACATATATCATTAAATAAAATCTTTAAGTACTGCAGTGCTGTAGTCGCTACTGTATCGATATATATAACGCAATTTCTCGCTCGAGACAATTGAAGATGCATTATAATTATATAAGATTCATAAACAGGACTGACCGTTCGTGCTACTGATATTTATTCTGAGCGAAGTTATCACTGTTTGCCGTTTTGACAATATGTGACATTGATTGTTTATTATCGTAAGAGTTCTTGTTATTTCAGATTTTGCCTCGTTTCTCCATTTTTAAATTAAAACATTAAATAGCCGTAGTGTTCTCATCTACTTATAATCGGTGCTGCCTGATAACCTAGAGAGTCGATTACAGGGCTTGGCATGTTAATGTTTACACAATAGTTTTTATAGCATTTGAAGCAAAATAAAAACCTGCAACAGGCAGATTTAACTCATACATAATGCATCTTTAAACAACTTAATTCAGAAATTTCGGGAGTCGAAAATGGCGGCTTTATATGTGTGATTATTTTGGGGAATACTAACCGTAATCCATTTCTTTCCCGAGGGCTAAAGCGTAAATTGGATTCAATTTCAGTCTTCTTAAAGGGTCAGGGTTGATATTCCTCAACAAAATCATTTATATAAATTAAAGCGGCCATTGTGGACTTGGGAAATTTCCACCCCCCACCCCCCATACCCACACAATCGATCTACAATTAGCGTTTTCCACTAATATTAGATTGAATTCGAGTTTCGTCATCACGGCGATCGCGGTGGCTAAGTGAGTAAGACGCTGACTCCAGATTTTCCGGCGTGTTCCCCCCTTGTCAGTTATACAGGGCGGTGGGCCTGCCATCTAGTCGTTCGGATGTTACGAAAAACCGAGGTCCTGTGTACACATTGGCGTGCACGTAAAAAATCCCTTGGCAGTTGGAATTCAATATAACAGGAGAGTGTAGTTGCCCAGGCAAAATTTCCCTCATAGCACACTGTGCGGCGTATACTGTCCGTCTTCATTAGCCGCGTTTAGTAGCACAACAGTAGGACGTTTAACCCCATTTCATTTCACGTGATTATAGGCATACGATAAATTACTACACACTCTCACTCAATGAACTTTAAATATATAATGTAGCTTTAGAGACACCGCGACCTTGTATTAGTGAAGCAGAAACACATTCACTGAGCGACCTTGACTCCTGTGTCTAGACGCACATGTATAATAATTTTAATTGTTATACATTCACTTAATATTTTCTTAAAAGAAAATATTAAGTGATTGGACCAATAAATAATTATCAAATAACACATGCAAAGAATTTCCTTGTTTCGTTGGGAATTTTATAGTTTTCACCAATAAAAGCGGACGTCCCGTTAATTTGCTTTCCCCGGAAATTTACAGTGTTCACTAAACTAACACTTTCGTCATTAGTGGAGCTGGAAATTCCGCTTTATTGGTGACACACCCATTTAAATTTCACCTACAGCAGAAACACAACATTAATTCGAAGAGTAGGAAGATGAGGAGCATCGAACAAGAGACATGGTATGTCTTAATATCTTTTATAACCATTTTCAACAACTGAAGCTTCATATACATAAAATGTCGGTGTACAATATAGGCTTTCACTGGATACCGATCACAAATAACGTTTACAACTTAGACATATTAAACTGATTCAACAGTAGATATTCGCTTGGTCAGTAAGGGGTGACATCGGGGTGAGTTAATTAGCTCTCAATAATGTTAAAACTTCTTTTTTTTTACGTCTGAAATTAAATTCTAAAACAATTTTTTAAGCAGATCTGGATAAAATATTTCCTTATTACTGTAAATGAGTACGTGAAAGTGTAAGATAGGTTGCCAGGCAACAAAACATACGCCCACAGCAGCTAAATCGTCAGGGTAGTCAATAAGAGTTGTTGCATATTTTTATTTTTGTCAATAATGAAACGTTTATAATATACTAAAATCTAATTAAGAGTAACAGAAAATCATTATCATTTTGTTTGGCCCCTTATTGCACGAAAATCGCTTATTCTCTGTCCATCTCTTGCAAATGGACAACGGCTTGTTTACATTTATACAGCTACTTCAAAATAACCATTATTTTAATTTCAGTTCATCCTTCGATTCCATGTATATGCGCTGATTTCTGGATTATCCTCATGAATTTGTAAAGAAATCTAAAATGTCTGTAAGTGTTAAGTTAAGTGAAAAACATCGGAAAGCTCTTCAAGAGCACCGGGATTTCTTAATCGACACACTATCGGTTAAAAAGCTCATTGAAGTGATGCTAAGAGACAATATACGCGTGTTTGATAAATGTGAACTTAAAGAATTAATAACTGCTCATCACAGAAGCAAACAAGACGCGGCTCGTATGTTTGTTGAAACATTAAGCGAGTCGGATGAAGAAACATACAAAAAGTTTAAAACCTGTTTGAAAAGAGCTGGTTATAAAGACGTCGTAAAGAGGTTAAAATCTCCAAGTGTAAGTATGTTCAGAGAGAGAGAGAGAGAGAGAGAGAGGGGGAGAGAGAGAGAGAGGGAGAAAGAGAAGGGTCCTTTCGTGATTAACATGACTCAATTTTATTTCATTAATTCGATTGCGCGTAGGGATCTTGAGCAGTGGGAAAAAACCGGAGGACCCGTAGAATATTCACGAGGATGGACAGACGACCCTATTCCTTGTCATGTACAACCGGGAATTCGAAACCACGCCAGTTGACTCAATGACAGGCTTTATGATACGTGCTACCCCCTCTCTTAGAATTAAGATTTAATATAGATAATAAAAAAATGGATTTTCTGAAATGTGTATTCTTAAATTCATTTTAGGGGCGTCAATATCTTGATTAAGGGCTAGTAACCTACCTTAGACTTTATGATATTGTAAAAGACCGGATAATCTAGCCACTGACACCACCCAGACTAATATTTGTAGAATTATTGTCTGAATTATAGAGACTAAGATAAAGGGGTCAATATCTTGTATTAATCCCCATTTCTCTCCTGAAGTTTTATGTAACATGCAATAATCATTCAGGACATATTCTAGGGGCAGTGGTAGGCTATATGTTACAGCATGTAGTAAATAATGCTATTATTTTTTGATTGTAGGTAAAAAACAAACTTTGTAAAATTTTCAAGAAAAATCAGAAGGTAGGTTACAGTTTATAAAAGGTCGAACCTCATTTTGAGACTGACATATGATTATTTTCTATACTCAGACCAGGTTGTGTACCAGAGAATAAAATACATTATACAGGTCACAATTCTATGGAATACAATTACTGCTTATTACTGAGCGACGTTTCGACTAGGCTTCTCTAGTCGTTATCAAGCAATGATAAAATCTAAAAAATAAGACAAGTCAATATATACATGTACATAACAATACATTCTCCATGCTGACAAAACAGGGATCTCCCTTAATTTGCACGTGCCTAAAAGAAATCTAATTTGATTAAGGATTATAAATTTGAAATGCTATTTACACCATTCAATAATATTGTTATGTACATGTATATATTGACTTGTCTTATTTTTTAGATTTTATCATTGCTTGATAACGACTAGAGAAGCCTAGTCGAAACGTCGCTCAGTAATAAGCAGTAATTGTATTCCATAGAATTGTGACCCGTATACTCTAGTTCAATTACTAAATGCCATTGAAACAGTTTAATAAAATACATGTTTTGGGGTTTAAAATCTTATTGATATAAATCAACCAGGATGATAGGGACGAAATGAAATAAAATAAAATGAGGTTTAACGTCCTACTGTCCTACTCTGACTGGGCTAATGAAGACGGGTATTACCCGGGCAGTAGCACTACGGCCTACTCTTATATCGAATTCCAACGGCCAAGTGATCTTTTATGTTTATGCCAATGTATACACGGGACCTCGTATTTTCGTCCCATACGAACGACTAGACAACTTTCCATGTCAGGCCCACCATCCTGACAAGAGGAAACCAAGCCAGATAGTAACAACAATGGGATCGAAGCTGCGAATTCCAGGCTCCCAACTGACAATTAAACATCCCCTTAATAGCGCAGCATTGACTGACAGTCCTTCAGCGACCAGTGGTCGCGCGGCTAAATCATTGAAAACACATTTTGAATTATCTGTTTCTGTTCTTTTTGTTCCAGCCTGATTCCTATTTACAATTTGAAAATGAAAGACTGAGAAACGAAAACATGCAATTGCAGATACAATTTAAAAATATTCAGCGGAAACATTACGACTCAATTTCACGGGAGGACGAGGAATCGATTATGTCGGATCAAACAGAATCAAACACATCGGATAACGGAATCACTGACGAAATACAAAAAGCCTCATCTGGATTTCTTTGTCTAATCTGTTGTGTCAAGGTAGACAATAAAACGATGTAATTGTACATCGTGTGTTGTACATCGTGTCGTATTAACGGTAACTACCATATTCTCACTTCCATATAGTATCTGTATCATGTAATAAGCCGTATTTACTACGTGTGGGTGTCAAATAACTATGAGAGAAGTATCATCAATTCAAACCGTCTAACATATGTTTGTTTCTACGCCCATATTTTCATGTGGACGTATATTGTCGTCGCCCTTATCCGTGGGACCGTCCGTCAGGCTGTTGGTCCGTCCGTATGTGCGTGTGTCCGTTCAGTTTTTGTTTGTTGTCACACTATACAGGTCACATTTTTTGATTCAATTTAGATTTAACTTGATGAAACGTAAAATGGATCTTTATAAACCGTTCGATATCAACGCACAACGGGCTGTAACTTCCTAGATTATGACCCTTGTCTGCAAGATAAAACTCATGTTTTTAGCTTGCAGTCCCTGTTGAGATCCGCTTTTTATCCGATTTTAAAAACCTTTAAATATATCACAGTATATCCTATTAATGGCTGAGTTAGAATTTAGTTAAAATCGGATCGCAACTGCCTGAAGGTCACAATATTTACACGAGTTTTAAAAATAGTTCAAATATATCACCGTTACACACTATTGGCGGTTAATTAAGTCGACTTTTGTCAAAATTGGATATTGGACGGACAAAATAGTGACTCCTGGTACGCAAATGATGTAAAAGTATATAATACTTTTATCTTATTTTGGTGAAACTTAAAATATGTTAAAATCCCAAAGAATTCGTTTCCGGTCGATATTCGTGCATATCGGACTGCAACTTCATGGATTATGGGCCTGATTGTATAAATGTATATATTTCAAAACCTCGGTTCCTTTTAATATTGAGGCATAACAGACCCTAACATCCTGGATTATAGCCCCCGATTGTATGTAAAATCATTGTTTTAACTCGTTCTCCGTCCACCACTTGCACAATGTGGGCGTATCTGGCATGACAATCGCTTGTTTATATGAAAACTTGGAATCTGTCTCACAAACAACAGTAGCACTGTTCTGCTATGGAGATTCATTAAAGCAACCAAGGATGGATGTGAATTACGGATTTTATTCAAGTGCTGAATCTCATTTGAGAGGTTTTGAATGTGCAATATTGTATAACTCGAATCTCTAAGAGGAATTAAATTAAAGAAATGGTTTCTTTCCGTTCAGTGAAAATTGAGCAATATTTGACATTCATTGCAGACGATGCCGACAAGCCAGTGACATCTATAAATGTTGGGAAAATTAATTGAATTAACAAAATTGGAACCATGCCGGGAGATTATTTAGTCTTTCATTGTTAATGTTTTGCTTTTGTTTCCTTAATTTGATGTTACATTAAAAATGTGGGTACATCTTGGCGTTGATTATATTAAGCCGTGAAAAGTTGTTTAAATTTAAACTTCCGGGAAAAATAAATCTGAGAAGATACTACCAAGAGGCATAACTGTGTAATAAATAACTTATTTAATTTATTGCGGGGTTAAATTTAGTATGACCTCATTATGCTCGTAACGGGACTAATAGTGAAAAAATGCAATTGGACTGTCAAAAATTTTGAGAACTATGTACGCCGCTTTCATTTAATAAAATTGAAAAGGTTTAATCAGTGTTTTTGTGTGAAGCAGATTTAAACTAGTTCCGAGTAGCCCCGCATTACAAAACGGTATGGCGACCGTTTAGGACACAGCTCTATTGTCAAAGTAGAGTTAATCGCTTTCTGGCCGAGAAAGTTCATCTCGATTTTCCGGCGTGGTTTCCCCTTGTCAGTGATGCAAAACGGACGGCCAGACAAGGGCAGCTCTCTAGTCGTGCGGATGGGACGAAAAACCGAGGACCCGTGTACACATTGGCGTGTACGTAAAAGATCCCTTGGCGGTTGGAATTTGACATAAGAGTAGGCCGTAGCGCCGCTGCCCGGGAATAATTTCCCCCATAGCACACTGTATGGCGTATGTCATTTCATTTCGTTCTGTGTTCAGAATGACGTTAGCTACGTCACTATGTCGCAATTCCCAACATGCGAATGAACTCTCAGACATGACTTTGATTTTGTATTAGAGTGGTGGAGTGATTTTATGGGAGACATCCAGGTGGCTCGAAAATATGTTTTTATGTATTTTACTGCCAATTTTAGTGTGCAATTTAATAAATCACATCCGGCAACAATAAACTGTTTGAAATGAAATGAATCTGGTTTAACGTATAAGCCTGACTAATTTGTTGTCATTAGTCAGATTTTTATCTTTTAAATCTCTTAAGTTCCGGTAATAACACTGTGCTCGAATAATACCCATTGTTTACCAACGATTGATGTCACTAACTGTGAAGTTACAGCGACTGTGAATATACAACGATTTAAGTTACTTACTTTATGGAATTGACTTTTAATGTCACTTACTATTAAAAAAAAACCACGACTGTAAAGAAACAACGATTAATGTCACTAACTGTAAAGATATCACGATTAATGCCACTTACTGTAAAGATACCACGATTAATGTCACTAAATATAAAGATACCACGATTAATGTCACTAAATGTAAAGATACCACGATTGATGTCACTAAATGTAAAGATACCACGATTAATATCACTGCATGAAAAGATACACGATTAATGCCACTAACTGTAAAGATACCACGATTAATGCCACTAACTGTAAAGATACCACGATTAATGCCACTTACTGTACATATACCACGATTAATGTCATTAAATGTAAAGATACCACGATTAATGTTACTAAGATACCACGATTAATGCCACTAACTGTAAGATATGACTACAAAGAAACAACAATTAGTGTCACTTTCTGGAAAGATACGACGATAAATATCACTCACTGTACACAAACGTTATTTTGGTTGACTATTAACTTAAGAGTTTTCAAAAAAAAATACGACGATTAATGTCCCTTACTGTAAAGAAACTTAATTTAACTTTAAGAGTTTTCAACAAAAAAAAGGCTAAGGCAAAATATCCAATATGTTTATGATTCAATATGGTTTAACGTCACGCAGTGTGATTTATTTCTATTTATATAATTATTGCGTAATTCATGATAATAGTATGTTTTAATGTCACGCATGGTGATTTGTTTTTATTAATAACTATATTGCAACTTTAAAGAGCGTGTATGTCTATTTTGGGAACTAGACGAAAAATGGACTAAAAGGATTGATACATTATTATTGTAATATGAGTGTAAAACGATTTACATTCAAGTTTTAAACTTTTTACTGATATACGCAAACATTCCAAATTGAATGCTTAGCTTTTCTGCACGGATTTATTTTTCATTTCCGCAGTGTGTCCGGGGGAATGTTTTATTTGCTCTAAGATGTTCATGGCATCTTATATATTGTATATATGATATTAGGATCCTATATTTCCATGGTAAGATAACAACACCAATATTGATCATTGTTGAATTCTAATTCTTGGGTTTTTTTTTAATTTTGAATGTTAGGGATAATATTGAGTTAGGGGTTTAGCTCCGTTAAAGTTCACTGCTAATTAGTTCGTGACTATGCATAATGGAGTAACATACATTTTTCAGATGGGCGCTAGATGTTATAGCGTATAAATACATGTAATACGTTTGTTAATTAAACAGAAATGAAATGAAAAGTCCCATGTTCCGCCTGGGCTGATGAAGACTGACATACACCATGCTATGGGAGGAATTTTGTCAAGGGTCTTTAACGCGCACGCAAACGTGAATACGGGACCTCTGTTTTTTTACAGAATGGGACTGCGGACCAAGCATATATTACACTCTCCAATGATGTCGAGAACGGGTTCAGCACGACGGAATTTGTTTGGTGCAAATGTCTCAGCCACACCACACTCAACAATGAATAATAAACAAATAAACAACATCATATATAACAATAATATTAATAATTTATTAGTAGTTCGATATATATATTAAACTTGCAAATACACCAACATTAAAATAACTTCTGTGATTCTCCGCTAGCTCAGTCGTTAGTCAAGAGATTTGTGCGAAAACCAATGCCACCGGAGGCACCAGTTATCTGCAGTTGAATGCTACTATCCAAGATCTTGATGTCAGGAAATCCAAAAAATGCTAATTTAATTTCAGCATGCATTTAAACTTTGTTTCAATATTGTTTAATGCCGCTTTTATTTTGTATCATATGGACTCCTGGAGACACCATAATCCTTTTGTTGCTTAGAGCACACACATGAATTAATCCGGTCTGTTTTGATGCAAAAGAAACTTTGTCCTTTGAATATAAATTTACTCATATTATGTCCATGACCCGTTTTGAACAAAGGTTGTAGAGAAGATAAGCGTTAAAAATGGATGGTAGATTGCAAAATCACTGGAAGTAATAGTTGTTGTCTAATTTGTTTAGTATATAAACCGTAGTGATGTAGTCGTCACCAAACAAGCTACCCAAGCCAGTATTGTACTTGTTGTGGAGGCAGAATCTGAAATAAAGAAATAATTGATGAAATACAGTACTTTTGGTTTTCAACAATTTCTAACAGTAAATATAGATTTTATCGATGACATATTCTCAACAATGTAGTTGAATCCAGACATTAATTAATACATGTGATCCGGGTAATGGATGATGGCAAGGGTGGGTATATACGCCCAATATTATCCAAACATATACGCCCTATATTATCTAAACAAATAATATATTAATACGTACTACAATTTAATACCCCCCCTATTATCTAGACAAATAATATTAATGCGTACTACAATTTAATAGGCCCTATATTATCTAAACAAATAATATTAATACATAATACAATTTAATACACCATATATTATCTAAACGAATACACCCTATATTATCTAAACGAATACACCCTATATTATCTAAACAAATAATATATTAATACGTACTACAATTTAATACGCCCTATATTATCTAAACAAATACGCCCTATATTATCTAAATAAATAATAAATTAAAATGTACTACAATTTAATATGCCCTATATTATCAAAACAAATAATATATTAATACGTACTACAATTTAATACGCTCTACATTATCCAAACAAATACGCCCTATACTATCTAAACAAATCATATAATAATACATAATACAATTTAATACACCATATATTATCTAAACGAATACGCCCTATACTATCTAAACAAATAATATATTAATACGTACTACAATTTAATACGCCCTATATTTTCTGAACAAATACGCCCCATATTATCTAAATAAATAATAAATTAATATGTACTACAATTTAATACGCCCTATATTATCAAAACAAATAATATATTAATACGTACTACAATTTAATACGCTCTACATTATCCAAACAAATACGCCCTATACTATCTAAACAAACAATATATTAATACGTACTACAATTTAATACGCCCTATATTATCTAAACAAATACGCCCTATATTAAATAAACAAACAATATATTAATACGTACTACAATTTAATACGCCCTATATTATCTAAACAAATACGCCGTACATTATCTAAACAAATGATGGTAATACGTACTGCAATTTAATACCCTCTGTAATCCATTGACTGTTGAATTTGCGTTTTTAATCTCTGTTTCACCACAACCTTTTCCAATGTTTGTATTGACACACTGGGCATATTCTTTCACCAATCTACAAAATACATTAAATATAGAGCTACATCGTTTGACTTCTAATTAATCTTTAGACATTCATTAAGGATGTATTATTCAAACATAAAACCTGCCTAATGCAGATCTGACGCTTGACCTTAAATGTTATAATGTATACATCATTAAAGATACATTATGGGAGATTAGACAACGAGTTGGCAGTTCTCACTACAATAGTTAAAAACTATCTAATATAAAAGCAATTTGCTGAAAAATTCAGTCTAATTGATCCACTATTAGCTTTGAACTAAGTGATTGAAATTTCCGCTTAGCCTCGGTCATCATTACTAAAGTCGGTAAGACAAAACCAGTAGTCTCGGTTATTCATTTTTAGTGGTAAATCACGAAGGAAAATATTTCAGCGAATCGAACTACAATCCAACAAAAATCTCATGCTAGCCTTGATTATGGTCTGAATAGGTTAATTAATGTCTAATTAATAGTTTTTATAACATTTCAGTCCTAACGAAGGACCCAGCCTACAATAGGAAGATTTTGCTCTTGCATAATGCATGTTTAACTAGACATTAAATTTACATGTCACGCCCATAATCAACGCTCTAGTTCGGGTGGTTTTGATGTTCAACAGATTTAAATAATATTGGTAGTTAATGATTTGATTACAAAATGGATAATCGAGACTTTGTGTGGTATTATCGTCACAACGGTAGCAATGACAATTATCCAAACTACGAAAGCAATGACAATCGAGACTACACTGTGTTTACAACGACTATAGCATCATATAATATTCTATTTTTATCATCTACTTTTAACACTAGCGAGAAATGTAAGCTCTTTATATACATCTTACATAATACATCTTTAACATGACAAATAGACGAGCTAAGTCTTGGATGTCAAGTACCGTTGCTACGATAAGAATAATCTTCAAACAGTCATAACTTCGCTCAGAATAAAGAAGATTAAATGAAATTTTCAAAATATTTTTTTTCCATTATCTAGTTTTGAACTTTTATAGCAAGAACGCTTCGTTCTTATCGATATGTTGCATATTGAACTTTTGTCAAATAAACAATACAAAAAAAGGATTGAGGGATGTTGCGGAGGTCCTTAGTGTGCTTAGTCTTCCGCCTTCACACTGACTTGTACGTAATCCGCTGCTGCCTGGGCAACATTTCCATCCCTGGCACTGAACTGGGCCTCTCACTACAAACAGTTAGTTAATTACATTTATTTGAATTTATTTTAAAATAAAAGGTTCATTTATGAACCACAGCGTTACATAATGCTAAATACTGGAATTTTGTTTTTAAACAACAAGTGTATTAAAGTGCATATCCCGATAACCTTTTGGGGAATAAAACTGCTTAATTTTGTGTTAAAATCCTTTAAAATCCATAACCTCAGGCCCACCTACTAACCCGATATTTGTGATACGCTTGTAAATAACTTAAACCTGACAGTCTTCATCTGGAAATGGAGAACGTTTTATTATACAGTATCTGGATAAAACCAGACTTTTTTCTATAAAAATAATATGTAGGTGAAATTTGCCTTTTGTTATCAAGTACAGGGCATGGGTCATATAGACCGCTCAAGAAAAGTTAATCGATTATCAGGTCACCCAATGAAAAAATTGACCCGAAATCTTAAAAGGGTTACGTGTCCGGATAAGCAGTGTTGACGTTCACGTCCAAACGACTCAATATTTTGAGCTGAAATTTTGAGACAAGGTAAATACACTATGCCACTACATTTTGGTCCATAAATTTCATAAATACTCGGACTTTAATTTTTGAGACTCTGTTCTTATCGGGATTGTCCCTTTAACTCACTGGCATTTCTCCTGTTGATTGCTTGCTCCTGGATATATTCTCTCGTGGTTACCTTTACATGTCGGTAATGTACACCCATTTTCTGCTACAGTCCATACCATTCCTGGAAGATCATATAAACAGCGAGTTAGACGCCAACTCGTTAACCTAGGTCCCGTGTTGGACCCCGGTATTGAAAAAGATAGTTTATCGGGACCCCCTCCATCCGCCTCCACACCCAGACCTTGTCAGTGACGAAGGGCAAAGATACCGACAAAGGAATCGTATAGTCGTCTAGAACGAAAACCCGGGTTCCCGTGTAGCTCCTCCTTGCCAACGATGCAAACCGAGTCACAAAACCCAGGCCCCGGATGGCAAAGAGTAGGGTCGCCTGTCCAGCTTCATGGGTTTTCTCCGGGTACTCCGGTTTCCTCCCACTACTAAAGACCCCTTCGCGCAAGCGAATTATTGAAATAAAGTTAAACCATATGTTAGTCCTGAAATGACCTAGTGGACGTTAAACCCCATTTCTATCACTCTCCCTCCCTCTCTCTCTCTCTCTCTCCAGGCCCCGGATATGTCAGAACAACAGAAAAAGGCCCCTCTCTCATACTTTGAAATAAAGACAACACTGACAGGGCAAGACTGTAGAAAAGCGAGGCATTTTTTTCATTTGGTTCAACCCCAATCGCAATAGCAAATCATTGTAGCATATTTTTTTCGAGAGGGGTGAGGTGCAGGACATCTAACTCAGAGGTGTTTTGCCTCTTTGCAGCTACATCGTCAATTTAAAAATAAATATATATAAAGAATTCTATGTATCATAATATATTAACGCATAACAATGTAATCAAATCAGAAAAAAGGCATTCGTGTCACCATTCCATTTCATAAATCAAGATTATATTACTATTTTGGATATTGATTAAAACGAAAATAATTTAAAACTTACCTAAAGTACCCAATATTAATAAAACCGTTGTTAATGGAGTAATTATCCCCATCTTGTTTGAGTGTCTGACAAATTTAAGTTTCGCAATTCTATCTAACTCGATCTACTGGCTCATCCTTTTATATAACTATCAAAATACATACGACGGTATGAATAGTATAAGAGTATTGAATAGGTGTATCAAATAGTCCCCACCCATCCCAGTGGGAGTATAAAGCAGGGAGTGGTAGCTCTGATAGCCATCGTCTGCGATATCACTTAGGTGGACACGGGCGTTAGATATGATAAAGCGAAGGGTGTGACCGAATGGTTAGTGCGTGTGCGTTGTATCGTAAGGCCTGTTATTGAGTCAACTGGCGTTGTTTTGATTCCCCGGTTGTACGTGACAAGGAGTAGCGTCGCCTGACCAACCTCCTGGTCCTGGGGTTTCTCCCGGTCCTCCGGCTTCTTCCCACTGCTAATCACCCATACGCACATGTTAGTCCCGAAATCACCTATTTTGTGTCGAGTGGACGTTAAACCCCATTTCCCTCCTTCTCTGTTAAATAAAGCTATTCACTATTTCACATTTGCTCAACCGTGGAGGCGACAATTCTTGGGGACTCTTTGAATATTTGTGGACTTGGGTGAGGGGGGGCCTGGTGGTCTAAAGTGCCGCGTTTCGACCTCTAGCTGGCCGGTTACCTCTGGCTTGCGGCTGTGGTTTCGATCCCTGGTGTGAGCGTATGTGACATTGAGATAGGGACTCCTTCTCAACCTCGTGGGTTTCCTCCGGGCACTCCGGTTTCCTCCCACTGCTAAAGACCCCTACGCGCAAGCGAATTGTTGAAATAAAACGGAAACCATATGTTAGTCCCAAAATGACCTAGTTTGTTTCGAGTGGACGTTAAACCCCATTTCTCTCTCTCTCTCTCTCTCTCTCTCTCTCTCTCTCTCTCTCTCTCTCTCTCTCTCTCTCTCTCTCTCTCTCTCTCTCTCTCTCTCTCTCTCTCTCTCTCTCTCTCTCTTGTGGACTTGGTTCCTTGATGGCTGAGAGAGCAAATCATCGGCCTTCGCGTCCCATAAACCAGTGTAAACCAATTCACATTTTAACAAATAGAGATGGTAGAATTATGACTTTTCCAAGATATAGGTTTTTGTCAATCAAACGGAGAGTTGCAGGGGAAATAAGCATAACATTGATTTAATGAAGAGTTATTTAGATACAATGTTAACAGTATAAAAATGTACTTAAATTACATATATTTAATCATAAAAGAAATCAACTGAAAACACAGGCACTGAACAAAGCTGATACAGTATGCAAAGTTGGTGGGGAGGGGGCGTCACTGAAACTTTAGCCCTGTGGCACCACATATGTTTGTGAGAGCCCTGCATATAAAAGTAATAAAACACAACGGTTCAACTTCAATGATTTTAGTTATATAAGTATTAGTTTTCAAGCTCCTGGGTAAAAAAAAGAGAGAGAGAGGGAGAGAGAGAGAGAAATGGGGTTTAACGTCCACTCGACACAAACTAGGTCATTTTAGGACTAACATATGGTTCAATTTTATTTCAATAATTCGCTTGCGCTTAGGGGTCTTTAGCAGTGGGAGGAAACCGGAGCGCCGGGAGGAAACCCACGAGGTTGAGAAGGCGCCCCTATCTCCATGCCACATACGCTCACACCAGGGATCGAAACCACAGCCGCAAGCCAGAGGTGACCGGCCAGCTAGAGGTCGAAGCGCGGCACTCTAGACCACTAGGCCATCCCACCCCCCCCCCCCCCCCTAAATAAAAAGAAGAATTTGTTGATTTTGATAAATAAAAACCGTTAAAGCTGCAATTTCATATTTTCAAGTTACATTTTTAAAATATATTAAATGTTTGAGAAATAATGCCTATGATCGTATAATAGAGAGTTGACAATCTATTTAGCAAAAGACAGAAATAATTATGTTCTGACTTTCTTAGAAAATCTGAATTCCGGCTTTAAATGATGCTGGATAGTATTGATAGTAATTACATCTTTTGTCATTCTTATTAAAATACAAATTTCGTTTCGTGTGTTTACAGAAAGAAAGAAATGGGGTTTAACGTCCACTCGACACAAACTAGGTCATTTTGGGACTAACATAATATGGTTTGATTTTATTTCAATAATTCGCTTGCGCGTATGGGTCTTTAGCAGTGGGGGGAAACCGGAGTGTCCGGAGGAAACCCACGAGGTTGAGAAGGCGGCCCTATCTCCATACCACATACGCTCATGCCAAGGATCGAAACCACAGCCGCAAGCCAGAGGTGACCGGCCAGCTAGAGGTTGAAGCGCGGCACTGTAGACCACTAGGCCATCCCAACCCCCCTCGTTTGTTTATACTTTCAATTTCCTACTACACTACATGAAGATCTGAGCGGTTGTAGTGGAAGGTCCCGCCAGGTGTCATACTAGCGACCTTTGACCCCGCACCTCACGCCATTAATTCGCTGTAACAGACAGTTTCATTGGCTAATGACACACATAATCCAGAACGCCGGTTATAAAATAACTCTTCCTGGTCCTAGTGTAGTAAAGACAAGTAAAAAGACATTTTTAAGAATAAAAAAAAACCGAATGTGTTTTAATCAGTTTAACCTTTTGTATATTTTTTGAAAAATTATACTATATTTTATACCATTCTTGTACATTTGTTTATTCGGTGTTATGTCGATGAATGTTGGATTGAAAGAAATATGCTTTGAAAGAGCAACAGTGGGTCTGGAACCAGTAACCACTGACCCCTCCCCCATCTGAATACGCCAAAGATATATCATTAAGTGACCCAATAAAGAGTGAACTTTCATTAAAACGGGCTTTTTAGAAGGATTGAAAGAGACTCCCACTCCCTTCACTCAATCCCCTTGTTATAATATAACATTATTGCACTAATTCAAATACGCGGCCCTTTTCATAATTTCAGACTACACGCCCTTTATTAAAGACCACAAGACTTCAAACATTTTGTAAAGACCCATTCAATATGTTTCTTACCTGTCATAAATATGTTTATTTATGTCATCGTTTTTATCTACTTTATTGTTTGGCTATGAGCAAAGCAAAATAAACAATATAACATTATGGTGAAAGAGCAAGTTTTAGAAATATAAAATATGTCATAACAGACGCAAAGTTTATTTTAATACAATATTTTTTTTTCTTTGAGAGGGTGGAAGGGAGGGATAGATGTATGCATGTCTTTGTGTTTTATCCCGAATGCGTCATCTCTCGATCATAAAGTCTGTCATTGAGTCTAATGGCGTGGTTTCGAATCCCCGGTTGTACGTGACAAGGAGAGGGTCGCCAGTCCAATCTCGTGGGTTTACTCCGGTTTCCCCCCACTGCTAAAGACGCCTACGCGCAAACGAGTTATTGAAATAAAATTAAACCATATGTTAGTCCCAAAATGACCTAGTTTGTGTCGAATGGACGTTAAACACTCTCTCTCTCTCTCTCTCTCTCTCTCTCTCTCTCTCTCTCTCTCTCTCTCTCTCTCTTCATCTCTCGGCAAATATTTCCGGTGTTTTTTTCAGTAAATTTATTCAGTTTTGTCTAACATCATGGTTTTTCTACGATCATGGGTTTCAACCGCGATTTGGTTAATCAGTGAAGTAAAAAAGAAACCAGTTTCGTGAATCAATTCAGATGCCAAATGAAATGAAATTGGGTTTAACGTCCCACTGTTTGGCTCCGTCTGGGCTAATTATGAGAGAGAGAAGAGAGAGAGAGAGAGAGAGAGAGAGAGAGAGAGAGAGAGAGAGAGAGAGAGATGGGGTTTAACGTCCACTCAACACAAACTAGGTCATTTTGGGACTAACATATGGTTTCAATTTTATTTCAATAATTAGCTTGTGCGTAGGGTTCTTTAGCAGTGGGAGGAAACCGGGGTGCCCAGAGGAAACCCACGAGGTTGAGAAGGCGCCCCTATCTCCATGCCACATACGCTCACACCAGGTGACCGGCCAGCTAGAGGTCGAAGCGCGGCACTCTAGACCACTAGGCCATCCCAACCCCCGGCTAATTATGAACACAGGAATACACTATACAGTGTGCTGTTAAAGAAATTAGCCCCGGCAGCTGCACTGAGATCTACTCTTATATCGAATTCCAACTGCCAAGTGATCTTTTACGTGCACGTCAATGTGTAAACGGGACCTCGGTTTTTCGTCCCATCCGAACGACTAGACAGCTGTCTTTACCAGACCCTCTATCCTGCACCACTGACAAGAGAAACCAGAAACTCACCCTACCTGCAGAGAAGTGACTCTGACACAGTGAACAGCCATGATATCCATATGACGTTATCTAAACGTCACAGGTCATGAGGTCACATCAACAAACAAAATGTCAACACTATCATTATGATCACTATCAACATTACAAGACACAATGTTACATTGTAAACAAGCCTTCCTGTAGCCTTTAGGTCTGTATAATCCGTACAGCCATAACGTCTTATCGCTTCTTCCAATATTTTTTCACGGAAATAACATCTACAACTCTAGATTTGACGTCGGCATATTGACACTATTTTGTGCTTCGGTCGTGTCTATTTCAGATATACACAATCAATTCTGTTGATGTTTTTAGCGTGGGGATTGAGTAATAGTTAATTTATTTCAGTTCTAAACAAAAATTTTAAACTTTATCGTAATTTTAAAAAAATAGCCAAATTCTGGCTGGGATTACTGAGCAAAATGGCCATTCACTGAATACGTGCGAAGAAAAAAGCCAGCTACCATTTAATTTTCGTACGTTAGTTACGTACGACTGCTGGAGTCGAGTACGCGACTTCCAGGCTATCGAAGAATCACTTCGCCACAGTGGCTCCCTGTTAACACTGTATGCTTTCTACAGTAATAAGTTATACGTCATTACCGAAGCAAAGTTTATTTTAACACGATATATTTATTTCTTTGGGAGGGGTGGGGTGGGGTATCACGTGGTCTAACGTGGGTCATTCAGATTATAGGACCTGTAATTATACGGTCATATCTAGTCAGTGAAGTAAAAAGAAGCCAGTTTCACGCATCAATTCAGATGCAAAATGGCCGTGTATAATTATGATGACGAACGCGACGTGTTTACCCCGTCACGAGGTTTCCTCCTACGCCTACTTTGAAGCGACTTTACAACATGCCTGAGTGAATTACTTTCCTTTTTTTGTGGCCCAAAGAGAAAGGCGTCGACCCACGCATCGATTCACATACAAAATAATTTCGAAGAGGCCTTACAGCCTGCCGGAATGGATTGCTGTCTATTTTATTTGTTTAGATGTTGTGGCCCAGTGAGTAAGGTGCTTGCTGTCCCATCGATTTAGATACAAAATAATTTTGATACACTAGCATGAACTTTACTATCATACGTCTGGGTAAACCCGGACACCTCACTATGTATCTTGGTAATGCAATAAGGGGACGTGGTGCCTCAGTGAGTAAGATGTTAGCTAACCAAGAGGTTTATGCTATGCTCCGCTCCCGGTGTCCCCCCCCCCCCCCAACCCATGTCAGTGGTCCACGATGGAGGAGCTGGCAATGACAATGTCTAGTCGTTCAGATGGGATGACTAAACATTGCCATACACGTAAAGGATCCCGTGACATATGGATGTGAGTAGGCCGTAGCGCCACATATCCCACATACCCCACTGCTTGTTATATACCCGTCGGTACAGAAAAGTTGTAAGCTACATCCGATTCAGTTCATTTCATTTCGTGTATGTAATACCTACGTGCCCCCACCCCACCCCCAACTTAAGAAATAAATGTGTCTCTTCCGGAAAGAAATGAAATGAAATGGAGTTTAACGTCCTACTGTTCTGCTCCTAATCTGGGCTAATGAAGACGGGCAAACGCCATACAGTGTGCTATGAGGGAAATTTTGCCGGCCTACTCTTATATCGAATTACAACTGCCAATGGATCTTTTACGTGCACGTCAATATGTACACGGGACCCCGGTTTTTCGTTTAATCCGAACGGCTAGACAGTTGTCCTTTTCAGCCCTGCCTTCCGGTAAGAGGACACATAATTTGTTTTCTGTGATATATTCCGGCATTCGCTGTTGAGTTTCACTGTTTATTTATAAAGTTCTACAAACAAAATATATACTACTAACTTTATTTCCAATCAAGGGTCCACAGGGGACATGTTACAGATCAACAAAGAGAGAAAACCCAAATGACAGACAAATAATAAAATATAACATGATACAACATAGCATGGCTCCCAACGGGGGAGATATAAAATATAAATGAGCGGACGTTACGCTTTATGACCTTGACCCTCATCGTCAATAGATGCGGTTAACTAAACACAGTGTTTAGCCGTTTATGTGAGCGTGAGCGGATGAAATGATAACAAACGCCCGTAGTATTTTAACCATTGACCGCAGCTTTCGTCGATGAGGGTCAAGGTCATAAAACGGACGCTGAGAACGTAACGTCGGCTCACTTCAGCTCAATGTTTGTTCACCCTCTATGGATCTCACCGAACCGTGTGACGACGACCTTGACATAGGACGACAGATTATCAATAAACACGTGATAGCAAACACGAGCGTGCGATCAACTGAAGATGACGAAGAAGATAAATTAACGCCAGACTTGACCTATTCAAAATGCCTACGCATGTTGAATGAAATAAAAATTATGTTAGAAAATTTTCAATGTACAGAAAAGTTTATCATTTTTAAAGGGAATAACGTTCGGGTGATTCGAAGCAACATTATAATAATACTTCCGGTTTTCGAAGTTACAATATTTCCGTTTTTGACAAAACTGGGTATTCCGACAGGTCGTACTAAGTAAACAGGGTCGGATTGAGACCCATGGAGGGCCAGGGTACTTTAAAGTGCCGAAGGTAAAGGATAAATCAAAACAATCAATATACATGTATCACACGTACTTAAAGTTACAAACAAATAGACTAACACGACCCCCTCCCCTCCCCTCCCCATCACTCCTTTGGTGGCTACTTCTCTTTCTGTCTCATACATAAAGATTATCAAGAGGTGCAATAAAATTTCCGTCTTTTAAATGGGTAACAATAATACGTACTGCAGCGCCATCTTGTGACTTTGTAAAACAAACTTTCGATTTAAGGGATTCTACAGTACTTTGAAATAAGATTATGGTATAAAATTATATTTACAGTTTTCAGAAATTAATAATATTTTTAATTTCGACCCAACTGATTCAATTCGTCGTCTATCATGTCGGCTACTTTGTTGTTAATATTTCTCAGAGCATTTTTAATTCGTGGTAACACAAGATCACCACGCTCACCAAGAATCTCAACAAGTTTTGTAGTGCCCCCGACATTATTTTTTTCCTTTGTTTCTCTATTAATTATTTCCACGTCATCTTCACTTATGATTTGATGTGACGCCATTTTTTTCGTAATTTCTCTGAGCTGACTACTAAGGTGTGTCACCGTATATTCGTGTAATCTTGTCCATATCTCGAAATGGTCACTTCTCATTTGACCTTTCTGCACATGACCTTTAAAAAAACAGACCAACAAATAATAATTAACTGAAATGAGTAGTGGTCCGCGGTGGAACAATGAGTAAGACGCTTGCTGGCTAGCCTGAAGATCTCGGGCTCGATCACGGTGTTTGCCGTAAACCACGCTGTCACCCCATCCTCGGTTACCCAGTGTACTCATTCCGTTCTAACTCCACTATACCCTGGGTTAATCCATAGGGTTTCCACGATTTCAAATTATCTGCCCTGGCGGATTGTGATATTTTTATCGTCCAATCCCATAAAGCGTTACTTGGAACGGTAATAGGTGAAGGGAAGTAACTCTCGTCGTGTTCCAACAAAGAATACCCCAAACATGGCTACCTCAGTCCGTTTTTTCACACTTTGCAGATATGTCATTGGGAAAAATACCTACCGTGTAGTAGAAAAATCAGCGCCATTTAAGAATTTGACGACAGAACTTTCCCTGCCATTGTTTTATGTGCATGTCAATTCTTTTATAATAAATCTTTTACAAACTTTCTCATATCGATCAAACAAGCCGCCATATTGTTTGTAAACAATGTAGTTTTATGACGTAAAAAATGCGCTAAAGAGTCTATGTAAGACTGGTTTGTAAACTGTATTTTGATTGGTTCGTACACTCTAACTACAATCAGATAGTTTGAAATCGTGGAAACCCTATGGATTAACCCAGGGTATAGTGGATAGGAACGGAATAAGTACACTGGGTAACCGAGGATGGTGTCACCCACAAGTGTTTCTTAAATATTTTGACGGGCCTCTTTTTGATCTAACTTTTGAGAGTCAGAGAGAGAGAGGGGTGTGTGCGAGAGAGAGAGAGAGGGAGAGGGGTGTGCGAGAGAGAGAGAGGGTGAGAGAGAGAGAGAGGGGGTGAGAGAGAGAGGGGGTGAGAGAGAGAGTGTGTAACGTCCACTCGACACAAACTAGGTCATTTCGGGACTAATAATACATGGTTCAGTTTTACTTACCCGGGTTTGTCTTTACATCTGGTTTCCGGTCTCTGTTCGGCATTGAGTGTGATGAGATAGGTTCTGATTTAATTTGAATGGATCCATTTATAGGTCGACTGTCATCTATATGAAAGAGAGAGAATAAGAAGTGGTATCAACCATCCATAAGAGAGACACAAACAACATATTGAATCATATTAAGACACATGAATACTATAAGATAGATCAAACTATGGTTTAATTCCAAATCAACTATAATTGTACACCTTATTCAATGATTTGCTTGCTCACAGGGGTCTATAGCACATGGGTTTTTAGCACAGGGGTCTTTAACACAGGTGCCTTTAGTAGGGGAAGGGGGATTCACAGGGGTCTTTAGCAGGGGGAGGGGATTCACAGTTAATCATGTATGTTTGTTCTGGCCATGTTTTCTATTGAAGTACAGTTAACTTCATACGAAACTTACAGAATCAGATGATTTGAAAAAAGTGAAGAAGCAGGCAAACAAGATCTACGATTTTCGTTGAAAACATTAACTATGCTTCGAGAATTTTGTCAAATGTTTACTCCGCTTCTATTTAATAAAATCGAAAACCACATTACAAACGAGCATACTAATTTATAATTAAACGACGGCCATTCAGGATGTATACTATGGGTGTTTCTACTGCGAAGAGATCTGGCCCCGAGTTCACGAAGAATACTCAGACTCAAGTTAAGAATTTACTCAAGTTTCAATCACTGTTTATGAGAAATATCTTTGATCCAGAAACACAAAACTTTGTGCATAGTTTCTTATTGATGTATTTGATACATTAAAACAATTTCAGTTTTACGAAGGGCTTTATTTCAGTTAAAATAAGGCGAACAATTTTGAGTAGATTCCCAACTTAAGTCTGAGAATACTTTGTGAACTTGGGGCCTGTTCTAAAAGTAGATATGTGCAGAATCTACGTCGTCACATCCGGCTAACAAAAATTCCCGAATTTTTTGTGAAGTGTTTACTCCGCTTCCAAATTGAAAATGTGTATTTAGTTTCCGTGTGTATGTAAGGTGTAAAACGAATTAAAACTATATAACAAAATAGTATACTTATTTATATCAATATAGCGACCATTATAAGAACAGGGATCTATTCTCAACGGAGATGCAAGCAGAGCCAACGACGTCACTTCCGGTTCACAAATTGTATCTCATTATACTGGAGAACGCTAGATCGGAGACGGTCCTACGCATTTTATGACGTCACATGTGGATTGTGGGTTAGGGTAAGGGTTAGGCTTGGCCGAGGGTTAGCTTTAGGGCTAGCCCTGTTTACACCTCGAGAAATTGACGAAATCTACAGGTCCTAGCCCTTACCCTAACCCTAACCCACAATCTATATATGACGTCATATGTGCTAAAATGCGTAGGACCGTCTTCGATCTAGCGTTCTCCCATTATACTTACCATTACCAGAATCTATTTGGTCAGCGATCTGCGCAAACCCCTTTTCTCTCAGTGCTTCCAGAAACTGGTCATAGCAATCGTTACACTCATTCATAATAATATTTAGAAATTTCTTTACTCTCTGTCGTCCCTTTACTTTAGTCTCAATCTCAGATATCTGGTCGCTAGAAAGGACATCTTGGGTGAACAGGTAATCTGTGACGTTTTCGATATTTACCATATTTTCGAGAATATACTCAGTACACTTTTGTATTCTGACAAAACTGTCTTGCGGAAGTCTGGCCATTTTGTTTTCTCACCTATTAAATAAAGCAGAGTAATATTAACCATTGAAATCAGATTATACAGGAGTTGCATTAGGAAGGTTGAGAATTCGGACCTCTCGAACTAATTCCAGTGCCCTATTTTTGTCTTTATTCCCGAAGATTGGGACAAGGCTTCTCTGAACTATAAATAACCCGAGTGTGTTTGTATTTATTATTATACATAGAGCCATAGATGAAAACTCTCGCTTGTTTTCAGGAGTTATTTGTTTATGGTAAACGTTTTTGTGTAAGTAATGAATAAATGAAATGGAGTCTTATGGCACATCAGCTCCAACCGGGATATATGGTGCCAAACATGGGGATTTTTGACGACTCAAATTCAACCAATATCACATAAATATATTTATATACATAAATAAAAACAAGCATCACAGACAGTAGTATTATTAAAAATAAAAACATATAAATAAAAGTCCTTTATGTATATAAGGGGGGTGGAAGTGGACGTTAAACTACCGTAACGAACGAATAGAATGGTTAGCGTGAGTCAACTGGAGTGGTTTCAAATCCCCGGTTGTACGTGGCAGGGAGTAGGGTCGTATGTCCAACGTCATGGGTTTTCTCCGGTTCTTTTGGTCTCCTCCCACTGCCAAATGTTAGTCCTGAAATGACCTTATTGTGTCGAGTGGACGTTAACCCCCCCACCCATCTCTCTCTCTCCATCTCTCTCTCCCTCTTTGCTGCTCGTTTAAAACAATTGTGACAGTCAAACTATTTAGACGAAAACATATATATTATGTTAAAATTGTCAAATAAGCGAGAAGAAAGGTAACATGGCAAGCTCTAACCAGGGGCGGATCCAAAACTTTTTGCAGGGGGGTTTGCCAGGTACATGAAAAGGAAATTTGACAGTTGACAATATATGAAGCCATCATCGCCTCCAAATTACATAGGCATACATACACACTGAGTTTTTTCAAGAGAGAAATTCAACACCCCGTTTGATCTTTGAATGTCAAAGAGACCATCTCACCATCTCTCATGATGGAGGATAAAGCACACGACCGTGACAATTTTCTCATAAAAAAGAGTTTTTATGAAGCTGAGTTTGGGGGGGGGGGGCATTCTGGATCCGCTCCTGCTAACGCTACCACACAGGTGTATTAGAAGTGGCATTAGGTGTTCGTTCTAGACATACCCTGCCTATTAAACATCGCCCACCATTAACTATATAGCTTTAGTTAATAGGCCGCCTCAATTCAATGCGGACAAAGAACTGGGAATTCCCACACTTTAAAATTTCACAAATCACTGAATCACAATTCCAATTCAAATAAGCGCGAAGGGGAACAGGTCCTCTAGCTCTATCACACATATATGTTAGAAGTGGTACTAAGTATTCTAGAAACAGTACACATACCCTGCCTATCAAACAACGCACATCATAAACTATATATAGTTAATAAGCCGTCGTGTCAATGACGACAACAAACAGGGAATTCCCACACTTTAAATTATAATTATAAATCGCTGAAAAACATCAAATAAGCGCGAAGGGGAACAGGTTCTCTAACCCTAACGCACATGTATGTTAGAAGTGTTACTAAGTATTGTAGAAACAGCAGGCCTATACCTACCCTGCCTAGCGAACATCGCCTACCATTTTAACTACATTTGATATCTCGCCCTGTCAATGAGGACAACGAACTGGGAATTCCCACACTTTACAATATAGCAAACCACTAAATAATATCAAGTAAGCGCAAATATGTAACAAGTTCTCTAACCCTAACAACCATGTGTTAGGATTGGTATCAGGTATTCTAGAAACACAGTACACATACCCTGCCTATTGAACATCACCCACCATTACCCGCAGTTGATAGGGGTACAAGTCGACGAAGAAAGAGAATGGGGAATTCCCACTATAATATACAATGAATTGTATCTTACCGTCAATATCTTGGCTTTAAAATATTAAAATACAACGTAGGTCGTATAAAGCTGTTATTAAGTTCTTAATAAATAAGTCTGGTGTAAAATACGACCCTTAGAAACAGTGCACAAACCATTCACTGTGCATCCGTACCTTGACACTATTCAAAATGGCGATGTAGGCCTAGGCTATAGTTTGTGTAATATAATAGACAAGGAAATATTTCGATCGGATTTAAAGTGACAGCATAGACAGACATATTGCCGCACCTTAAAGTTACAATTACACAAAGGAACTGAAAGTAAAACAAAATACAAAATCAGCTAGAAGTATAAAGGAATCCAAAAAAGAAATGCTTATAGTATTGACTTGCTTTAAGCCACAATTTAAAGTGACAGCGTGACTTGCATTACGCCGCAATTTAAAATGTAAGCATAGCATTTGTATCACATCACAGTTTAAAGTGACAAAAAGGATTTGCATTTTTTAATAATTTTTTTGACTAACGCCGCCCGAAGTGGTCGTTTCGACATGGCATAAAGTCACAGCATTATACATTTCGTCCCAGACGTGATAAAATACGAAATGAACGGCCCAAATTTAAAACAGTTTATCTCTTAAACATACATTATGCAAGAGCTAAATCTGTCTATTGCAGGTCTAATATCTCGGGTCAGAATAGATCAGTTGGACTGAAATTTTTAGCAGATCCTTCTTACGTTATCTATTTCTTAACTAGCATATCTAATCGTCTTACCTAATGCCCACTCACTTAATTATCCTATTACAAGATTTGATCGATATGATTTCTATACGAAATATACTGAGCGCCATAGAAAACGCATCACTTAGTTTTTCGTATAACAAAATGATCCTGTAAACATATCTTATTTATTTTGCTTCTTATTGTGAACAATATTCAAATGGGAACACATCAATAACAACACATTTGTACACTTATGGATGTCAGAGGTGTCAAAACGACACAGATGATTAATTCCATGCTGCGTCGCTGCACAGCGTGCGTAAGAGCCAGTGGAGGACACACGCGCTACTGACATCTGTGTCGTACTTTTGGTTTTGACCCCTCTGACTTTGTACCGTTGATTACAGATTAAACATCCATAAGTGTACACATTTGATTAGAAAGTACAATAAAATATCACTTTACATACTCTCATATTATAAAAAAAGGCTTTTAAACCTATTTTAGTCTATTTTAAGGTTCCAATGAATAGAGGGGATTCATCATGGCGAAGTGGGTAATGCGTTGGCTCGCTAGCTCGGAGATCGGGTGTTCGATCCCGGCATTGGCCGAGAAAGTTCGTCCAGATTATCCGACGTGGTTATACTTTGTCAGTTGTGCATGGCAGCTGTGCACATTCGCGTGCACGTAAAAGATCCCTTGGCTGTTGGAATTCGATGTGAGAGTAGGCTGTAGTGCCGCTGCCCGGGCAAATTTCCCTCATAGCACACTGTATTTTGTATGCCCGACTTCATTAGTCCAATTTGGACGTCAAACTCCATTTCATTTCATTTCCAATGAATAGAGCTATACGCCCTTGACGTTTTAACAGAATCGAAACTAAAGTCGTGATTAATAGTATACCACGTGATGTAACTTACGTCATAATGGTGTGGTTTCGGATTATAGACGGGGTTTACCAGGCATACAATCTCAAAACAGGAATTCCCAAATGTTTAAATATGTCAATACGTTTATTTTTGTGAATTTTCCCGCATATCACGAATTCCACAATTGGGTATTAGATCCAGACCATAGGACGGTAAAATCTAAATGTTAAGGCCACTTGCAAATTTTCGTCATGGCTACTAGATGTAAACCCAGCACTAACCCTTACCCTAATCCACAATCCTCGCCAGCAATCACTTGCTGAAATCTGCAGGTAGTACGCTTAAAGGGAAATAATCCTTGTTTTTACACTTGTAATGTTTGGACACAGATCACCACGAAACAAGGGCGAAAGTTATTTTTAGTCTTTCTCTCCCTTTCCCTTTTCCCCCTTTTGAATGGCCATTTTTGTTGAGTTTTTGGTGTAGAATCGAAGAAAAGGGTGTGAAAATACATTTTCTGCCAGGTTTTGGTGAATATTCATGATTTTGAAGCGGAAGGATACACGAGTTGTGCTGTTGGTTACGTTGAAAGGGATGGCCGAAAATTGCATGGTTAGCTCTCTCTCTACTTCCAGCTTGTCTATCTCAAGTTTTCCATGAAGAACCTCATACATGCTTTTGAGCAGGAGTTTGCCACATGTTGCTCCATCTGTGGCAGGAAGCATTTTACCCAACGACTATTACAACGGTCTAAGAGACGAGCGAGAATTAACATTAAAGTCAATGGGGCAATAATTAGTGATTTGTGACCGTTTTAAACAAATCTATGAACAAATTGAATGTGATATTAATGATTACATTTCATATTCTCAAAACATTACGGAGGTGTAGAGGAGGGGTGGGGGTAACTGGGAAACATTAAAGCGGGAATTTCATATTTTTTAAGAAAGTCAAAACATAATTATTTCTATGTCTTTTGCTCAAAGGGTTGTCAACTCACTATTATACGATCATGGGCATTTTTTCGCAGGCATTAAAATCACTGACACAGGCTGTCAAAGGAAATATTAATACAATTACCTCCCTTGTTTTCCCATTCCCCTCCATGGAATGGCCATCTTCAAACGTTTGAATTTGAAGTTGAAAATGATATTTTTGCCAATTTCTCAACTGGCAATAGTGAATTTTTAATTAATGGGATTATTCTTTAACAAGGTAGGACTGTTTATAGATACAATCTATTTTAGGGCTTTATTTTAATACATTTTAAAAATATAACTTAAAAATATGAAATTGGAACTTTAAGGTAATAAAAGCGGGTATCGCCGTTCCGTGTACCAAAGGGGTTATTTTTCACTGGAATGATAAGGGGTCAGAAAGATGTCCAGTAGGGTATTCCCTGAGAAAATAACATTGGGCTCTTATCTCAAATATGGTTGGACTTCTCAGAATGCTCACCAAAATTTGATATATGTCCAGATATGACACTGAATTAACATTGAAAACAAACGCCAAGTTTCGACCTAATCTAGGAATATTATTGTTAGCGTATGTTTTAGCGGGAGGGGGTGGGTGGGGTGGAATGGATGGCCGAATGGACGTGGTTTCGATTCCACGGTTGTAAGTGACAAGGAGTAGGGTCACCTGCCAATCCTCGTGGGTTTTCCCAGGTCCCCCGGTTTCCTCCCACGCCTAAATGAATAATTGAAAACGTGTTTTAGTCCCGAAATGACCTAGTTTGTGTCGAGTGAACAAATAAATAAATATAATTCTATGGTATAGATTTCACTTTTACTGAATCTGATTACATTTCAGCGTAGTGATACATCATTTTTTGACAGCAGTTTACCTATTGCAAAGACCTATATATTGACTTAGAATTTCCTTCAAGGTCATTTAAATATAAACAGTTTCTTTTTAACAAGTGGTTTCTTTAAAATAAAAGAAAGTAGTTCCCTTTTCATTGACCAATCAAATTCATGTAGAATATGTAATTTACTACACAAGCGATATTTACTGTCAAATGTGTTATTGGGTGATAAAAATGTCTTAACACTACAGGCGAGGACACGTTGGCCAATCAGCAAAAAACGTTTGTTAAACTTTATCACGCACGTGTTAAACTTTGTGTGAAGATGAACACATCACTTAAGTTAAACATGCATTATGCAAGAGCAAAATCTGCCGATTGTAGGTCTTTCTTTAGGTCTGAAATGTTATAAAAACTATTAATTAGACATTAATTAACCTATTCAGGCCATAATCAACTCTCGATGTTGAGGCTAGCATGAGATTTTTGTTGGATTGTAGTTCGATTCGCCGAAATATTTTCCTTCGTAATTTACCACTAAAAATGGATAACTGAGACTACTGGTTTTGTCTTACCGACTTTAGTAATGATGACCGGGGCTAAGCGGAAATTTCAATCGCTTAGTTCTAAGCTAATAGTGGATTAATTAGACTGAAATTTTCAGCAAATTGCCTTTATATTAGCTAGTTTTTAACTATTGTAGTGAGAACTGCCAACTCGTTATCTAATCTCCCATAATATATCTTTAAAATTTAAACATGATTATTATGCAAGAGGTGTCCGATTGTCTTTGGATTTGAATCCGATCTGCTGTTCAACTTCTGTTGATAACTAAACGCAGAAATGGACATTTGAGACTTTGTTGATTACCGGAATACAGATTGAGACACTACTCATTACAAATTACAGTAAAACAGAAACGATTTAATGTAAATCAGTTTATATACATTCATATTACTTTACTATATGCGTCATGACTCATTTGTGTCAATTTCTAGGTCCCAAATATTAACGATTTAGTCCCTTTTAAATAAGGTTTTCTCAGTTTAGAGCGAAGCAATTTGACTGAAAGTTTCCGCATAGCCTCTTTACATCAATCTAGTTTTTGACTGGTATAGTGAGAACTGCCAGATCTTTATCGAATCTTCCATAATGTATCTTTAAGGAACTTAGGTCTCACACGGGTATAACTTGTGATGTATCCATACACAGACATGTGTATATTTTCGACACACACTGAAAAAAAACTTGTGTTGGGTCACAACACAAGTACTTGTGTTAAAATTATTCAACACAAACTTGTGTTGTTTTGCATTGCATCAACACAAACTTGTGTTGTTCTTAATGCTTTAACACAAACTTGTGTTGATTTATAAAATCTTGTGTTTTTGTCATAAAATTAACACAAGTAATGTGTATACTATCGTCAATAAATATTTTGTGTTTTTAATTTTAAAAATTAAACTCCGTAGAAAGTCTTAATTGTGGGGTCCACAAGTTATAAAAAGGGTATTTTTATTACACAGACAATATAGCCAGACAGACTTGAATGTTAATTGGTGTTTAGATGTCTGTAGTTAAAATAAAGTTGTTGATTTTTTTATTGGCCCAATAAACTGGTAGATTAAAGGAATACCTAATACACCTGGTGAGCATTCCGGTGTGGTTTTAACAATTGACTCCAAACGCGTTGACAAGAAAATGGGTAAAACTCTTTTGTAATGTAATTTGTTAATAAAATCAACGTAATCTAAGCTACATTTTCCTCGGTGGAAGCGGACGTTAAATAAACCGATTTCACACACAAACATTTACCATTAACAGCGTGCTGAAATGATTTTTGAGCAGTGATATATTGGTCACCACAGAGAATACAAGACCGCAGGTTTGTAAATATTTATAAAAAAAAAAATACCATGTATTTATTTCTTTAGCATCGATATTGTTTCTTTGTATATATTAGTATTTCGTTTCCTTTAAAAAAAATCCAACCATTCCCCCGGAATTATATACGGTCATACTTTTCTTTCCGTATCGCCTTGCTCGTACTTGTAGCAAAAAACTGACCGTCGCAAAATTCATTAAAATGGCTTATAATACTAAGGCAGTGATCCATGGTGAATACCGATTAAGATTAAGCGGATTATCATCGCAGTAATTCACTTCGCGCGCGCAGATTACTCATCGGAAATTAGGACGGAGATTCGCGCATGCGCGGTGATAATTTGTCATTTACAATGGCGGGGACCGTGAAAAGAAAATTTTGGCATGATAATATTGTTGAATCTGTCTCATTTTTCTGATATCTTGCTTAATGAACATTAGTTGTTCGGTGCCACGATACGTTACAGAACCACATTAAACCAGAAACGACTCGAGTTGAGCCAGTAGGTAAGAATCTGTTATAAAATAATACCTTGGGCGGTTGGATTGGTATTTGGATCGACGGCCATCTTGCTTGATAACTTGATTCTTGTTTCATGTTTTTTTGTTGTTTTTTTTTATAAAAAACATTTTGGCAAGAGTAGACATAAACCCGGGCACGGACTAGAAAATAACTTTTTACACTGTTGTGTTTGTTGAAATGTAATCTAATTTATGTTAAAAAAAAGATCCTCTCTAATCAAATATTTTGCACACACAAATCCGTGTAATTATTTCACTGATTCAGTCAATAAAAATGATAGAATGAGTCTTTGGAAGTTTCTCTTTAGTTTCATTTTATTTTTCAGTCAATGCTGCTATGTGACTCTTTCCAGCTTTTTTTTAAGCCATAATTGAGAATTTACCAAGTACTCCAAAAAGAAAAACTGGTAACAATTTGAATTTCATTTAATCTTTATAATTTATATTTTCTTCTTCTTTTTTTTTTTGTTTACCAATGTCCTACAATTATAAGTGTATGTGAAGACACAATCCCACATTAAGTATTTTATGTGGCACTATATGCAACAGAGAGAGAGAGGGGGATTGACATAAACAAGGCCTATATGTACTTGTTTTTGCCGAATCAAGTAGTCCAAGTTATCCTATGTCCTACTCGAGTTCCTACATGCATAGGCTACCGGTAAGCAACTACAACGATTAGCCGACTTCCGTTTTATCGCCTCATTCAACTACATGTATTCAAAATTGGTTTATTGTGCAATATTAATTCTGCATGAACCCAGAATTGTTGTAGACGGGTCCTTATCTACTTCTTACTACTGGCTCTAGGTCGTTTTGGGACTGGTAGCACGTCATTTCGGTCCCGCGTCATTTCGGACTCAACGCAAACGTCGTTTCGGACTCAGTCTGGCGACTTTTCGGACTTACTTGGCGTCGTTTCGGACTCAGTCAAGCGACTTTTCGGACTCTGATTAATAATTAAAATACTGTAGAAAATTTGTGTAATACTAATAGTACAGCTGTTTGTTTTTTCGTTTTATGTGAGACTGATAGTTTATTTAATTGATCAGCGATTGTTGACGTCGCGATTAACACTGCTAGTTCTCTTTTGTTTCATCGGCGAGTATTGAACTTGGCAATAAAATATTGTTGAAAATTTGTGTATATTTAGTAATACTTCATTGTTTTTCTTTTGTCAAAAATTAAACAAGCTTGATTGATCGATCACTGCCAATGTTTTTTTTTTTGTGAAACGGAATAATTGCAATCAACACACGGCCGCCATTATCGATGATTGACAACTCACGGTTTTTCATCATCCACCAAAGAACCGCAAGATTTCTTTGCACATACTACAATAACATCGGGATTATCGGTTAATCAGCTTTAATTATCCCGCTTTGATCGTTGCTATTTCTAATATTTTCCTCAGAAATACTTTGCTTTGTTGGTACGCACTAATTTATCGATTGGTATTGCCAAGCGGGAGGAATTGCATGTCAACGTGCAGCTCACCGGGTTATGGTTAACAATTTCTAGGGACTTGTAAAAAGAGTGAATGTCGTGTAAATTTTTGTTTTTGTGTAGGTCATTTTTAAATAAATTCATCAGCATATATTATTGGATTTAAACAAATACATTAATTTTACGGGAAACGACGATTATCAAAGAACCGTAAGTGCAACTAATCTAATGTTTTATCGTTTGGTGGAGCCTTTTACTAACCACGTGTTTCATGTTAATAAATATTTTCTTTCGTGTTTTAAATTGGCCTATTCCTAATAAATTCATCAGTACAGCAATACATGTATAAAGAAGTAAAACGTTCTTTTCGTAAACACTCAACATTGGAAATTTTGTCGTGTAGGTTCGTGATGCACGACTCCACGCCGAAGGCCTACTAGTACTTGATGGCGAGCGGTAAATTATATAATTTAACCTTTAAGTTATTTTTTGTTGGGCTATTAAGAATAGCCACGGTGTATTTTATATTGATTTGACAGTTGTGTTCAACCTTTCCTTCCAACTTATTCCCGAGTCCGAAATGTCATATACCCGAGTCCGAAATGTCATGTGCCCGAGTCCGAAACGTCGAGGCCATATTTTTTGGAGTCCGAAATGTCGTAAGTCCGAAATGACGCGGGACCGAAATGACATGTAATCTTGGGACTAAGGTATGGTTAGATTGAATATGAATAATTCGCTGGCGCGTTTGGGTATTTAGCAAAAAGAGGAAACCGTAGAACCCACAGAAAATTCAAGAAGTTGGACAGTCGATAGCACAACATTTTAGTCCAACATCATTTCGGATTAAACACAGCCGATCTGTTGGACTCGGTATGACGACTTTTTCGGATTTACTTGCCAAATTTTCGAACTCCTGAAAACTGTTTTGAATTGCTCTATTTCTGATAAATTCATCAGCAACTTTTTTTTATATACATAGTGCATAATATATAGAAATAAAGAAAACATTCTTTTCGTAAACATTCAAAATGTACGTGCGTGATCAAGGTGCTGTATATTGATGGTGAGCGGTAAATTTTACCTGCATTTTTTAAAAAAAATCGTTTTTGGCTTATTATAAATTGATTTGACAGTCGTGTTCAATCTTTCCTTTCAACTTATTCCCGAGTCCGAAATGTAACCCACCCAAGTCCGAAATGTCACCTACCGGAGTCCGAAACATTGAGGCTGTAGTCCGAAATAATGACATGTAATTGGACAGACGACACGACTCCTTGGCATCGAAACCATGCCATGTTCATGTATTAAACCACTAGTAGACCATTCACCCCACCCTATATCCAAAAAAAACATGGCTTATGAAGATATTTGCTAGTCTTACTAGGAAAAAAATACTGGATTACCTGTAGGAAAGGGGTGTTAGTCCTACAGTTCAGCCACGACTGGTCTAATTCAGTGTGCTAGTAAACATTTTGCCTGGACATTATACAATGGCACTATGGCCTACTCTCATATTAAATTCCAACTGCCAATGGAACTTTTATTTGTACGCCAATGTGTAGATTGGACGTCCGGGGAAACCATGCTACAAAATACGGATGAGCTTTCTCGTTCAACACCAGGTGGTAAACTGCGGTCTCCAGACTAGTTAAGTGTGCAAGCACTTAACTCACTCAGTCACCATGGCCATCTTCTAATTACTGCGACAGTTAACTCATGTGACAAACAAAGATTATTAAAATAGCTTTTTACGACTTAGGTAGTTCCTTGAGATTACAACTTTTGATACGTATAGATACATTAGTTTCAATTTCATATCACAGAGTTTGTGAAATGAAACGAAACCGGGTACAACATCCTACTGTTCTGCTCCTAACCTGGGCTAATGAAGACGGGCATATGCCATACAGTGTGCTGTGTGGGAAATTTTGCCCGGGAAGCGACTCTAAGGCCTACTCTTATATTGAATTCCAACTGCCAAAGGGTCTTTTACGTGTACACGAGGCCTCAGTTTTCCTTCCCATCTAAACGGCTAGACAACTGTCCTTGTCAGGCCTTCCGTCCTGCATCAGTGGATGAACTCTCTCGGCCAATGCAGGGATCAAACACCTGACCTCCAGGCTAGCGAGCCAGCATCTTAGCCACATGATCCCTCACACAGTCTTTATATGGTAAAGTATCTTTAATTGTAGAGTACATGTCATCTATTTATTTTTTCAGTTTCAATAAAGGATGCATATGAAAATCACCCAGAAAAAGATCATACAATAAAAGAAATTAAAAAAGAAAAAAAAATGGAAGAAGAAATGACTGAATAAATGATGATAGAGCAGCTTGTTCTTGGTGGGTAACTATTCAATTCTAGTATATTATAAAGCCTTCAAATGCACGAATTTGTAAAATATAAATAATATCATATTATATTACTGTATACAATACTGTATTCACACTTGTCTTAGTGGAGCAGGGGATCATGTGGCTAGGTGGGTAAGACTCTGACTCTCTAGCCTGCAGATCAGGTGTTCGATTCCTGCATTGGCCGAGAAAATTCATCCAGATTTTCCGGCGTGGTTTTACCCTCGTCAGTGATTCAGGACGGAGGGTCTGACAAGGACAGCTGTCGAGACATTCGGATGGGACAAAAAACCGAGGTCCCGTGTACACATTGGCATGCACAGCAAAATTTCCCTCATAGCACACTGTATGGCGTATGCCCGTCTTCATAAGCCGAGTTTAGGAGCAAAACAGTAAGACAATAAACCCATTTATATTGTCATTTTTTCAAGAGTTTTGTTCTGGCTTCTTACCCATTGAGGCTTAATCATCTGCCTAGGTCTGTAACTAAAAAAGGCACAATAAGAATTATGCAAAGTTGAAACAAAATAGAGACCCCACATGTGGTAAAATGAGTTGTTTATTTAAACATTCTGAACCATAGAAAGTATATTTATTGCCTACTATAATAATGTATAATATTTTTTTTCAGACTGGAGAGCATTTGATGTATGATTCCAGCAACAAGAGAACTCAACCATATACCTTTTGAATATTAAGCCATCAAATTGTTTTATAATTTTGAAAAAGAATGTAGTGATTATAAAAGCTAATAGGTCATCCGTTGCATTTGATCTGATTTTATTTTTGTTTTTAATGTTAAATATCCTTTGGAAAAAACAATTATGTTGTAATTCTCTCCAGAAATATAGAATGTAAAGTGACTTCTAAATCACTCAGATTTAGTCGTTAATCATGAAGTATTATATAGAGCACTCCGGTACATTAAGGTGACTTTCCCTTGCTTATTAATTGAAGGGTGGGGGGTAGGACGTGCATGCTGTATCATAAGGTCCGTCATTAAGTCAACTAACGTAGTTTTGATTCCCCCTGTGTTCATGATAATGAGTAGGGTTGCATGATCAACCTTGTCAGTTTTCTCCAGGTCGTCCGGTTTCCTCTCACTACTCACTGCTAAAGACCCCTACTTGCAAGCTAATTATTGAAATATAATTGAACCATATGTTAGTCCTGAAATAACTAGGTGTCGAGTGGACATTATACCCCATTTTTTTTCTCTCTCTCTTTAAAAGCTGAAAAGGGGTTTAACATCCTACTTTTCTTTAAGAGGGGGTGGGGGGGTATGGCCTAAAGGTTAGTGTTCGCGCTGTATCATACGGCCTGCCATTCTGGCGTGGTTTCAAATCCCCGGTTGTCGTGGCAAGGAGTAGGGTCGCCTGTCCAACCTCGTGGGTTTTCTCCGGGTACCCCGGCTTCCTCCCACTGCTAAATCCCCTACGCGCAAGCGAATTATTGAAATAAAATTAAACCATATGTTAGTCCCGAAATGACCTAGTTTGTGTCAAGTGGTCGTTTAACACCATTTCTCTCTCTCTCCCTACTTTTCTTTGTTATGTAGGCCAACATGGCTCCCCCTTGCTTATGACTTGTATAGAAATATTTTGTACATGCCTCTTATATTTCATTTGTAAGTAGTTTTTCAGTTTTTGTGCATAATTTACTAGTATGTCTTTAATGCTTGTTTTGACTGGTATGTAATTTAGATATACAATGTATGCAAATCTATTTTAGGGGGCATGGAGTAGGAATATTGTGTACATAGCGTTTAAATTATTGGTAACTTTAAAAAAAAAATTTGGTGGGGATGGGGGGAATAAATTGTTATTATATAACACAATTTTATTAGCATTGGAATTAACTTTGTTTATTTGTATTTCAAATGTCTCCATGTTTGTTTTGAGTTTTTTTTTTCAATTTAAATAACTATGCTTATTTTATGGTTTCTTTATTTTTTATTTTTATTTTTATTTTTTTATTTTCTGTGGAGTGGGGTGGGGGGCATTATATACCACAATTTTATTATTATTGGATTTTCTTTGTTTTTATTATCCATCAAAATGTCTGTCTAGTTTTGATTTGGCATTAATTTAATTGTTCATATAATTTTATGAATAAATGATAATTTTATGAATAAATGATAATTTTATGAATAAATGATAATTTTATGAATAAATGATAATTTTATGAATAAATGATAATTTTATGAATAAATAGTAATTTTATGAATAAATAGTAATTGGTGTAATTTTATGAATAAATAATAATTGGTGTAATTTTATGAATAAACAATAATTGATGTAATTTTATGAATAAAATTGGTGTCATTTTATGAATAAAATTGGTGTCATTTTATGAATAAAATTGGTGTAATTTTATAAATAAATAATAATTTTATGAATAAATATAAATTCTATGAACTAAATTGGTGTCATATCATTTATCAAACATTGCATTTAAAACAGAATAAAAGGAGGGTCTGTTGGTCGTTATACACAAGTTTGTATGAAACAACACAAGTTTCAGAAATTTCAACACAAGTTTCAGAAATTTCAACACAAGTTTCAAAAATTCCAACACAAGTTTCAGAAATTCCAACACAAGTTTTAGAAATTTTAACACAAGTATTGTGTAGATTTTCACACAAGTTTCAACACAAGTTTGTGTTGTTTGATCAATTTTAACACAAGTCTTGTGTTGTTTCGACATTTAACACAAGTTTGTGTTGTTTCAACACAAGTTTGTGTTGTTAAATAGTAACACCCAACTTGTGTTGAAAACAACACAAGTTTGTGTTGTTTCAACACAAGTTTTTTTTCAGTGCATATATTATACTGTTTTCTAAACTCAACAACAAAGACCCTGTGTTGTGTTGCCTCATTCTATATAGAAACATTTCCCATGTCCCCGTTCTGTACCCCTGATTCTGTTCTGTCTCTACAGTACAGGGTTGTTTTACAAATAATATAACAAGAATTATTTAAAATTAATATTTATTCATCTAATTATAGCAAATAAATTAATTTATATTAACTTATCAATACTACATTCAAATACGGATAGATTATAATTGCATGTTCCTAAGGGCTGTTTTCTAGGAGATGTAGCTTATTCCAACACTATCGACGATAACTTGGAATTAACAACTAAACTTGTACTTTTAATAAACGTACGCAGTTAACCAAATATTTCTACGGCGTCACCACGAATGTAGGGCGAACGTTATTTTTAGTCTTTCTCTTCCTTTCGGCGGGGGGGGGGGGTCTAGAGTGCCACGCTTCGACCTCTAGCTGGCCGGACACCTCTGGCTTGCGGCTGTGGTTTCGATCCCTGGTGTGAGCGTATGTGGCATGGAGGTAGGGGCGCCTTCTCAACCTCTTGGGTTTCCTCCGGGCACTCCGGTTTCCCCCCACTGCTAAAGACCCCTACGCACAAGCGAATTATTGAAATAAAATTAAACCATATGTTAGTCCCGAAAAGGCCTGGTTTGTGCCGGGTGGACGTTAAACCCCATTTCTCTCTCCCTTGCCCTTTCACCCCTTTTGCATAGCGATTTTTGTTGACATTTTAGTGTTGAATCGAAGAAAAGTGTCTGATTATCAGGATCCATTTGGTTGGTAATTTTAAAGTTAATTCTCTACCTATTTGAGCAGCCTTGTGATCGTCTGGAATTTGTCTCTGGTTGTTTTTGAATTTCTTTAACTAGTTGTTTAATTGCCACAAATTGTTAAAAACACAAAATAAAAATGTCTTCGGATATCAAAAGTTCCTTAAATGATAGCAATAAATTCGCTGTCGTGAGAAGGTCTTAAAGGTTTGCTATGATTTCTTTAATAGGACCCGACTAGACTATCCATGACCCCGAACCTGTGCAATGACTGATATGATTGGTTACTTTTAAAGTCAAATGATGCAATTAGTAAATTGCCAATCACGTGTTAAACAAGATAGTCTCATTTCCACGGAAACAGCTAATGTTTACCAAACTATAACTTTTTTTTTTAATATAATAATATGTCATTCATTCGCTCATTTTGATTCAAGTACATGAATCTTATAATTTGCTAACGATATTAATTAATCCAATATAACGCTATCATATTTCTCTGTTCCTTGTCTATAAATTAGAAAAAAATGTCGCAACGACAAACTTGTCTGCGATAATACCTCGGTGGAAGCGGACGTTAAATAAAGCTATTTTACACACACGCAACGACAATATTTCTACAATTTAAAACAGTTTAACACCATAAATATTTTCCCAGTGTGTGAATTTGTGATTTTTTTGTATAGAATCAGTCATCAAAAATATTTATTTAGGAGATACACACTTCCTGTTTTGCATTTAGAGGGAAGTTATTGTCAAATAGACATGTCCTGAGATCATTAGGACCCAAGACGTGTAGCCCTTCGTCCTGCATCATTGACAAGGGTGGACCACGCCAGAGAATCTGGATGAACTTTTTCGGCCAATGCAGGGATCGAACACCCGACCTCAAGGCTAGCGATCCAGCGTGAAGCCAAAATAATAACCTGCAACAGGCAGATTGAACTCGTACATAATGCAACTTGAATTGAACAATAGTGCTAAACTATCTGACAATGTTGAATTATAGGTGTGACTTAATGAAACTATATAACTTGATAACTTATATTGAATAGGATTACTCATATATTTGTGAACTACAGATCAATTTACCGGAAGTGGTCATATATTTGTGAACTATAATGTACTAATATTAGGGCTGCAACGATTCATCGAGGAATCGCGATGTTTTAAAAATCCACGATGCACGATACAATTTATGTCCGTATCGCGATTCGTTATCCAAATAAAAATTGCAGAAAAATAGACAAATATTCCTTTAATTGCGTAAATATGTCTATGAGCAAAATAACTTTTCTACTTTCAGCGAGTGTTAAAGTGTTTTCGTCACTTGAAGTGACGTATTAGTTGACCGAGAAAACGCCACATTTAAAGTAAATCATAAAAATAGGCCTATTTTTTAATTTATTTCCTAACACGATATTAATCGTATCGTAGACTATGAATCGTGATGTGCATGGTATCGTGGCCTGGCGTATCGTTGCAGCCCTAACTAATATAGGACAGGTATTGTATGGATGAATCTAATATCATGGATTTCTATCACACACACCCCAATGTTTTCACACCCACCCCCCACCCCGCGTGTTATATCAGTATACCTATTATTTCTACTTCACAGAGAGTTAAATAAACGGTAGGTTTTGTAATCCGTACCCATCGACCAATAGCTACCCTGTCACATTCAAGGGTTCTAATAGTACAACCAAATACTCCTGGAATAAATTTACACACGGTAAATGGCGTAGATGTTGATGGTGTGGTTTCATAGACTAAGATACTCACATCTGACAATCGATGTCCAACGACTGAAATTATACAAAAAAATATTGATAATAATATCCCTGAAAGCAAAAGGAATTCATCACCCATGCACCGTGTGCAGTTTATAAATTCATGCGTTAGGAACATCGGGCAGCAAAGAATTGAAATTATCTAGTCTTGGCCCCAAGTTCACAAAGCATTCTCACACTTAAGTTGAGAATTTACTCCACATTTGATCACTGTTTATGAGAAATAGATTTGATCCAGAAGCACAAAACTTCGCGCATAGTTTTTTATTGGCGTATTTGATACATTAAAACAACAAAAGTTTTACAAAAGACTATATTTTAGTTAAAATAAGGCGAACAATTTTGAGCAAATTATAAATTCTTAACGGAAGTCTGAGAATGCGTTGCGAGTGACATACGAATTTATTTAAGTTTTTGTTGCATCGTTTGTGATATCTAACTGTCGTTTGTGACGTCAGCCTGTCACGAGTGTTCGGCAAGTGACGCGTGTGGAGCTGGATTCACCAGGTAAGCAAACTAAAAAGATTTTGGTCTCATAAATTAACGCCATATATAGCTATTATTATACGCCGGATTGCGAAATCCGTGTTAGAGGATACGAAAACGTAAACGCCAGGGGGACAAATTCAAATTGGGGCTTATTTTGAATTAGGCCCCCTAGCGAAATTGATCGTCACTATTAGGAGCAATACCCAGGCTCACCGGATTCAATGGGTCGAATTCTTACAGGATTCCCCCCGAGGGTTCCAGGGTGGCATATATCATCCGGATTCTGAATCTACACATATTAAAGACACAGAATCCATCAAAAAACATTAGGTAGACTATATCAGAAGCCCATCTCTTCCCGGTAAGATCACAGCATCAATGTTAATTTATATTGACAAATAATTCATGTTTTCGAAGTTGGAGATTTTGGATGATATTAAGTTAGAGACTAAGCTACTTTAAAATGGGCTTTGTTGGAACTACATAAAATTTACTTGGTTTATCGTCGATTCTGTTAGCAATGGTAACACTGGTAATGTTGTATGTATTCTGTAAATCAACTTGCCACCAGGGATGAAAGTCATTATCTGCGGAATGCATGCAGCCGTAAACATCACTTGGTATATAACCGTCAACAGCTAAACCAGGAGCTTGATTTTCAAATTGTGAACTTTGTGAAGATGGTTTATTAAAAGCAACGTTCGCACCACCTTAAAAAAGAGAACTATATTTCATTATGCAGAATATAAAGTATATTGGTGATGACTGTAACATCCTTGATGTCCAACCTCGTGGGTTTTCTCCGGGTACTCCCGTTTCTTCCCACTGCCAAAGACCCCTACGCACAAGCGAATTATTGAAATAAAATTAAACCATGTGTTAGTCCCGAAATGACCAAGTATGTGTCGAGTGGACGTTAAACACCATTTCCCTGTCTCTCTTTATGTCCATACACGGTAAGCATGGTGTCCTGCATTTTCCTGACTATACCTGTTTTGCATGGCCTAATCCATTCTAAAATAACAGCCAATCTTAACAGCGACACACCTGTAAGTCAGGCGTTTATTAAAATTTGACAAAGATTAAATACAAGTTCTTCATCAGCTCTGCCTTTCAGATAAATGGTGTCGCATCCAGCCAAAGCTTGTATGTGACAGGGAGTAGGGTCGCCTGTCCAACCCCGTGCGACGCTACTGTTTAACGTCCCGCTATTCGTCTGCACCGACTGAGCTAATAAAGACGGACATATGTCGTACATTCAATGTGGGTAATTTATCCCGAGCAGCTGCACCGTGGCCTTTTGTTATAGCGGGACAAAATTACTCCCATAGTAGACTGTATGGCGTATGCCGAGAAAGTTCATCGGAATATTCCAGCGTGTTTCCTCTTGTCAGTGATGCAGGGCGGATGGCCTGACAAAGAAAGATGTCTAGTGGTTTAGATGGCGTGCACGTAAAATGGCAGTTGGATTTCGATAAAAGAGACGGTTATACTGCCGTTGTCCGGCCAAATGTCCCTCATAGCACACTGTATGGCGTAGGCCTGTCTTCATTAGCCCGGTCGTAGCAGAATAATAGGACGTTCAAGCCCATCCCATTTCAATTATTCGAATATTCATAATGACAACCCACAATATGCCACTATCTTCAATTATTTCTTTTTGTCGTGCCCTGTCAGAACCAAGGTAAGAAAAAACATCATTGGGGTTCGGAAACGATTCTGTGTCATAAACAAGGGCAGTAACCCATACAATATTATTACCACTATCTCCACCCGTAACCCCCGAAATTCCACCTTCTGCAACACACTGCATGAGCACAGGACCACCCTGGCATCAAGCAACAACCTCCAATCGAAATTTGACAATGCTCAATAAACTGATAGCCAGGTACTTAATCTGAAACGCCTTCTAACCAAAGCAAAGTTTATAATTCGGCTATCACAAGGATCTGTTTATGTGCATCTAAATGACGCGGTGTTCGGTGTAAATATTGCGACAACGCTAAATTAAAAATGTATTTTTTTAGCCTCAACAACAATGTGAATTGTGACACGAATAACCTCATGTTATGTCTTGACTTTTAATGTTCGTCGCCATTACGACATCGGAGAAACAAGCATTACTCGACTGGGGGTGGGGGTGGGTGGTAAGCGTGTACGCGCTGTATCATACGGCCTGCCATTGAGTCAACTGGCGTGGTTTCGAATCCCCGGTTGTACGTGGCAAGGAGTCGGACCGTCTGTCCAACCTCGTGGGTTTTCTCCAGGTACTCCGGTTTCCTCCCACTGCTAAAGACCCCTACGCGCAACGCAAGTGAATAAACGAAATAAAATTAAACCATATGTTAGTCCCGAAATGACCTAGTTTGTGTCGAGTGTACATTAAACCCCATCTCTCTCTCTCTCTCTCTCTCTCTCTCTCTCTCTCTCTCTCTCTCTCAACTCGACTAAAGGATAAACAACCTTGTAGCATTGATAATAGGCTCCTAACAAAAAGAAAAAAATAATGGAACAACATTGTATTAAGAAATACGTGTATCGACTTGATATTCAGTACGTATTAATGTTCCGTAATGTATAATAATCTATCCAAAGATTATATTCGGGTCATTATTCTTAAATCATGCTCATATTCAACAGCTTAACACATGTATCTACATGTTTATATGTTAGTTACTTATGTATATAAACCAAGACAATTGTATGGCTAATGTTTCATTATTATATACATTATTGCATCCGAAGACGCTCAATTATTAAGGGCAGACATATAGTTATAATTTGATGATGCATATCTCGATGAAGAACTTTAAGTGGTTGATTTCTTTATGTTTTTTCTAACGTCAACATAAAAGTCATTTCATATGTATATTAGCTTGGAGGTCGCGCACTCGATCTATGCAATGGCCGAGAAACTTCATCCAGATTTTCCGTCATGGTTCCCCCAGCTGTCTAGTCGTTCGCATGGGGCGAAAACCCGAGGTTCCGTGTACACATTGGCGTACACGTAAACGATCCTTGACAGTTGGAATTCGAATTTACAGTGCAGTTATCCGGGTAAAATTTCCCTCAGCACACTCTATGGCGTATGTCCGTCTTCAGTAATTTCCCCTTGTCAGTGATGCAGAAGGAGGGCCTGACAAGGACAGCTGCCTAGTCGTTCGGATGGGACGAAACACCGAGGTCCCGTGTACACATTGGAGTGCACGTAAAAGATCCCTGGCAGTTGGAATTCGATATAAGAGTAGGCCGTAGCGCCACTGCCCGGGCAAAATTTCCCTCATAGCACACTGTATGGCGTATGCCCGTCTTCCATTAGCCCAGGTTAGGTGCAAAAGAGTAGGACGTTACACCCCATTTCATTTCATTCGATTTCCGTCTTCAATAGCCCAGTTGGAGCAGAACGGTTGGACGTTAAACCCCATTTCATTTCATGTGAACGTAACGTAGCACAGCACAGCACAGCACAGCACAGCACAGCACAACAGCACAGCGCAACACAACACAACACAGCACAATAGCACAACAGCACAGCGCAACACAACACAACACAGCACAACATAATACAGATACCTGGTAGCTGCTTACAGCTGTAGGATTGGGGTCCACAGTTATCGCTCTCCACTGAAAGGAAAAAAACAGTTGGTACAATCATAAATAACGTTTGTTCTTCTAGTCTCTAACTCAATATCATCCAAAGTCTCCGACATTGTAAACGCTAAATATTTGTCAATTTCAATCCACATTGATGTTGTGATCTTAACGGTAAAAGACGGGTTTCTGATAACCAATATTTAAAACGACTCGTTTACCATAACGCGATTCAGTGCCATTTGTAACGAGGGACCCAAAGAACGAGGCTAGAACGGCGACCTCATATCCTTATCTGAAGCATGTTTAAAAACAAAACTGACAGCCCGTTGGACATCTTGAATCTTTATCGAACATTAGACAAATCTTATAAGTTGCTCACGCCAGATGATAGATCAAAGAATGAGCCAATTACGTTGATAAGTGAAATAAAATGGGGTTTAACGTCCTACTTTTCTGACCCGGCTTGGGCTAATGAAGACATACGCCATACAGTGTGCTATGAGAGACATTTTGCCTAGGCAGTGGCGCTTCGGTCTACTCTTCCAACTACCAATTCCAACTGCCAAGGGATCATTTACGTGCATGCCAATGTGCATACGACACACCTGTGCTTGCCTACTCCATGATCAAACACGATAGCAGATGGCTTCCATCTTGTTTACTGACGGTACTACTTATTTTAAGACAGACTCGGCTTTCCAATTTATAATATCTACGTCATTGGGGATTTCCAATTTATACTCACTGGTTGCTATGACCCGCTATGGCGTTGTCTAGAAACGCGCGTGCTCGCGTTAGATTAAAATTTTTGCTATACGTTTAACATGGACTATTTGATGTAATTTGCCTGATTTGATTTGGCCCCATTTCCATAAATTTAGGTTGTTTTTTAGAAATTTTTAGCAAATGTTAATCTTAGGTGTTTTTTAATTCTAGCCGAAGTAAATTTTTTTACAATTTATAGCGAGTTAAGTTATCGTCTCTAAGAGGCGGGCGTAGTATTTTAAATGGCGGCCATTTGCCATCATGTGTATTCTTGAAGTAGGTACACATGATGTAATCGTATGGCCAATGTGTACACGGGGCCTCGATTTTTCGTCCCATCCGGACGACTAGACAACTGTCCTTGTCAGACCCTCCATCCTGCATCACTGACAGGCGGAAACCACGCTGGAAAATATGGATGAACTTTTTACTACAATGCAAGGACTAGCGAGCCAACGTCTTACCCACTTAACTACCGTGGTTAATTTGAGGTGTTATTTGTTATTGACGTACTGGTTATAACCAACGGCAGTCGATTTTCTTTAATTGAAATTGAGAGCATTACATACATTTTAATTCAATTAATTACCTCCCTCGGGGTTTACCTTTTTCTGGTTCTTCAGCCCAAGTCAAACACGGGTGGTTGGACGGCCGAATGGTAAGCGTGTGCGCGTTGTAGCATACGGTCTACCATTGAGTCAATCGGCGGGATTTCGATTCCCGGGTTTGTGTCGAGTGGAAGTTAAATCCCCCCTCTCTCCCTCTCTCTCTCTCTCGCCCTAGTCTCTCTATAGTTTATAGATATCTTACAATAATACTTACACAAAACTCCATACACTTCAACTTCACAGACGGTCAAGAAATTGGATTTCTGAATAGACATCCTCAAAAATCTTCCAGATACATTTTCATTGCATCGGATGATATTTTTGCCTTTATTGAAATTAACTACAGATGCACAGCAGTTTGGGACAGCCTCGTTGTCAACATCCGGGTTCGTTTGAAATAGTTCATAATTAACATCGTGTAGTCTTTCAGCTGTAAATAATAAAACATTCTCCAAAGCCAAATTGGATAATATAAGCAGCGACAAAGGTTTTATTTAATGTCGGGGACTATAATAGAAAAAACTACATCCATATTAAATGAAATGAAATGGGGTTTAACGTCCTACTATTGCATTAATCTAATCGGTGAATTACGCAGTGTTACCGTGGTAGAAGCAGTAATAAGATTTCGGAGGGAACAAATATTGCGGAAATAGAATACACATTTTGAACAAATATCGTCAACTTATTTATTCATACATCCTCTTCTTGTTTTCAAGTCGAGATTACAGTAAACAAACCTAATTTTGGTAGCCTACCAATTTTAAGCGAGAATTTCACATTTACTGAGAAAGTCAAAACATAATTATTTCTGTCTTTTGCTCAATAGGTTGTCAACTCACTATTATACGATCATATGAATTATTTCCCAATTTAACTACATTGGATGGTGTATAATGATCAAATAAAGTCTCGTTGCAAATTAAAACGATGGAAAGTCTTAGAACTAGTGAGTATTGTGAGATGATAACAGACAATGTATCGTCAACAAATCATAACAAAAGCAGTAGTAAGAAGTTTTATTTTAATCCCTTCAAGGGCCTGTGGTTGGGAGCGTGTGTTAATCAATGGAGTTGTGGTGTTTTCGACCAAAGACAATCCGATTGTACAAGAGAGAGAGAGAGAGAGAGAGAGAGAGAGAGAGAGAGAGAGAGAGAGAGAGAGGGAGAAATGGGGTTTAACGTCCACTCGACACAAACTAGGTCATTTTGGGACTACTGATTGTACAAAGAAGTACTTTTCACTGTCCTTACCGGTGAACCTCCTTACCAACATCAAATATGCATAACACTTTCTGTTGATGATGTCACATAATATAGGCTACTAACAGAATTCTAAATCGTTCTAACAAACCGATAAAAGAGGTTATTTTAGGAAATGAAGGCACTACTTAACAATTTATATCTTTCTTTCACAAACTAGGTCATTTCGGCACTAACATATGGTTTAATTTTATTTCAATAATTCGCTTACGCGTAGGGGTATTTAGCAGTGGAAGGAAACCGGAAGACCCGGAGAAAACCCACGAGGTTGGACAGACGAAACATTTTTACGAAATCTTCTAGTGTATTTATTTTCGCAAGATATCGGCAAAACATATATAAGATACATTTCGAATCAAAGTATTCCTGGTTATCGCCTTTCAACCATGGCATGCAACAGAATATTTGTCGAAAGATCTAATTAAAACGATGACTTCAATATAATCATTTTCACTTTCTCTACCAAAATAGTATATGGATTCAAAAACGACGATTGTCAACAAATTAACGTGTTTATACTTACGGTAATCATCGGCGTTGTAAACAACAACAAAGTTGATTGTATAAACATCTTCTAGATCGACAATAAACCATGGATTGAGGTCTGTGATAGGGGTTTGAAAACAAACAGTCTGTAAACCATAATCTTGTGGTGTGATGTCTCCGTCTACTGCCTGTCCACTCGAACGAACAGTAACAATACTGCTGCTAAAAGTGGGTTTACTTCTAGCCAGGTTTGCACCCTCTGAATAAAACGTGAAATAAAATGGGGTTTAACGTCTTACTGTTCTGCTCTTTAACTGGGCTAATGGTGACGGGCATACGCCATGCAGTGTGCTATGAGGGAACTTTTGCCCGGGTAGTGACACTATGGCCTACTTCCAATTCCAACTGTCAAGAGATCTTTTATGTGCACGCCAATGTGTACACGGGAACTCGGTTTTTCGTCTCATCCGAAGGACTAGACAGCTGTCCTTTAAATTATATGATCGATTTCAATTTAAAATGTCTTTTTAATAGATTTTAGTTAAAGTCACCTGATTTGCCCTTATTGGTAGTATAATTAAAATCATTTACCCCTATAATGCCATCATCAATGTTCTCATTAATCTTTTATATGCACCTTGCCTTTGATCATCTAATTGTTTTCATGTCTTTAATGGGGGATCACATGCAATGGCCGAGAAAGTTTCCCCTTGTCAGTGATGCAGAACGGGGGGCCTGACAAGGACAGCTGTCGAATAGTTCGGATGGGACAAAAAACCGAGGTCCCGTGTACACATTGGCGTGCACGTAAAAGATCCCTTGGCGGTTGGAATTTGATATAAGGGTAGGCCGTAGCGCCACAACCGGGTCGAAATTTCCCTGGTCCGTCTTCCATTAGGCCAAGTTAGGCGCAGAAGAGTAGGACGTTAAACCCCATTTCATTTCATTTCATGTCTTTGATATTGTTGTTGTCATGCATGGTTTCTGACTTGTTGTTATTGTCTGTCTATATATATATAATTAAATTGCCCTATACATGCATATTTAATTATTCCTTTAATCCCCTTTCGCTAATAACTTTGTTAAAAAAAACCACAATGTATAATATATGACATGTAATTGTCTGCGATATCACCATTCAAAGAGCAGCCATTGTGTCAGACTCCCTTAGCAGGATAAAGGCAATAATATAGAGAGAGAAATGGGGTTTAACGTCCACTCGACACAAATTAGGTCATTTTGGAACTAACATATCGTCGTTCGGAAGTCAAAAACCCGTATCTCAAAATTTGAAACTTTTCAGGAGAAGCAAAAAACAGTTTATAACATTAACGCGACATAATACCACCTTGTTTATTTGAAGATATATTGCAGTTTGGGTGTCTTTCGTGGTGATAATCTCCAAGCAGTGCCCTTGATTTTCGCAGTCTATTAATCAGACTTACGAGTATTTGTCACATTCGCTGGGGGAAAAAAGTCGAGATACATGTTTTTTCATGGTCATTCTGGACTTACGTGGAAATGTAATGAACATAAGAAAAACAACTTAATAGACTTTGATATGTAAATTTGTTTACAAACAAAACGATAATCATAAAATATTACATTTCATATTGTATTTGTAAAATACTTTAACAGTTTATGACTTTAAACCATGAAGATCTAACAGAACGATTCAGCTAACTATAATTCAACAAAGCGAATAGCTCAAATAATTATGGAGATCAAATTATGAAGATTTATTCATGGAGTAGTCCGTCGTAAAACCCGTGATAATCAGGTGGTATCACTTTTTTAAGTTCCGTGAGATGTTTAAACTTTGAAGCTTTTATTTTCTGTGGACCATTGTAGAGTGGTGTTATCCTGTGAGTAAGGTTTCCTGAACATCTCGCCTTTCTGGGAAAGTCCATGTAGTCCTCTGTGTATCGTGTCTTGTATTGAATAGTCCCATCTGGATTGTATTTTAAGACTCTTAAATCCGTAACACACAGATCACCAGGCTTTATTCCCGGTCGAATGGACGTATAATAGTTGAGCTGAGAAAAATCCTTGAAGAATGTGTTATCTAGCTGACTCGAACGTTTTTCATGACATTAACGTAATCGGCAGGTACATAAATTGACCGGTGACGAAGAGCATGCTCAATAGTGGAGTGGACAGAATCGCACTCCATTTGTGTGTGCCCCTTTTCAAGAATTTTCTGGAATATTGTAAGGTTTTTCTTCACTGCTAAGTCTAACAATGCATTAGATAATGTGGAGTTGCGATTTTGATATGTGCATCCATCGCTGTAAATGATCAGAACCTTGTCACCATCAACCGTTGTTTTTTCTATGTAATCGGAAATACAAGAAGTAAAATTGCTTGACCCTATCTCACCCTCACCCTCATGCCAAACATAACATGAGACCTCCCCTGAACCGAGATCATAAATAGTGTAGTTGTGACATGCAAGTTTTGTCTTGTAATACATAGAACTGGCCAATAAGCTCGGAGCTAACAAAACAGCCTGGAGGTCTACGGTAACCACTCTACACCTGCCCTCTAATGCATTGACTTTGTCGGTTTCTTTTTCGTTTCTGGCTTCATTTTTTTTCTGTATATGATTTCGATATACTTCCTCTTGCAAATTGCCAGTTTTAAAACTGCAGCACACGTCGCATTGATCTTTTTTAGGATGGAAAATGGAAACCTTCATTTCATGCAGAACTGATTTAAACACTTTTATTGACACTGACTTCATTTCGGCCGTAGTACAATATTCTTTATAAATACCATAGAGGTGAGAAAATGATTTGATGTCGGACTGTAGATATAACCTGGATGTAGAAGACCGGCAGTAATGAGATGGCAATTTGGGCAAAGATTCGACAAAACATCGCACAGCTTTTCTATTTTCCATGTTGTTAGCATGCTTTCGTGCTGGTGTTTTAGATAGCACTGATGTTGTCTGCGTGCCATTTTGAGAATCATTTGTCCATTTAAGTAACTGCCATTCCCCTATACCTATAGTAGACAGGAGCATGTTTTTACAAACTCTGATTCGAGATTCATTCCTTTTCAGATGGTAGACAAGAGTGCGATTTCGTCTTGAATTCCCCCCGGTTGTTCGTTCAGAAGGGATGTGTGAATCAACATTATTTGCAACAAAAACTCGTTTTTGATTCCAGTCCATCTTCCAGAATGCGTCGAATACATTTTGCCTATCTTGCTCTGTGAATTCAATACATTTGGTTGACTTGTTTTTGACGCAAGAATGTTGACATTCCCGTGGCCCCAGACGTTTCGGTTCCTTTGTGACCGAATAAGTATATTTCCCATCCGTTTTCTTTAAACCCATGTATTTATGGCCTTGCATTCGGGCTAAAAAATTTAACTTTCTCTGATTTGACTTTTCAGACTCCCTCATATCAGCGCAAACATGGACCCTTTCATTTTTATTTAACTCTGTTGCATTATCGGATGAATCCGATAACTCTGAATCACTTGACTGTAAAGGGGGCAAACATTTCTTTTTAACAGGAGGCACCCACTCTGGATCTTCGACCTCGGAAATGTCAGAATCTTCTAACCTACATGCAGAGGTAGTGGCTGACACCTGTTCATTAAATGGGGTCTGTGAAGTTGATGGGACCGGATCTTTGTAATGCACATGTTCCTTTTCGTTGTTAGCAACATCAGGGCTTAAATTGGCAAAAGTGTTGGATTGGAGTGCCAGTTTCAAGCATGCTCCGCCCCGTGACAGTGCCCAGGATGGATTTGCGTACTGTGAACGTTTTGGACAAGCTGCTCCCCTAGATAATTTCCACGAGGAAAATTTGTTGGCTTCCATACTTCAAGAAATCAAAATAACCTGAAATGATCAAAGAAGTAAATATTTTACTCACAATAGGTCAGTAGGGCAATAGGGATATCAAAACCACGTAACTCGTAATAAAGGCGTAATACCCGTTAAATATTACTATATTTAATACCCATTATAAACAATGTTTCATTTTCTGTAGAATATTAAGTTTATATAACTTGGTGTTATATTAAATAGGTGACACACTTAATATATCACCCACATTATGCATCTCGTGAAATTCTTGTACTCAATTCAATGCAGTGTTGATCAATTCCATTTTCAAAATTTATATTCAGGGTTCCAATAAAGTTAAAATAATTTTTACTGTATAAATGATATTATGTATTTACTTGAAATTCATATGAAAATGTTTTAATTTATTGAATACTCACATTTATTATCATTGGTGTTGATTCAGTCAGCCTCCTCGTGGTTTTAATCTAGTTACGAGGTTTTGATGGACTAAAATACAGGCCAATAGAATTACGGGGTATTGATCACATGGTCATAAGTGATGTTTTTATTGGAACAGAGGTAAAAGCTTTTAAGGCTAGGTGTATGGCAGCGGGAACATTCAAATTGTGTAAAAACATGAAAATGGGAAAATACGGAGTTACGAGCTTTTGACTTCCGAGCGACGATATGCTTTCAATTTTATTTCAATAATTCGCTTGCGCGTAGGGGTCTTTAGCAGTGGGAGGAAACCGGAGTGCCCGGAGGAAACCCACGAGGTTGAGAAGGCGCCCCTGTCTTCATGCCACATACGCTCACACCAAGGATCGAAACCACAGCCGCAAGCCAGAGGTGACCGTCCAGCTAGAGGTCGAAACGCGGCACTCTAGACCACAAGGCCATCCCAACCCCCAAGTCAATAATACATGATAAAACAACATCAAGACCAGAAATTGTTCGAATATGCGAGCGAGTGTTTGTTCCTTCCGAATGACATATAAAGCCGTAGAATTTCCATGGATACCATCATATGTTGGCATATTAGGCAATGAGTCTGCAGACAATCTGGCTCGCAAAGGACTTAAAATATAGCGTTAATGAATTTAACAGCATTCTTAAAACTAAGATTATATCCGAATGGAACACTGAGTTGGCCAGGGTAAATGCTTTTATATTCAAATTAAATAACTATCTGGTTGTAAAGGCTGAGGTCAGTCACCCATCTCGCAAAATGTGAGGCATAATCACAAGACTGAGAACAAAAGATTTAATTACCGACCATAAATATAAACCAGAGAAGTGCGAATGCGTCCATATTCTGATCGTTAATCATGTCGTCGTTGCGCGCAGTAAATTAGAAGAAAAAAGACTCCAAGTGTCCAAGTAAGAGGCTTAATTGAAGATGCCACACTTTAATATACCCTTCAAAATATACTCTCCGCCGCACGGAATATGTCATATAAAATGTATGAAGCGATCTCAAAATTCATAGCAGTGTCGAGAATTTAAAAGTTAGTTACGTAAAAGAGCTCTAGTCGTGGAAAGGTAACTGGCTGTGTAGACCAGGTTGGCGGCTAAGCCAGTGGCATGCTTTAATGATATCAGAATACATATCTTGTTACACAGAAAGGAACTATTGTTGTAGGGCAGTATGGTGGTTCAGATTACTGTATTATTTAATATAATAATAAAATTAGGGAAGATAATGACAAAAAGAATAGGAACACACACAACCATTATTAACAATGACAGTGCATATCAATCAATTAAAATTAATTTATGTCTAAAAAATTAATGTCATGTATTATCTCTATAAGAGTTTTTTAAATTTGATTAAATAAAAGGGGAGAAAAATGCTAAAACCGATCTAGAAAAATGAAATGACACTCGAGTCAATCGTTTCCTATACACTGTTACTGTCGAATCCACTGATAAGAATGCGGTCATTACACTGGCATGAAACCACTTAAATTGCCTTACAATAAAATAAAAAGGTGGATTGTAGTTGCATTTCCCATGCTATGAAAGAAAATTGAATGAGAATTGTTTGGTATGTTAAATTTATGTGACCCGGGCAGTATAGAATTATTCCAAATCTATATATATGTCGCATTAGATATAACAACATACCCCTTATCCATGTTTGTTAATGTCGTTATTTGAAATTAGGAGAGGGTTATGGCTGTTTAGTCAAGGTTGTCCCCAGAATAGTTTTGTGAAATGCCACTATTTTAGGCTAAGACAGTCTAATTAAAATACAGATCTATATTTCGTTTCGTTACTTTATGCTTTCGACGGAAATGAAATGAAATGGGGTTTAACGTCCTACTCTTATGCACCTAACCTGGACTAATGGAAGAAAGGCATACGCCATACAGTGTGCTATGAGGGATTTTGCCCGGGCAGCAGCACTACGGCCTACTCTTATATCGAATTCCAACTGCCAAGGGATCTTTTACGTGCACTCCAATGTGTACACGGGACCTCGGTTTTTCGTCCCATCCGAACGACTAGGCAGCTATCCTTGTCAGGCCCTCCGTTCTGCATCACTGACAAGGAGAAACCACGCTGGAAAATCGAGATGAACTTTCTAGGCCAATGCAGGGATCGAACACCCTACCTCCAGGCTAGCGAGCTAGCGCCTTACCCACTTAGCCACGTGATCCCCTACTTTCGACGGCCTACACTACATGTAGTTCTAGCAAGTTATAGTGTAAGTTCACGCCAGGTGTCAAGTAAGCGATACAATCGCCAAAAATCTAGGAAAATACAACTCTTTTCCAAGGCGAAATGGGAGCAGATATTCGTTGACATGTCGTACCTATCAGATAGCATAATCAACACAGCAGAGGACCCAGACTCGTCTATTGAGTCGCTTTGGTGTGTTTTCAAATACGGCATCGAAAAGACAGTGAGTGAGAATGTGCCAACCAAAACTGTGAACACGAAAAACCAACTGCCATGGTTTGATAGAAACCTAAAGCACACGGTGACACGGAAAGCCAGGCTCTATAAACATGCCAAAGAAACTAAACAGTGGAGTAGTTTCAAAGTCCCCCAGAGGGAGTGTAAACAGGCGACCAAGAAGGCCGAAATCAACTACATAAACAATACTACTACAAACCATTCTGGCGATATGTGAAATCCCGCAGACAAGAATTCATTGGTATTGCACCCCTGAAAAAATGGGACGCCTATTAAATGAAAGTAAGGATAAAGCCGAGATATTAATCAACGGATTCAAGTTGGTCTTCACACAGGAAGATGGAGTCACCAATATATGCCTGATACCGGGAAACGTGCCAAGAGCAGCATACCACATCTGAACATTACTTATGCGGGAGTAGAGAAGCTACTGTATGGCATTTATGCGTCCAAAGCCCAAGGGCCGGACAGGATTCAAAACCTGGTGTTAAAGAATTGGCTCCTGGTCTCGCTAACATATTCCAACTATCCGTCGACGTAGTCAAAACCCTCATCAGATTGGAGAAATGCTAATATAGCATCAGTCTTTAAAAAGGCGACGTGCACCAAGCGGAAAACTACCGCCATGTATCATTGACCTGCATTACATGTAAACCCCTGAAACACATCATATGCAAACAAATGCTAGCCCATTTAGAAGGGAACAGCATACTTACATCAATAAACCATGGCTTCCGAAGCGGTTACTCCTGCGAAACCCAACTGATCACTACAGCGCACGACCTACTGAAAAAGTATGACAAAGGGTCTCAACTGGACATGGCTGTTATTCTTGACTTAATAAGAAACTCCTACACAAGCTATAAAAGAGTAGGACGTGAAACCCCATTTCATTTCATTTCATTTCTTACACAAGCTACAACTATACGGTATTGATGGGAACATCAACTCGTGGCTATGCGCTTTTCTGACAAATAGACAGATGAGCGTTGTTGTGGATGGCGTTACTTCAGAGCCAGCAAGAGTGGTATCAGGGATACCCCAGGGCACCTTCTTAGGCCCAACACTGTTTCTTTGCCACATAAACGACCTACCTGAAACGGTAAAATCAACAGTGCGTCTCCTTGCAGACGATTGCCTCATTTACAGAACCATAAAGTCCAGAACTGACCACATGAAACTTCAAGATGACCTTAACTATCTCTAAAAAATGGGCAGCAACATGGGGAATGCGCTTTAATGCGAAGAAGTGCTATATTATGTCGATAAACCCAAAGTCAAACAACTTCTATCAACTGAACAGACACGTCCTACAACAAGTCCCTGAACAACCATACCTTGGTCTAACCATCTCAGAAGACCCGAAATGGAGTACCTACATCAATAAAATTACAAAGAAAGCAAACACCACACTTCGTTTCCTCCGCCGCAATCTTAAACATTGCCCGGAATCATGCCGAATAACAGCCTACCTGGCCCTTGTACGCTCAACCTTGGAGTACTGCTCAACAGTATAGGATACAGAGAGACCTCCAGGAGCTGGAAAAAACTCAACGCCAAGCAGCACGCTTCATATCAGTAGACTATACAAGTAAAGACCCGGGATGCATCATACGGATGCTAAAAAACATGGATCTACCATCCTTACAGGATAGAAGAAAAACAAAAAGCCTAATTATTTTCTACAAAGTGGTCGAGGGGCTGGTGCCAGCACTACCATCTGTTGACTACTTATCCTCAATTCGCGCAAACAAACGCAGAGTTGAGGTCAAAAAGTTTTCAGACTTTCACAGTGTTAACATTCTTGAATCCCAAACTACAAATAACTCGAAGTGTTTTAAACCTATAGACTGCAAAAGTGAACTGTACAAAAACTCGTTCTTCCCCAATACGATAATAGACTGGTACCACCTGGACGATAGTGTCGTACATGCAGAATCAATAGGCTGTTTCCGAACAGCCCTCAATTATCGGAATTAGTAAGACCGCGCCCACTCTCCCGTTGATCATACGGAAAGGTCCTCAACGTACCTATCCGGATCCAGATCCAGATCCAGAAGCGAAATATGACCCTATAACGTCAGTCATTAGATTAACCAATCAGAAGTGATGTTGCAATTGGCTATGTTTTGGGTCAAGCACTCGATTCGACAGACCATTTGATTGGCTGACCCCTTATTTCAAGCAGAACACGAGTTAAATAACCAGTCTTCCAGATCCTAGTGTTGTAAAGACAAGTAAAACGAAATTTAAAACTATAAAAAACGAAACGAAATAGGATATGTGTTTTAATCCGATTGAAGTTAATCTAAAATGCTTAAAAAGTCGTTTTGTGAAACTCGTCTACGTAAAGTCAAGATGAAGTTTTATTTAGTCTAAGACGATTTTAAGGAGAATTAAATTTATGTGAAACAGGGTCCAGGAGGTCAACTCATTATACCCCCGTCAGATCAGGGTGGCATCCATGCTGCGTTGCTACGGCGACGGAAATTGGTCTCAGATCGAGTCAAGATCGACATAAGCGTGGTAAAAGCATGGTGGAAAGGCCAAACATCGTGCTATGGTCTCCAAGTTCGCAAATGCTCGCCAAGTCACGCCATAATCTGCGATCTGATCTGGAAAGCTGTAAGAGCGCGGCGTTTTAAAGTTCGTAATTGTTTGGGACATTTTCGCTCGTTGTGTTCACGTCTGCCGGCGACCATGTGCATTTTTGTGGCGCCGTACGGTCGCAGCAGCGCAGTGAGGACGTCACCCTGGTCTGGCGGGAGTATAAGGTCTCCAATCTCTCGCCTGACTCAAGCATCGTAGACGCTGTTCCTCGCCTGGCCGCCATTCTGGTAACACTGGCAAGAGGAAACCACACTTGAAACTACCGGTGAACTTTCTCGGCCAACATGTAGTGATTAAATAGTAGCGGCAGAAGCGACGGAAAATGGTCTCAGAGCGCGCCAAGATCGCCATAAGCATAGAAAAAATGCATGGTGGAAACACCAGAAATCTTGCTGTGGTCTTCGTGGTCGCCAATGATCGCCGCGTCACGGCGTTTATTTTGAGCATATTCCAATCAAACGCCAAGGTTCTGCGACCTGGCCTGAAAAGCTATGAGAAAAAGACGGCGAGATAAACACAGATGGAGAGAGATGTGTTTAACATCCTCTCCGTAGAACTGGGAACCCGAAAAAATTGATCATGCAATTAAGACTATTACAATACCTATTTTAAGTGTAAAAGCTTCATTTCCATCATCATCGCTCCATATCTCTGTTTCATTTAGATTTACATCAAAAAGTTGGCATTCATTTCTATTTTTGTTGAACATAAACGACACACATTTTCCTTCAGTTTCACATTCCAAATTACACAAAATTCGCTCATCCACAGAATACATTTTAAATGATGCTGAGGCCGTTTTATCTTCTCTTATCAAACTATATTTCATCCTGTAATCATTGGTGCTTAAACCGATTGAGACACTCAACATCCAGTGCGTCAGGACCATACAATCCAGTACGTTAAAGGCGAACCCTGTCTTCATCATGGTAACTATTCTTAAATTAGTTAATGCATATATTTTCGTTAAAGTATTTCGTCAAAGATCATTGATTTAAAAAAAGGCACGCACAATACTTATATATTTATGAAACCATAGTTACAGTTATAATACCTCATACCATTTCTCGGTGGAAATGAAATTGGTTAGAACGTTCAATAGTTCTGCTCCATCGAAGGGCTAATGAAGACGGGCATACTCGATACATTGTGGTAGGAGAGAAATTTGTAACAAAATCTGATATATAAAAAGTAAGGTGGAATATGAGAGAGAGAGAGAGAGAGAGATGGGGTTTAACGTCCACTCAACAAAAACTAGTTCATTTCGGGACTAACACATGGTTTATTTTTTTATTTCAATAATTCGCTTGCGCGTAGGGGAGGAAACCGAAGGACCCGGAGAAAGCCCACGAGGTGGGACAGGCGACCCCACTCCATGTCACGTAAAACCAGAGATTCGAAACCACGCCAGTTGACTCAATGACAGGCTTTATGATACACCACGCACGTGCTATAACCACACAGCCACCCATCCATCACTCCCTCATATAACGAGACATGTGTAATGTGACGGACACAGACTTTTCAAGCGATAACTTTTTTTTCGTTGGGATATTTACTTGCATTGGATTTTATTCAACGGGAGGTGATTTCTCACACATAGGAAAGGTTTTAATAAGAATTATTCAGAACTTCGTTACAATCGAAGAAATCCTTTTTAATTCACCACGGTTCACACAGTGGGCTCGATCTTCATTACTAAAGCCCATACGACAAAATGTCTAATAATATATATAACCATTCAGGCCTAAAGGAGAGAGAGAGAAATGGGGTTTAACGTCCACTCAACACAACCAGGTCATTTCGGGCCTAACATATTGTTTTAATTTTATTTCAATTATTCGCTTGCGCGTAGGGGTCTTTAGCCGTGGGAGGAAACCGGAGTGCCCGGAGGCCACGAGGTTGAGAAGGCGCCCCTATCTCCATGCCACATACGCTCACACCAGGGCTCAAAACCACAACCGAAAGCCAGAGGTGACCGGCCAGCTAGAGGTCGAAGCGCGGCACTCTAGACCACTACCCCCCCCCCCCACAGGCCTAAAGGAAAGACCCGCAATAGGTAGATGTAGCACTTGCATAATGTATGTTTATAATATGTGTAGCAAACCTGATATTTAAAAAGTAAGAATGAATAATAAGATTGGTATAATATCTATACTTGTATAGTGGTTGGAAACTAAGTTCGCAAAAATGCCCAGAACATACAGAGAGTTTAATTTCGAATTTGACCATGTCAGTGATGAACCATTTCTTCGAAAAGTATAATGTACACCAATTTTGGTTTCTTCTTTGTGTCGCTATAGGTTATCAATAGTTCTGTTATTAGCATACATTTATACATTTATATTCATTCAATTCTTGTTATTTCGTGTCATGTTTTGGACAACAACGTAGAAACACCAAATAATAAAGCCTGATATTCAAAATGTATACTAGTAATAATACTGTTCGATTTTCCATCAGGTGGGTTGGGTGGCCGAATGGTTAACGTGCGCGCGCTGTATCATACGGCCTGCCATTGAGTCAACTGGCGTGGTTTCGAATCCCCGGTTGACGTGGCAAGGAGTAGGGTTGCTTGTCCAACCTCGTGGGTTTTCTCCCGGTACTCCGGTCCCCCCCACACTGCTAAAGACCCCTACGCCCAAGCGAACTATTGAAATAAAATTAAACCATATGTTAGCCCCGAGTGGACGTTAAACCCCATCTCTCTCTTTCCATCAAATATGTATGTTTTCACTTCAAAATAATCCAAAAAGGTCACTCTCGTTTAATTTATGACGATCAATTCAAGGGGCATAATTTTGTATGGCGATATTTTTTTCGTAGGCATTATGTCCCTTAAGGAATCATTAGCGAGCAGAAATTCGCCCGTTTATCTGTTGTCACTCGTCACTTCAGTCAGTAATATAACAGGATAACTCGTGTTTTCCTTTTGCGGTCGTCACTTCCCTTTCTTGACAGCCCCATAACGGAACTATTGTAGCAATGATCTCTGTGTCAAAATTATATTTGGGGTCCATTTTGGCCCCAGTTATTATTTCACACTTCTTATGCCCACATATATTTGAGCTACAAGGCAGCGGCGTGTCTTATTTAATTCATGTCCGATATCTGACAACAATTAAATTGTTACCCAGAAACATTTCATTGACATATGGACAATTTTTAATAATTCTCACAAAATTGATTATTACGTGAAAAAGAGGTAAATCATTCAATAATAATAATGACAATGTCCATTTGGAAAAAAAACGCAACACAAACGAAACATTTCGGACCTAACATCAACTGTTATTTGATATCCGAGGATTTTTAGTTCGGTATATTTTCCTGGACGTGGTTGTTGATAGCTTCTTCTTGGTATTCCCGAAATTGTTGCACTCACCAGTCACTACATAGACGTCTCAACGATGTACTTTAGTTTGAATAGAGCAGTGTAGTGGAACGCTGTTTTCGCAACAGGCCTACCGCATCCATCACATCGACGGCCCTTCATGGAATATTACCTAACTGCTGGCGGCTAAATCCATTTGAAAATTTTTCGGAAACACGATGGAAAGACAGGGGGAAATTATGGGGTTTAACGCCCACTCGACACAAAACTAGGTCACTTCGGAAATAACACACGGTTCAATTTTATTTCAATAATTCGCATGCGCGTATGAGTGTTTAGTAATGGGGGTAAAACGGAAGACCCGGAGAAAACCCACGAGGTTGGACAAGCGACCCTTCGTCTTGCACGTACAACTAGGGAATCTAAACCACTCGTTTTTCGGAAAAGCGAGCCCCAAATCGGCTATTGAAATCGGAGTGGATTCCCTGGGCGATGGTGTTTGTAACACGGTCGTGTGTTACCTCGACTGCTTCACGTTGTGTTTCAAGTGTGCACTGAAAATGGACATTCCCACCGACTTCATTACGATAAAAGAAATTAGGAACACATTGTTCTTTTACAACAACATTATCATGGTGACCATGATACATCTCAAATGCAATATTTATATCAGATATAAGCACACGTCTAATAAACTAAAAAAAAAATGTCTTTCGGTGTCCCACGCAGTCGTCTTAGTGTGGATGACTCGATATCACGTCAATATCTTGCCATTTTATCCAAATGAATGATATCCCAGCTTTAGAAACAAGCAGCTCTCTTTTTTAAATGTTTTTACGCCTCAACCGGGAAGGTGTCACTAATACTAATTATTTAATTTGTTAATCTTATGCCAGAAATATGGACGGTATTGACACGTAAGACGAATAGAGACTTACGAAACAATGTATAAGATCGATACTAACTTTACTAAAATTGTGGATTATGCTGGGATGATGGAGAGGGGCGCCTTCTCAACCTCGTGGGTTTCCTCCGGGCACTCCGGTTTCCTCCCCCACTGCTAAAGACCCCTACGCGCAAGCGAATTATTGAAATAAAATTAAACCATATGTGAGTCCCGAAATGGCCTGGTTTGTGTCGGGTGGACGTTAAACCCCATCTCTCTCTCTCTCTCTCTCTTTCTCTCTCTCTCTCTCTCTCTCTCTCTCTCAATGCTGGGATGACTTCAATGCTGTATGCCATTGTTTTTCATTTAGACGACATGCCATCATTGGGATCTAGGGATATAAACAAAACAAATACCATTGAATATTTCATGCCAATTTATTTGTATCACGTCTGGAGCAAACAATGTATGTTAATGTCTCTAAGATCTCCGCTAAGTTAGATTTTTTGTATGAATTGGGGTGTAACGTCGTGGATTATTTCTCCTAATTGTTTGAAAAGTCGCGCGCTTGTAGCTTGTGGAACCTTCAGAGGCCACAGCTGTCACTTGCTTTTAAGAACTGTAACTGTGAATCGGATGGAATTTTCTCATCCCCCTTCCCTTACGCAAATAGTGACAAAGCTGATAATATATCGACCAATGTTGTGGACCCTCTAGAATCATAAAATCTTGGATATGTTTGATTTTGGCAGGCATCGAACCTTTTCTTCTGTGGTTATATCCCCTGTCTTTTACGCAAAATGTGTTGTCCGGTTCCGATGAGATTTAATATATATGTCAAAGGGGAAGAACAGCGATGATGTGTGAACAAAATAGAGCGCTAAACATGCGCCAAAACAAGCGTGTCGAACCAGTTACATCACTTCCGGTTTACATAAACAATAATTTATCTCCCTTAGAAGTGGTTTTCTCGGACTCCCGGTAGTCTACTCAGGAGGGATAATCTCCAGAAGGGTTCCACCATAAATGGTGCATATTACGCAGATTAATTGATTAGGGAGGACAGGAACGTTTGGGAGATCCCCTGCACTCCCCACATCTAGATGGGTAGCCTGACATATCACCCAATGGTAATAACACTTTTTGTCCGCCATACTTCCAATTCAAACGTGACATGCACATTTATATCCTGTACAATATCCCCGAACATCTATTCGAAAAGGACTACAATTTTAACAAATATCTTTTATTTCTTATTTTATTGTGGTCAAGAGAGAGCATATCGATTGTCAGCGCTCCGTATCCTCCAAATCCAAAAAGCTTATTAATGCCGTAGATGTTACAGTTTCACCAAATTCTATGACCTTCCGTTACACCCCTATCAATTTCTGAAAACCTTAAAGCGAGATTTTCATTTTTTTAAAGAAAGTAAAAACATAATTATTTCTTTTGCTCAATAGGTTGTCAACCCACAATTATACGATCATAGGCATTATTCCCCACACTTAAAACTCATTAACACCGGAAATAATAATACAATTATCACCTTGTTTTTTCCATTCCCCCCATGAAATAGCTATCTTCAAACGTTTTAATTTGACGTTGAAAATGGTATATTTACCAATTTCTCAACTGGCCATAGTGAATTATAGGATTATTCTTTAACAAGGTAGGACTGTTTATAGATACCATCTATTTTAAGGTTTTATTTTAATACATTTCAAAAATATAACGTAAAAATATGAAAATGTAGCTTGAATATATTAGAACTGAAACAAGCAATTGCGGTTATTGGAATTCCATGACCTTCCGTTACATAAACGGTAACCTATTAGAACTGCAGGAGGAAAATCGTACTGCGGTTCAACGTTGAATGGCTAGCTATCTGTGTACTGCCCATTGTATGGTGCGGAAGCTAGGTCACGTGGGTGGATTCATCCGATACATGTACAACGTCATTTTAGTTCTTAAAGGACGTATAACTCTATTCTTTTGAACCTTAAAATAGACGTAAATGGGTGTAAAAGCACACACGTAATATTAATGCACGTAAATGGATTTATTTTCATTTAAAAGAATAAATTGTAATTTCTAAGCAATTTTGTTGGGGTCCAAATTGAACGACAGTCTTTTACGACTGCTAATATCAGGCTGCACGTTTTTTCATTCTTATTTTGTCAGTTGGGAATCAGTTATTACTAATTACTTCCGCATTTTCTGGAAGGATATGTCTGCCTTTGTTCATTACAAATGGTGTCGGAAACCATATTTTCACGACTCGTGTACTGATATTAAAATGTCCATTGGGACTTTAATATTGGATATTAGGACCCCATATTGTCACGACAAGATTACAGTTGATTGAAATGGGCCAATATTGAATTGCAATTCGTATCGAATATTATGGACAATAAAGAGTAAGAGATTTAGCTCCATTAAAATCATGTACCATTGCGCACGGAACAGGTATATTCGAACATTGTCCTAAACACCTACGGGGATCACGTGACTCGCTAGCCTGGAGGTCGGGTGTTCGATCCCTGCATTGGCCATGAAAGTTCATCTCGATTTCCGGGCGTGGTTTCTCCTTGTCAGTGATGCAGAACGATGGGCCTGACAAGAACAGCTGTCTAGTCGTTCGGATAAGACGAAAAACCGAGGTGTCGTGTACACATTGGCGTGGACGTGAAAGATCCCTTGACAGTTGGAATTCGAGATAAGAGTAGGCCGTAGCGGCGCTGCCCGGGCGAAATTTCCCTCATAACACACTGTATGGCGTATGCCCGTCTTCCATTAACCCGGGTTAGGTGCAGAAGAGTAGTGCGTTAAAACCCATTTCATTTCATTTCGAAACACCTACTTCTTAAGCCAATTGATTCAGAACTACCTCGCCTTCGACGTAAATGCGCTTAAGAAATATTGAGCCATGCGTTGTTAAACGAGTTGACATGGTTTACGGACAGTTCAAATGTCTCCAAAGTCCCTTGCGTGTTTTGTTTCAAACGGTTGATTGGCTAGGGTAACTGTTAAATATTTCATGTTAATTTAATCTATTCATTTCTTTTAAACATTGTAGAACTAATGTAGTCCCTCAACGGGCGATATAGGGGTCACAAGAATACAACGCAAAACCATCACATGTACGTAAACCTCTTCGTTCAAACAGCTGGCCACACTTCCATAGTCAGGCAAGTGGGCTTAACGTCCACACGACACAAACTAGATTATTTTGAGACTAACATATGTTTTCATTTTATTTCAATAATTCGCTTGCGCGTAGGAGTCTTTAACAGTGGGAGGAAACCGGAGGACCCGGAGAAAACACAAGAGGTTGGACAGGCGACCCTACTACTTGTCACATACAGCCGTTGATTCGAAACCACGCCAGCTGACTCAATGACAGACCTTATGATACAGCGCGCACGTGCTAACTATTCGGTCATCCAACCCGCCACCCTGCAAAGGCTAGACGTGCTTGATTTATATTAATCAATAATAATATTATTTCCTTGCAGTGTCTTTTTATCGTCTTGTACGCAGGTTTATCGCGTAGATTTTTGTTTTGCGTGTGGTGCGGTCCTCCTGCTCTTACTATTAGTAGCCTTATTTTTTTTTTTATAATTAACTCAACGTAATGACTATCTGCATCAACAATACAGTTTTAGAACATACAAAATCCCGCAAAGCGTAATCACGAATGAAATTCTTTTCACACAATAAAAAAAAACAATACTCTACGTGTTCACTCATTTTTTATTAACGTACTAAATAAAATGAAATGAAATGGGTTTTAACGTCCTATACTCTTCTGGTCCTGATCTGGGCTAATGGAAGACGGGATGTACTAAATATTCTTACCTGTTGTCTTAAACCTTTTACAAGACTTTTTATTTAATTAGTTTCTGGTTTATGGCATTATAGTCCTACTAAATTATTTAACCAAACGGTTGAAAATGTTGATTTCTTAGAATGAAATATTCATAAACTAAGAGCGTTCATATGAGATTTGTCCCTGCGGACTGGGTTGGAATGGTCTAGTGATCTTGAGTACGTATCTTGTGATACCGTTGCTGCATAGTGCAAACACCTGTGCAACAGACTGTATTTTCGCCCCAAATGCAGTTACTAAAGTGGTTGAGTTGAATTGCCGCTTTTAGAAAGAATTTCTCACAATTATTGCGTCGTTCGCAGGGTGTGTATAATTTTCAGTGCAAAATTGGATAAGCATGAAAGAATTAAAAACAGCTTCAAACTTTGAAATCTTAATATGATGAAATATTCTTCAAAGGCGTCGTCATGGGCAACGCCGTTTGTAATCCTGGAACTGAAAAGTAGTTCTAATGACGGACTTCTTCATACAGCCGAGGTTTGCCGATTGACTACTTCAGCATAGGGTTATATATTATAACGTCATACTACTTATAATGGGCTCATTAAAATTTGACGTTTTGTTATCGTATTCCTATATGTTTAAACACATTTAAGGTTCTAAACCAACCGTTTAAGATTTTCTTGTACATTGATTAGGCCAATGTCGGCCATATTGGATTTTACGAAATATATGGTAAACTTTTGGGATGTTATAAAGTACAACTAAATAAACGCAAAAATGCATAAATCGTTTTCTTGCAATTTTTGGATTGATTATATATTCATTTTGTGTAGATTCGGAAGCTGTATGATGATACTCTGGCATCTTCGGGGGTATTTAAATAAGGTGTACGGAGTTCGATCATGCTGGTTTTCACCAAATAGTACCACTGACAAGGTGAAACCACGCCGGAAAATCAGGATGGATTTTCTCGGCCAATGCAAGGATCGAACACCCGACGGCCAAGCTAGCGAGCCAGCGCCTCACCCACTTAGCCACGTATTCCCCAACAGACTTAATGATACAGCGCGCACACACTAACCATTTAGCCATCCACTCCCCCAAATAATAATAAACAGACATCCTTAATTTTGTTAATTTCAGATTTAAGCGAAACGTGTTATTTTTATTGAAATGGTTAATATCTCTATAAAGATATACAAATAATTTTACTTATTTTATTTTCAAATAACACATGAATGGAAATTATTTAATCAGCGTAATATTAAAGAAATGTTATACTCATGTACGTCCCGTTTATACATTAACGGCCGTTTTACAGACAAGCCGACCGTTGGTTTTATCGCATGGCGTATTCTTCCATTGGCCGTTAGAAATAAAGAGTCTGGCACAACCTCCATCTGCAGCAACAGCACCAACTCCTTGTCCAGAAGCCCATGGCGCGTATGTTGTTGTTTCTCCACCTTGCCACTCAAACTGATTATTTGCCGAACTGTACTTGTATGCTGAATAAATAATCAAGGTAATTATTTTCAACAACCCCTCATCTCACAGTATTTAAAGCCCCAATAACACTCTTGTTGTAACTAAATAATATGTCCCAATCTTCATTCTGGTCAACAAATTATATTATTTTACAATATTCCAATTAATTGATGATATAAATTTCATCTTAACACACCTAATTTAAAAAATTGGAAAAATTCAACTAATTGATTTGAAAAGTCTAAAATATTTTCGAACCCTCTGGACAAGTAAAATAGGTCGTAATGGATAATTTACACAACAGGTAGGACATTTAAACATCTAGTACTTAAAATAAGGCTATTATTTATTTTCTGGGGCTGCCAAGCCAGCAAGAGTGTTATTGTCCCTTTAACTAATCTCAGCACCCAAAGAACCATATATATATACTTAAAGAGATTCCGACGTGAAGTACCCAAATCCGTTTCAGACACGGTATTTCGTCTATCTAAAAATATTTGGGCGTTTGTTGTGTAATGTTAACCCCATCCTGATACGCATGGTACCTTTTAATTAGATTCAACCATTACGCGTCGCATCGTTAAGTCGCTGTACTAAATGCAAATATATTAGCATCCTATTGTTTGAATATTCTAAATCAAAACAAGGCTTTGCAGTCAATTCTGTCTATAATTCAGATAATGGTCTCATTGTTGGCGTCTTAGGTTTACACAAATGCTTTTTGTATTACAAGTAGAGCTGCAACGATTCGGTTCAGCAAATTCCTTTTATATTATTTAGTTTTTAATTACTATAGCGAGAACTTCCAACTCTTTATCTAATCTCCCATAACGTATCTTTAAGAACATAACTTGCTTTATACATTTCTTACCAAGTAATACGGCACCTCTCTTTAGTGGGTTATAGTCAGACACAAATGTTCTGACTGCTTCGTTTTCTTCCGCATTTTCGATGGAGAGAATCGACATGAATTCGCTGAAATTAATTTTGAAAGCATGACACAGAAACAATTCAATATAAATAAGCAAGAATAAAACCTAAAAGGAATGTTAAATTAAAGCACGACTGAATACTTATTCGATGAAAAAATATAAGAAATATCAACTATTGCGCATAGACAGCTACAAAAGAAATTGTGTTTGCTTTTTTGAAATGCCAGCATACGATATGAATATTATATGACTTGAATGAATTTATATTGTTGCTAAGTATTATTACCCTAAAACATTTGTGGTAAATATATAGGCCTATCATATGACTACGAATACAAACCAAGCTTGCGTGAATATTTCATAGTTTGATTTTCTATTGTTTGTATGTCGAAAAGTGAAGTAACTATATATCAACATTGTTATGCATACTGCCTCAGTCCTTTTTAAAAAGATAATGATGTCCCGCAATATGATCAAGCAAAGGTGGTCACCCTACTTAAGTGTCAAAGACGAATTATCAATATGTAAATAAATATAATTATTTTTGTAATAATATAACCAATATACTACAGTAAGTATTTAGGTCATACTATAGGGGTTATTTTAGTTATAAGAAAGGCGTTCATTTTAATATAGAAATTCGTTACCTACGTCACGATGTGTGACGAAAACTAGGCCAGTGACGGTTATGACAGTATCCATTTCTGGAAGGGGGTTACTATCTCCCAGGCAACGGGTGCACAGTTTGGTTTAATTAAATAAAATAATGGTGACGTTAAATGGTGCCCATATGAACCACTTGCTCAAAAATTGCAAGTGTCCCGCCCTAATAGCTGACAAATTTACTGTCTATATAAGACAGGGCGAGTTTTATTTCACTTGGGGGGTTGGGATGGCCTAGTGGTCTAGAGTGCCGCGCTTCGACCTCTAGCTGGCCGGTCACCTCTGGCTTGCGGCTGTGGTTTCGAGCACTGGTGTGAGCGTATGTGGCATGGAGATAGGGGCTCGTTCTCAACCTCGTGGGTTTCCTCCGGGCACTCCGGTTTCCTCCCACAGCAAAGACCCCTGCGCGTGCGCTAAGATAATGAAAATGAAACATAAGACTTGTCTGCGATATCACCTTCGGTGGAAGCGGACGTTAAACACCAAGAACAACAACAATATTTCACTTCAGACATCATGATGAGACCGTAGAGGAGACATAATCTGTGAGTTGCTAGGGGAACGTCATACCCACAGCAGTTATTTTAATAACTCCTTAGGATGCTGTAGTTTCCTGTATTTAACCATTGTAGTTTGTTGTATTTTTTTTTATATAACCTTAGTAACAACATAAACTGTGTTTCAGACCAAAGTGATAATTGGAAATAGTCCTAGACGATAGTGTCACCCTTGAATTGTATCACGGACCGTATCATAATTCATCTATTCAACATAAACTGTGTTTCAGACCAAAGTGATAATTGGAAATAGCCAACTCAAATGTTACGTACAATTGGGTACCTAAAGTGTATTTAATTAAGTTTGTTGTGTAGGAAGCCACGGTGGTTAAGTGGGAAAGACGCTGGCTTGCCTATAGCCTCAGCTTCGGGTGACTGATACCTACAATGGCCGAGACAGTTCATTAGGATTTTTCGACGAGGCTTTCCCTTGTCAGTGGTGAGGGGCGGAGGACTTGTCTAGTCGTTCAATTGGAACGAAAAACCAAGGTCACGTGTATGTGAATACATTTGCGTGCACGTAAAAGAACCCTAGGTAGTTATAAGAGCAGGCCATAGTGCCGCTGCCCGGGCAAAATTTCCGTCATAGCACACTGTATGGCGTCGGAGCAGAACAGTGGGAAGTTAAACCTTATCTTTTGCATTGTGCATTAACCTTTCTAGTATTAATATATTCGTTCGGTGATAAAATTGACTTACCCGTTACAATACTCTTCTGCTTGCGTATACGAGCGTACCGATACATCCTCGAATAAATAACAGCTATTACCGATATGTTTCCAACCTAAATATAAAATATATTTCAATCAGCCGCAACAGTAACAATTTAGTTGATGAAAGACGTTATTCGTTGCCACAGAAGGGTTATTGTAAGAATTGGGCAACTTTTAGTCGGACAATCGGTATACTAGATAAGCATGAGGGTTGAGTTTAAGAATTTGGAGAAGGATCAATATAAGCTTGTTTCCAAATCTAAATAATATATAATGTATTGTGTAATGCATGTTTAATAAATATTGTTTAAATCAAGTTTTAAAATTTGGCGGATGATTTATATTATTGAGAATTCTCTTTAAAGCGATAATTCCATATTTTCAAAGAAATTCAAAACATAATTTGTTCTATATCTTTTGCTCTATAGCTTGTCAACTCACTATTTATTAGTGGGGGGGGGGTGGCCTAGTGGTCTAGAGTGTCGCGCTTCGACCTCTAGCTGGCCGGTCACCTCTGGCTTGCGGCTGTGGTTTCGATCCCTGGTGTGAGAGTATGTGGCATGGAGATAGGGGCGCCTTCTCAACCTCGTGGGTTTCCTCCGGGCACTCCGGTTTCCTCCCACTGCTAAAGACCCCTACGCGCCAGCGAATTATTGAAATAAAATTGAAACAATATGTTAGTCCAAAAATGACCTAGTTTGTGTCGAGTGGACGTTAAACCCCATTTCTCTCTCTCTCTCTCTCTCTCTCTCTCTCTCTCTCTCTCTCTCTCTCTCTCTCTCTCTCACTATTTATCATACGATCATAGGCTATTCCCTACACTTAAAATTCATTGAAACCGGAAATAATAACACGATTACCTCCATTCTCTTTCCATCCCCCCCATGGTATAGCTGTCTTCAAACGTTTGAATTTGAAGTTGAAAATCATATACATGTATTTGCCAATTTATTAACTGGCAATAGTGAATTATTCTTTAACAAGGTAGGGCTGTTTATAGATACATGTACCATCTATTTTAAGGCTTTATTTTAATACAGTTTAAAAATATAACTTAAAATATGAAATTGTAGCTTTAAATATATTATAGAATACATATAGAATACACATTTGGTACACTAACAGGCTGATTTCCTATGATATATATCAGATTTATACCTTAAATATAAACATATAGATGTATAAGTTTTATTGTTTTAAAATAATTACCTGTTCGACAAGGTATTGTGGCAAAATCTGTGAATATTAATAATCAATTATTTAGTAGTAGCATTTAAAATTATACATTTTAGGATGTTACTGATCTTCTGAACGTAACAATAGAAATATTTTACAAACATCATTCAATTGACATCCTATATTCATATTCTTATTTTACAAATGACAACAATCTAGAGTCATATTCTTATCTTGACGTGTTTAAACAATTTTACTATTCACTGAATTACCGGCCCTTGCCACTAGAGGAGAGCGTATTGCCCACTTTGTCTGAGACACTGGAGGACAGTAATTAGATAATGCCTAATGGGTAGCAAGGCTGTGTCATTTGTTGGTGAGGTACCCCTCCTAAGTTAAAATAAAAAGTTTGTGTTTTTTGTCAATCGCCCCCACCCCACCAGTGGAAGCAAAACTTACATCTATACACAAGACGGTAATTCAGAGGAAAGCATACTATTACCATAACCGATTCTGGATCCTAATAAACACATTTTCATACGTTGATCGTTGAGTTTATGAATCAGTTTCGACATCTGTTAGAATTCGCCAAAGAACCTCCTTTCGAACAATATCATTTAATTAAAATAAAATAGGGCCAAGGACTTAGCCTTGTTGTACACCAAATTGTAAAACTTAATTCAGAAAGATAATCACTGTTTACAACAAAACAACACTTTGTGTCCTTCTAATAAAATACCCTTCTAAAAGTTTCAGTAGCGTACTCAAAATTAAGTCCAAGGCGGTTTCATTGAATACAATAGTCTATCGTATCAAAAGCTGCGGCACAATATAATAACATTAACAATATAGGGTTATCACCTGGAAGTAAAATATCACAAGAGACAAACTGTGTGAAATATCTGACACTACCATTAATAATATAGGGCTATCAACAATCTGATTAAAACACAGATCCTATTTCGTTTCGTTTTTTATAGTTCAAAATTTCGTTTTACTTGTCTTTATTGGACTAGCATCTGGAAGAGTTGTTATATAGGCGTTGTTATTGATGTGGAGAATCAGTCAATGAAACGGTCTGTTATGGTGACTTCCTGGCGATCCCTATGCGGAACTGTGGGCAAACCCCTCGAAACATCAACGATGATTGATTAATCAATGTCTGACGTCATAGGGTCAAAAGCTGCTCGTTTGACCCTGACGCGAACTCCCGCTATAAATTATCAGATCTTCATGTATTGAAGGCCATCGAAAGTATCAAAAAACGAAACGAAATATAGTTCTGTATTTTAATCAGATTGTGTTATCAAGTTAAAGTAGAGTATCATCAGAGACAAACTTGCCCCTGTCTATTTCTGACTGTGTTAAACATCCGACACTATTGGTCTTACCGTGTCTCTATGTTCCTTCATTTCTTACTGTTTATATGTTGTTATATGTAAGTAAACATACCGAAAAGACAAATAGCTCCATTTCTGTCGCCTGCCATCTTGCTCGTTGGGTTATAATAGTTCTTGAACTGCATCTCTAAAAATATTTTGGCAAAATGGTATAAAGATCCAACAATAATTGAATAGCTACAGGAGCACACAATGGTAACGTATTCATCTTAATGGTATATCTCCAAATTAAACATTTTTGTTTAACATAGAATACAAGTGGACGAACTGACCTTAAGGCTTAACCACGGAGGAAATTATTCACAATGATCTGCACGGAATACGAATTCCTATTCCTAATAGTTATTTCTACCAGTAATAGCAGTATCACAACAGTAGTAAAATACATCGAATAGTACTTCTGATAATATCGAAACAGTAGTATGGTAACATGTGAAGAGTCCAGGGGAAGAAAGATCTAAGTCACTTTTTCCATAAATCCCAGTTAATGGCGCCATCTGGTCGCAAATTGTATAAGCTTTTTAAGGAACAATCAATTTGGGACCAAGGCCTTCCGGATAAGAGTAGGCCCTAGCGTCGCTGTCCAGGCGAAATGTCCTTCTTAGTACATTACATTAGCTTTCATTAATTTAAAGTTCAACATACCCATGAACGTCTTCTCGCTGTCACCTACTTCATTAACCCAATAATCTTTCTTAGTTTGTCCAAATCTATAAATATGACTTCTTATTTCACGCTGCAAACATTCAAAGACATTAAATATATTTGAAAGTGCAAAGAGTTATTTTATTGAATTGTATAATTTGATCAAATCTGGGATTAGGATGACAATTTCACTAGTTTAATCCCCGATAACAAGTCCGGTAAGAGAGAGAGAGAGAAATGGGGTTTAACGTCCACTCGACACAAACTAGGTCATTTTGGGACTAACATATGGTTTCATTTTATTTCAATAATTCGCTTGCGCGTAGGGGTCTTTAGCAGTGGGAGGAAACCGGAGTGCCCGGAGGAAACCCACGAGGTTGAGAAGGCGCCCCTATCTCCATGTCACATACGCTCACACCAGGGCTCGAAACCACAGCCGCAAGCCAGAGGTGACCGGCCAGCTAGAGGTCGAAGCGCGGCACTCTAGACGACTAGGCCATCCCAACCCCCCAAGTCCGGTAAGAAAAGGTGGGTTCAGCTTGAAATATTCATACCTGATCTATCAATATTGGTACTTACTTGGCTGTCAAGATCGGGTATCGGTGCCAAAATTCCTCCTATTCTGTAGCAGAGATATTTCGATTTGATGTAATTGTTAAACTCGTTGATTACAGCATAACACTTCCCACCGCTGCCTATACGATATCCAACATTATTTTCCCCGCATGGTTGTGGCACTAGGAAGACAAAAAAAGGATTTTTTTAATGAACATAATCTACATCTTCTACAAAATGAAATGAAATAAAATGGGGTTTAACGTCCTACTCTTCTGCACCTAACCTGGGCTAATGGAAGACGGGCATAAGCCATACAGTGTGCTATGAGGGAAATTTGCCCGGGCAGCGGCGCTACGGCCTACTCTTATATCGAATTCCAACTGCCAAGGGTTCTTTTACGTGCACCCGAACGACTAGACAGCTGTCCTTGTCAGGCCCTCCGTTCTGCTTCACTGACAAGAGGAAACCATCTTCTACGATCTACAAACTTTCAAATATTAGTTCCCTGGATGTTTTGATCTATCTTTACATCAAATATTGTTCTTGAGACCATAGATACGGTGGCTCATAGGGGACATGAAAAATAATTACAAATGACTTGGGTGGAAATTAAAATTGACTTAGATGAACATTTAAAAGAAAAATTATATTGAAATTGACTTGGGTGAAAATTAGAAAAATCAAACTATATGAAAATTGACCTGAATGAAAATTATAAGAAAAAAAACCCAATCAAATTATATCAAAATCGACTTGGGTGAATTGACTTGGTTGAATTGAATTGTGTAAATATTAAAAAAAAAATGATAATATATTTCATGTCCCTTACCAGCCACAGTACATAGAAATGAAGAGGAGGGTATGAACGTGATTTGATATTTGTTTTTGTATTTATTGCATTGTTTGTTAAGTTTGTCTTGTCCTCATGTTTGTCTTATTGGTTTTATCTTGTCCGTAATGCGGTCCTCTTGTAGTTACTATCATAGTTAACAAATAGTGTTCACTGTCATAGATACTTATAAATAGACGAAATAAACCTTGAACAACGTCTATGCCAATAAATTTCACCACCTCACCAACCTACCTTTGTCAGAATCAAATGTGTGACAGGTCTGCGTCAGCTCGGGAGCTGTAATCAGCAGTTCTGCTGGATCAACAGCACCACGTCCCTGTTAAAATACATCTTCATACTTATAAACATCTATATAATATGTGCACAAGGCATAGAATACTAAAACTGTATTGCCTTTTATATTTCTGGGTATATTTCTACTTAAAGTAGTGCACATTTAAATGTCGTCGTTTAAATCAGGTATTCAAAGGCTGGGGGGGGGGGGCGGTGCGTCTACTGATTACATATTTCTCTTTCTAGCGTTTTAAATGATTTATATTTCATCTGGACAACACTTGTATTTAGGTTTGTGTTACAATATTGTTGGACGTGATATGGAGATCACGTGGCTAAGTGGGTAAGACGCTGGCTTGCTAGTCTGGAGGTCGGGTGTTCGATCCCTTCATTGGCCAAGAAAGTTCATCTCGATTTTCCGGCGTGGTTTCCGCTTGTCAGTGATGCAGAACGGAGGGCCTGACAAGGACAGCTGTGTAGTCGTTGTGATGGGACCAAAAACCGAGGTCCAGTGTACACATTGGCGTGCACGTAAAAGATCCATTGGCTATTGGAATTCGATATAAAAGTAGGTCGTAGCGCCGCTGCCCGGGCAAAATTTCCCTCATAGCACACTGTATGGCGTATGCCCGTCTTCCATTAGCCCAGGTTAGGTGCAGAAGAGTAGGACGTTAACCCAATTCCATTTCATTTCTGAGCGTGATATACAAAATGACCCCAAATTCGTACAAAACACATGATTCTATTTTCAAGATCCATTCTTAATAACGGAAATAAGATATGCGATCTTGTCAGCCATTTGCAATTGTTTGTCATTAGTTGATTGTAGAAGAAATAACATTGGTACTTACACCAATCTCAGCTCGTACACAAGATGTGGTTGGTGGAGTTATAGGATCCTGAAATAAACAACATTTTGTTATCAAAAGAGTTATTGCCACTAGCATATTTATTAATTCTTGAGATAATATAAGTCCAATAACGTCTAGCACAACCCCATGTTTTCCTGCAAATTGTTTCTGGTCATGAATGGTTGATTCTCGTTAAAAAACGAACTATCCACCAGAAGATAAGAGAGGAATGAGAGAGAGAGAGAGAGAGAGAGAGAGAGAGAGAGAGAGAGAGAGAGAGAGAGAGAGAGGGGGGTTTAACGTCCACTCGACACAAACTAGGTCATTTTGGGACTAACATATGGTTTCAATTTTATTTCAATAATTCGCTTGCGCGTAGGGGTCTTTAGCAGTGGGAGGAAACCGGAGTACCGGGAGGAAAGAGAGGAATAAGAGTCAATAATTCCGAACCTAGTAAAACACGCATCGTTAATCTCGAGATAAGCGGGTCTCTGGAGATTCTCCAATCACTGTTATAAAAACACGTACGTAGAACACTGTGGTTTGCTAGAGTTAAATTCATTATACAATTAAAACTACACAACATGAGGTCAGGTCGGTCCACATAGCAGATTAAAGGATCTAAGTCGCTAATATTTGGGACCCTGTAATTAACACAAATAGGCATATAAACTGATTTACATCAATCGTTTCAGTTTTTACTCTAATTTTAAATCAGTTATGCTCAATGAAATACGCCAGAAGTCTCATTGAATAACAATCTCTAGCGTCTGGTTATATCAATCTACATTGATAGCATTTAGTAAGCATGCTTTCTAGATAAGAATATGACGTCACCGTTTGTCATGATTTGTGGAATATGTCTATCATTCGAGACCCTTGTTAAAAGTGGGTCTGAAACGCGAGACGAAATCTGTGAAGATGGTGTAACAAGGTTAATGTCCCTTGTTTTTTTAGCTGTTTTGTCATAGAATAGTGAACTTTTTTGGATGCCGATGGTCGAACTGGGCAAGTGAAGACGGGCATATACTATATAGTGTGCCATGAGGGGAATTTTGCCTGGACAACGACACTACGGCTTACTCTTATATCGAATTCCAACTGTCAAGGGATCTTTTACGTGTACGCCAATGTGTACGGGTATTCCTTTTTATTTCTTGTTTGACCATTGTGACGCATAATAGTGTCATACCGTTTGTTGAGTTGTGTCACAGGGCGATAGTATTACGTGTATACATAATTAAAACCTACTGGCGTTTGTGGAGTAACTTTATACGGTCCATTGACGTAGGCGTCTTGGAAACAATCTATAGGATCGGTACCTCCATCATTACGTTTAATTCGTATGCTTGGACATTTGGAACCAGGACATTCTTCGTCGGAATTTTGTCTTTCATCTGTTCCATCAAATCGGAGAAAAAATAACCTGAAATATTTTATGAAACACTGGGAATGAATTGAATATCAGTATCAAAGCCCCGCTTCCGATTTTGTTAATATGGAGTTAGCGGATCGTTATCGTTAACAAAGAGAAAGTCTGTTCCCGAAAGCCCCGTTAACTTAATACGTCGTTAACTTGCCATTATATTTAACGGAGGTGTTGGGCTCCGTTATTTGTCGTGGGCTGTCAGTCGAAGTATTCCTTTACATTACCATTGTAATTTTCTATAGCACATCCCAGAGGGTTGGGCGATGAGGGCTATACTATTTTCTATCAGATTAAATTCTATAGTGTTCTACAGAATTTGGGGACCTGCAGGAAATAATGGTCTTAAATATTCTACAGTTTCTGTAGTGCAAATCCCATAATTTTTCCGTTAGATTTATGTAAAATTTGTAGTATTTTCTGTAGTCAATTTTACTATTATGTTTTGTCTTTAAACAACTTTTGTTGAGAGGCTGCACCACTGTTGCACTGTTTCAAGTTTCATACTTTTACTAACTTCTACGTTCATGTACATTTTGAATTTATAAATTTACATCAAAAGTCATCATATGTATAGCAACCAATACAGCACACAGATCATAACGTATCATATTGTAGTCATACAGACATCGTCCTAATTCACGTCTGCCTCCATTGTCATCTACCCTCGCTCTGTATTGTACAGCGTACTCTCAATAAGTTTGTCTTTTGGTAATCCTGTCTGAGATATGTTTCTACCGAGATCATTTATAACGGCCAAGGTATTTAACAGCCATTCACAAGTTATAATGCACATATATTAGTATCAAGTATTTTAACAGATTTCAAGTTAACATTTACAACACATTAAACAGAAATGTATATACCCTTTAGCCTAAAATATGAGAATTATTCCTTGGTACATACCCGCGAGAACTGTCCCAGAAATAAGCTCTACCGGTTGTGTCTGCCTCCAGGTCGGACATACTGTCCACAGATATTGGAAGATTGTTGTTATTAATTGTAGGGTTGCTTCCAGTTACAGTAAAATCGGTAGTTACTTTCGGAAAACAAAGTGCCAGGCGAATATATGATCCACTGAAATAACAATCAGATATGGGAATTTAAAGATATGTTAAAAGTAGAGTATCAATGTATAAAAAAGTGCTGTTCAGTCTCGGTCTATTACAAGAAATACCAGTCTGATTTCGTTTTTTTTTTGATACTTTCGATGGCCTACATTACATCAAAATATGACCGGTTGTTGCGATAGGTCACGTCACAGTTCATACGAGCGGCTTTTGGTCTATGACGTCAGACCTTTGATTAACCAATAGGGGTCGATGTTACTAGTGGATTATTCTGCACAGTTCCTTGCAAAACGTACCTAAAACTCGCATTGGTTAATCGCTCACACCACTTACAACACGTCAATGATAACCCTTCCGGATCCTGGCGTAGTAAAGACAAGTAAAACGAAATTTTGAATTATAAAAACGAAACGAAGTAGGATCTTTGAAGAAATACATTTAAATCATATTTCACATTCTTCAATAATATAATTAAGGGTTTTAACCGAAAAAGGTTATCAACGAAGAACCAACATCTGACAATATAGACTTTTGGTAAGTAAAATTTTTCCGTCCGTATCACGTATCCGTATCGTCACGTGATACGTCGCGTCAATGTAATTTTAGAGTTGTGGCAGATTTTCGCGCCGCACACGTATGTGTAGTAGACTTGAGATTAGTCCTATTACGTGAGCATGATGACAGTTATCTACCAAGATCAACAACAGTACTTAGTCAAGTACCTAGCCTACAAATTCCTAAAAGGAGTAAAGTCGCTCGACAGGCGCTAAGCGATTTAAAATTTAAAAAAACACAAAAAATAGTCTCGGATCTTATTAACAAATCTTCGACTTCACTAATTATGATTTCAGAACGTTTACACCCCTTTTACAAATTTTCAAGGCCCAACCTCCTTAAAATTCCGCGAAAAGCTTATCGAAATTCCAGTCTTTATCATGGTTTGAATCACATCAAATATACACCTTCGTGTTCTAGGACACACATTATAGATTCAAAAAAAGCTACGGCACAACATTTCAGCGTTTAAAAGTGCAAAAAATACGGTAAAAAGACGGTGCATGAAAGCTGTTCGATAATTGTTGCCCCATCCGTGTGTCGTATCAAGTATGAGAAATACACACGCATTGATGACGTCACACGCAAAGTCGATACGGATACGCGATACGCTTGCCAAAAGACTCTTATATGTGATACGGTACACGTGTGGCAGGCTTAACTTATCTTTGTAAAGTTATTAAAGAGATTTGCAGTTGAGTTATATGTTGTGGTCTGATCCCTACGATTAAATTCTTAAATTGGTTCAGTAAACAATAAGAACACACCGTAGGACAACCAAGCCAAGAAGTGAAGTTTTGTTTGTTTCTCTCCCCACGGATATAACGAATGCTATCTCCTCCACTGATGTGCTAAACATCATCTAATTGTCTATAGGTGAATAGAGTAGTAATAGTGGTGGAGACCCGTTATGCTAGGGCATCCACATGAGAGAGAGAGAGAGAGAGAGAGAGAGAGAGAGAGAGAGAGAGAGAGAGAGAGAGAGAGAGAGAGAGAGAGAGAGAGAGAGAGAGAGAGAGAGAGAGAGAGAGAGAGAGAGAGATTTTCACGTCATATATACACGTTACAGTGTATTGCGCTTGACTGAGTCAGTCATCAATCATTTAGGTAGCTAAAGGGATACTTACATTGCTAAATTGTTGACTCTCACGGTTACATCAGTTGGATTGGTACCATTAAATATAGCAACATAGCTTTTGTTTTGCATAGTAAGATAGTCGATATCTTTATCACCTAAATTAAAAATTGATGAAAGGTTTTTTAAAACAAATGAAATGAAATGAAATTGGGTTTAACGTCCTACTGTACTGCTCCTAATAAACTGGGCTAATGAAGACGGGCATACGCCATATAGTGTGCCTTGAGGGAAATTTTGTCAGGGCAGCGGCACTCAGGCCTACTCTTATATCGAATGCTAACTGCCAAGAGATCTATTACGTCGGAATAAGCCACCAAGAACAATTAGAGAAAGTTACACAATTGCTTAAATATTATTTCAAACTGTGATGCGCCATTTGTTAAGCGGTTAGAAATATCACCGGATATAATGTATGAAAATATTAAATGCTCTGCGACAATGTCGTTTCCATTGATTATGTAAAAAGTATAATGTACAAAGTCCCAATACATATAATCAATGGAAAAGAGAGTGTCGCGGAGCATTTAATATTGGCAGCGATACCCTTCCATAATAATGAAGCACTATTGAAGATAAATAATAATGATAATAATAAAAAAATCCCGATGAACCTTCTAGTTCAATGCCGGGATCGATGGCACAACCTCCAGGCCAGCGAATCAGCCTCTTACACACTGAACCACCGTGACTCCTAGTCGAGACAGTATCTTATTTCCAAACCACAACGTTAACTTACCACGTAGAGCAAACGGACTGCCCGTTACATCATCTCTCACCATGTACATTGGGTAATCGGTACGTTTTGATCCCTTGAATACCCCATTCGAACCTTTAAATAGTATCTGAATAAATTTAAATAAATTAAATTTAATTTAACAATATCAAAATTACTATCTGTCATATGTTTTTTTTAATTTAAAGCCACACTAGGGTTTGGTTGGGTTAGGTTTACGAAAACAAAAATATTATCAAACAACTAAGACTTCCACGAAATTATGGAATCAACAGTTAATTTTACCCTTGTCCAGAAAACTATGTCTTTTCGGGCGTAAGAATTCCTTTTACATGCATAATTCCATACCAAAGCCGCATGATGCTGCGTAATCGCACAATTTGTCTGTTGAATATAGTTGTTTCCATTCTTTCAGTCACTGAAGCCTTAGCTGGAGGGGGATCACTTGGCTAAGTGGGTAAGACGCTGAATCGCTAGCCTGGATTGGCTGAGAAAGTTCATCCAGATTTTCCGGCGTGGTTTCTATTCGTCAGTGATGCAGGACCGATGGCCTGACAAGGACACCTGTCTAGTCGTTTGGATGGGACGCAAAACCCAGGGTCCGTGTACAAATTGGCGTGTACGTAAAAGATCCTTTGGTAGTTGGAATTCGATATGAGTGTAGGCCGTAGCGCCGCTGTCCGGGCAAAATTACCCTCATAGCACACTGTAGGCGTATGCCCGTCTTCATTAGCCCAGTTTAGGAGCAAAACAGAGGGACGTTAAACCCCATTTCATTTCATTTCATTTCCTTACCTGGAGGTGGAGTGTTCATGTCTGCATTGGCCGAGAAAGTACATCCAGATTTTCCAGCGTGGTTTTCCCTTGTCAGTTATGCAGGACGGAGGGAAAACCACAGCTGTCTAGTCATTCAGGTGGGACGAAAACCCTAAGTCTCGTGTACATATTGGCGTGCACGTAAAAGATCCCTTGGCAGTTGGAATTCGATATAAGAGTAGACCCCCCCCCCCATGGCACACTGTATGGCGTACATCCACCTTCATCAGCTCAGTTTAGGAGCAGAACAGTAGGACGTTAAACCCATTTTATTTCTTAAGTCTTACCTTTGAATATTCATGAGGACAAACAAACATCTGATAATCTTTGTTATAGTAACAATCATAATCCAAGAAAAATGGCGTTTTTCTCACCAACTGTACGTTTGCTATACCAGTGATAGAACCATCATAATCTCGAATACTTGCTTGAAGATCGCCATCTTGTGGCTTATCGAAAAACGGGAGGGAACTATTTCCTGCGAACACTTTTAGTCCGTCAACCTGTAACCACAAATTATTTAATGATACATTCAAACTCCTCGTTTCTTTAAAATGCAGTCCAATAATCATATAAAAGACACGCAAGACTCCCACAAAAATAATTTGACTAAGAACGTGAATAGCAACATTTTTGTACTTCCATCAATCATTTAATTTAACACTCCACGAGTCTCTTCATGACTTCCCCGTCTTTATTAACCCTCTCAGAGCAAAACAGTAGGATGTTAAACCCTATTTCATTTCATTTATATATGAGTAAATATTTCTGAATTAAGTTTAATATCTTTGATCCAGAAACACAAAGCTTCTTATTGGTGTATTTGTAAAGGGCTATGTCTTAGTTAAAATAAGGCGAACAATTTTGAGTAAATTCTTAACCCAAGTCTGATAATGCTTTGTGAGCTCTTGACCGGGTCACTGAGCCACCGCGGCCCCAATTAAGTGGTTAACGTAAAGACATACCGTGTCACAGAATCCAAAAACAGCTCCTTCTACACCATTCTGGGCTAAGGACGGGTAGGGGAAATTTGAATTAAATCCTAGAGCTGCTGCTCGTCGAGTAGCATCTACACCATATTCTGTCTCCCATGTCCTGTTCCACGTCCAGTGGTTGAACTTATCAAAAAATGTGTTTTTCACGAGAATAGTTCCAAAGAAGAATTCTACCCCAACCAATGGTAAATTACTGTAAAAATAAATATATATTTTAGAAATCCATATATAAATATATGGAGATGGGGTTTAACGTCCGCTCGACAGAAAAAAGGTCATTTCGGGACTAACATAAGGTTTAATTTCATTTCAATGATTCGATTGCGCGTAGATGTCTTTAGCAGTGGGAGGAAACCGGAGTACCCGGAGAAATCCACGAGGTTGGACAGTCGACCCTACTCTTTGCCACGTACAACCGGGGATTCGAATGTTAACCTGGTATTAGTCCCATGCATCATACATCTTCAAATAGAAGGCTTGATCTCACTTTGACTCCATACCTCTCATCAAGGTCTTTACGTAATACCCTGCACATTCCGGCATTCATTTCCATTGGGTATTCACCCAGCTCTAGAGCCTATCAGATTCCTCCTTCGTCGCGAATACCAGGTCTCGCGCTTTCCAGCTAAAATGTTCACTTGTGATAATCGAGTTGCAGTTCTAAGTTCGGTTAATGGCATGTTTTGATTTGATTGTCTTAGTGTCACAACTTGTGATTGAACGCTACCGTTCACGTGTCTGCAGCAAAGAGATAAAACGTAGCTATAAGTTTGGGAATTGCTAAGTAATCTAGCAACGTCCAGATGTTGTTTCAGGAACATTAACCCCATAAAAGATCGAATCACCACTCGCGTCACCCTTTTTCATTTCTTCTGTGATGGACGGTTCGTGTATGAACCAAGTTTTGTTTCATTCGTTAAGCCATATTATTAACACGCCATCGCAGATATTTTGTTGTCAACGGTGATTATTCTAGAAAAATCCCGGAAATTGCCATAACAATCACTCTACTTACGGTACGGGACGTGAAAAAGAACGTTCGAAGTTATGTGTTCTTCCATTCTTTCTATACCGTAATGGCATTCCAAGATTATCTGTTTCGCCAATAACAACACTGTTTCGTACTTCTTGTGCTGTGCCCAGTACACTCCTTGTCATAGCAACCCCAATTGGGGCATCTGCAATACTATACATAAGAACGTAACATTAACTTTGCAGTCTATGGGCGCCATTGAAAAAAAACAACAGCGCCCCACCCCACCCAAATCAAAAATGATCTTACCTATAAAGAAAAACATTGCAAGTCACCCCATAGAAAATGTAAAGCCGTAGATTGAATTTTTTTAAAATTTTAATACCAAATGTCATATCATTTAATCAAATCAAAGAAATTATATCACATTTACTGAATGGCAATTCTGTCCACGCGAAACTTTCAGAAAGAAATTCTCAACCCCGATATAGAATAAATTAATTCTGAATAGATAATATCATTTTGTTCTGATCTAATTAAATAACAAAGGTGTGTTCCTTTCAAGTATGAAATTCTAATTATAATTCGAGATCCAAGAATTTTTCAAATCTGGCTGCAATCAGCTCACAAGAATTTAGCGAGTCCGTAGAGAATACCAATCATATGAATAAAGTCGCTGTGAGTAAATCGTCCATTGCAGCCCATGATAATGCCATTGATTCGCCATAACACATAAATATACTAAGTACTATCTAAATACTATTTGTAACAATTGAGATTGACGACATCGTTGCTTAATCTGCTGATCACTAATCCCCCGCGTCAGACCGGGGTGGCGTCCTTACTGATCTGCTGCGACCGTACGGCGACAAGAAAATGCACAACGTCGCCGGCAAACGTAAACACAACGCGAAAAAATGTCCCAAAAGATAAGAAACTTGAAAAAGGTCGAATTATCACAGCTTTCCTGGTCAGATCGCAGAGCCTTGGTATGCTCAAAACAAACGGCGTGAATCGGCGATTATTTGCGTCCATAGAGACCACAGCACGATATCTGGCGTTTCCACCAGGTTTTTACCACGCTTGTGGCGATCCTGACGCGCTCTGACGCCATCACGGTCTGGCAGGGGTATAACAAAAAGTGAGCATTTGGTTATTTTATTTCATTTTAAGAATCTATTTTTACCGCGCATAGGAATTACTATATCTGTGTGTGTTCGAGCGCCATTTGTAATGAACATGTTCTACAAGTACGAGACGATACGGAAGTATTTTAAAATTTTCATATATTTTAAGATTCCAAAGAATAGCCACTATACGCTCGTTATAATCATGATAGAATTACTTACCTTGCGTGATCGTAGACAATTTTACCTCCCTTTGACCAGATATTTTCTCCCCTGTTTCTGTAAACTGTTAGCCTGAAAGATATATATGTTGTCATTTTAACCCTGACATCAAAGCCGCCCATGTTTGCTTAACCCCGCCTAAGATTCTGTCGATATTGTTAAGCAGGCTTATGCCCTTGCAATAATATACATGTATGTATTAGGAACATACATACTCAAATAACTATGAGAAAATTTGACATAATGCCTACAACTTGACCAACTTTGCAAATGGCGACGTATGTTGTTTTCATTGGGCTGGAACGTAATGCTGTTTCAAGCATGTTTAAAGATAATAATGATGATTATATATAAATGGGTCGGGGTATAAATTAAGTAAAATTGCGAAAAAAATTGTGCAAGATAGGCTCAACAAAGATTGACAACATGTCCATAATAACGGTTTAATGATAACTGGTCTAGTTTTAAAGCTTATATTATCAAATTTGTGTGATTACGAAATCTCACAATCTAATCAAAACAAACTCTCTTTCGTTTCATTTTTTCATAGTTCAAAATTTAGTTTTACTTGTCTTCACTACAGTAGGCTTCATGTAGTGTAGGTCATCGGAAGTATAAAAAACGAAACGAAATATAGATCTGTATTTTAGTCAGATTGGGAATCTCTGTGTGTCATATCATCCTGAACGACTATTCCCAATTTAATAAATTCTAACTGTCACACCAACGTGTATCATCCGACCGACTAGACACAGCTCCTTGTCAGGCCATCGGTCACGCACGACAGGCCGGCTGAAACTACACGGAACATTGGTATCGAACTTCTGGAACCTAGTTAATGAGCCAGCGCTTTACTCCATGAGCTGCAGTGGTCACCAGTCTCCCCAGGAGGTTTTGAGCTCAGTGATATGTGTACAACGAAGCTCCAAGGACCAGTAACATATATCAGATTTTATTAGCCCTGTTTGGTATCAGAAACACGACCAGTACCTGTTAATAATGCTTTCAGCTCGTGGTGATGTTCTATCTGGTGTTTCTCTGGGATCGTATCTGCTATTGGCAATAAGTCCATTTTCTGGCACCACTTCGTCAGTAATGCCATCAACTTGTCCGTTAGATATCATCCTATCAAACATTATACCACGCTGTAAAACATAATGTGATTCTAGAAACAGGTTAGATATCATTCAACCAAACATAAGCTCTTACATGTAAACATAAGCTATTAGATGTAAAAATAGAGATAAAACATTTATGGTCTTACAATTTAGCATAGGCTATTACATGTAATCATAGAGGTATGAACATGGTCTTACATGTAAACATAGGCTATTAGATGTAAACTTTGACTTAAAACATAAATGTAGATCTTACACATAAACATAGGCTATTACAGGTAAACATAGGCTATTGCATATAAACATAGGCTATTAGAGGTAAACATAGGCTATTGCAGGTAAACATAGACGATTGCAGGTAAACACTGTTTATTGCATGTAATAATCGGCTATTGCAGATAAACGTAGGTTATTACATGAAAATATAGGATATTGCAGGTAAAAAAGTAGGTTATTACATGTAAACATAGGCTATAACATGGGCTACTACGGGTTAACATGATCTTACATGTAAACATAGGCTAATACAGGTAAACGCGGTCTATCACATTATGGTACATAATATGTTACATAACCATAACATCCAACATAACATCACATCACACTGTAAATATATAACCTATTACTGTTGAACAGGTTGGTATGGGTAGAGAAAGGCTACAACACTGGTGTGACGTTCTTCGACTCGGTTGTACATTTTGTTTAAACAAATAAAACCGACTTCAATAATTCAACAAAACTTACATCTCTATTTGAATGCGCAACATTTCGATCAAACAGCGCAATTTTAGATAGCCTTGCATGATCTTCAAACACCAGTCCCCGTTCTGCTTGACGTGCAGCTGATATTGTTAGAGGTTTTTTCGAAAACAGTATATGAAAACCATTTCTCTAAAAACAAACAAAGGTTAATCCACGTAGCATTATTAATTTGTCACAAGTTGAAATATTTCTTCTTTTCGAGCTTTAACTTGTGCACAGTGCATCAAGTTTTCATTTTATTGGCTACACTAAAGTCGTTTCGGGTTTATCCCAATAATTATTTAGACTGCCAGCTATTCAATTCTGATAATATTTATAGCTAATGTTTTTACTTCTTGTGTAGTATGAATAAGTAATATTGGTTTTTAAACCCCCTGATTCATATAGGAATTAAAATTCCTATATGAATCAGGGGGTTGGATGGCCCAATGGTTAGCACGTGCGTCTGTATCATGGGGTCTGTCATTGAGTGAAATGGCGTGGTTTCGATTACCCGGTTGTACGTGATAAGAGGCAGGGTCGCCTGTCCAACCTTGTGGGTTTTCTCTGGGTTCTCCAGTTCTCTCCTACTGCGAAACACCCTACGCGCAAGTGAATTATTGAAAAAAATTGAACCATGTGTAAGTCCCGAAATGACCAAGTTTGTGTCGAGTGGACGGTCCCGAAATGACCTAGTTTGTGTCGAGTGGACGTTAAACCCCATTCTCTTCCCCCGCCAATATGAATCAATTATTGAGAGCCACAGATGTTGTATTATTGATAAGCAATATCGAAATGAAACAGGAAAATAGTTTTAAAATTGTGATGACACTCATATCTTATTATCCAGCTTGACCTTCTTGTGTACAATAAATATGTAATATTCACCTCAGCACCGGCAGCAACATTATTTTTTATTATGTTGTTGGGATGTGTTATCCAGTATGTAGAAGGATGACTGAAAATAAAATAGTACACTCCTAGACGACTGTTGTTCCATATAATTGATTGTAATCTAACTAACTATTTTATTAAGCACCTGGGCGACCTATATATATCTTGATGACAGACAACCATATCCTTATCCCTGGACAGATCAGTACCCTTATCATATATATTATTTCCCACAGTTCATTATCGAATACCAATACAGCCCATTTAAAAATTTGCCGAAATGTTTACATGGTCTAAACACAGAAAGTATGTCAGATGCTATAGGCGTATTATAATGAAATGAAATGAAGTTTAGTGTCATACTGTTCTGTCTAGACTGGGCTAATGAAAACAGTTAAAAGCCATGGTTGCACGGTGCTATGAGAGAAATTGTGCCCGGATAGTGGCGCTATGACCTACTCCTATAACCATTGCTAACCGTTAAGGATTGTTTTACATGGACGCCAATTCGTTGTTCCATCCACGGTGATACATCTCTCCCTTGAGGAATTTGCACAGCCAACAAGATGTTTGTTTTACTTGTAGTAAACCTAGAACTTGGTTCTCGCATCTACCCTTGGCGATTTTATAAGAAACCACGATCAGTATCGTCATCACTGGGCTTGGTGTCCATTTTATTTATCCAGTTTAGGTAACAGAATTAGCGATGAATCTTAACGTTTATACGATTAGGACCGTGTTCGACAATGTTTTCGGGTTCTTATTTTACATAACATCAACACTAAGCAACACCTAGTCTCGGTCACCCAGAACCCCCCTAGTCTTCAACGTACGGAGGGTCTGGGACGGTTCTCAATTGTTGACGAAAATTACTGGATAATCTACCCCATAAAAAACCAAACTCCCGGTTACGCATGGGCAATGGAACCTTTTGGCTAAAGTCTCGGTAAGTGCTAGATCTTATGAAGCCGGGCCGATTTTGCTAGATTCTATAAAGCGAGTCTGAAATATATCCCACAATTCACTTGGCACATCTATTATTAGAAACAAAATAGATACGAGGAATGAAGCGTGAATCGCGATGAAGAATTAAGAAGATTGTGAGAAGCCATACGTCTGATTCATGACGAGAGAAAATTACCATTTCAATTAAAACCTTTACAAACAAAATTTTAGAGAGTGTCATTGTTGACAAGCGAGATGCTTTGATAGATTCAGTACGTGGTAACTTAAAAGACTGGATAATCCAGACAATGACCTGCTTTCCGTCAAATTTTGAGGACCCATCCAGACTAATATTCGTAGAATATTTGTTTGGATGATAGAGACTAAGCAACACCATAAAATTAAACAAATAAGATCTTAAAATGTTTCTTACTCGCATGAACTTTCTAAACCCTCAGGACACCACTCTGGGGCCATATCAGTCAACAGTTGTGTTCCATATTTAGTTCCAACTCCTAAATTTCCATCCAAAATATTTCTCTGTTCAACACTATCCTCCAAAAAATACCCATGACCCAGATGGTCATAGCATACATTATCGCTTAACTAGAAGTAAGAAAGGGAGAATATTCTGATGTAGTTTTTCTTCAATTGACGTGTATTTAAAAATGCGTTACATTATTTACATACTGAGCTAGTTCAGATCGTTTCGTACTATCGAATATAATGAAATTAAAACTTTTTACCTCGGCACCATCTGTACCGTGAATTGTTATACAACGATTATTAGTACGGTGGATACTATTATTACGTAGCCAGGACTTATCTACGTCATCACACATATGATAATGGATAGGGTAGGTACCTGCAAGAAAGTCAAAGACAGGGGCTTTGAAAAACATAACCGTGGACACATAAAATGTTTCTTCATGTTACATTTTGTTTCTTTTTCTTAAGGAGCTAAACCCCGAATTACATTGTAAAATAAAAACGCGAAAAAGAATAATATCAACATTCATCTTACCATGAAAATGTGGGATCCTAAATATCCAATATTTAAGAAATCGTCTAGTTTATGGTATAATGTTTGGGAGTCATTATTGTAATGAATAAGAATCCCTGGTTCTACGTGACAAGGAGTAAGGTCGCCTGTCCAACCTCGTGGGTTTTTCCGGGTCCTCCGGTTTCCTACCACTGCTAAAGACCCCTACGCGCCAGCGAATTATTGAAATAAAATTAAACCATATGTTAGTCCCGACATGACCTAGTTTGTGTCTAGTGGACGTTAAACCCCATTTCTGTCTCTCCCTCACAAGATAATGCGGAAGTAATGATGAGCGACACAATTATACAAAATTCATGTAGAATATACCAAAAATATCATGTACATTACATTATATACACTCGTATTATATTAATATGCGTTTTCGACTCCCCGCCCCCTTCGTCTATTTTAGGCTCCAATGAGTAATAGCGACGCCTTTAAATAGATTTTTCTTCATTTTTATCTCGAGTGCATCCAATCACCTTAGGGTTGTATAGACCTAGGAGTACCCCATTCCGATGAATACATTAGTAAAGCCACAGCATGTGACACCCCCACCCCAAAAAAAAAAAAAAAAATTAGAGAAAACACGTACCAGTTAAAAGTTGTTGTCCCATATGATAGAACTCAACGCCTTCAACATGAACAGACTTAAAGCCTCTTACAAACTAAAATATTTATTGTTAAAAAGATATTGCTATTGACCGTCAAAGTTATGAGTAAACAATGCCTAAGGTATTAATTTTCAAATATTGTATTATAATGCCCAAATATTGTTTTATTCAAATTTATAAAATCTTATTGACATGATTGTATACCCAGCTATCCAATAGTTATTCAGATCTTTAAAATGATTTGATCAGTCTAATTTAATCTTGTTTATTAATCAATAACTTATTCCAATGTCTGTATCGTCGGTATAATGTTATTCTGGTGGATTTGGAGAAAAGATGTGTTCATAGCATAGAAAGAGACTCGCAGAAATTTACTATATCAGGTAGAAATATATGCCCTATTTGCACAAAAATCACCTTTGATACTGCTCAGTGTTAACTTGCTTCCATTTAAAGTACAACTTGAATTGATCCCGTGACGTACATGGATAACATATGCCAATTTGTGTTGCCTTGGTAAAATGTTATTCTGATTGGTTTTAGGAAAAGATTTTGACATGTGCAGCGAAATTGTCGACTACCTTAATCAGCTTCCTTCAGACACTAGAACTTACATGTAAAATGCTCATTGCGATTTATCATAACATTATTACCTTGACATGGCCCCCGAAAGTATCTCTATTATAACGTTGACATAACAAAGCTGCCTTAGGATCACCATTATCGTAACATTTTGGTTGTAGTTCGCCTTCTATTTTAATATTCCTTGTTAATAAAGCAACTTCCGCTCTTTCATCGACGCCATGCGTGATTTTACCATAATGGGGATACTGGAATGCGCCTGGAAACACATTCATAATTATCAAACAAAGAGACCATTTCATGATGCGTAGCGTGGTCTTTATTGCTATAATAATTTTAAAAATGACAATGAAAAATAAACATAGTTAAGATTTCATTCAAATTACTTAAGTCTAAGCGAAGTTATGATTGTTTGAAGTTTTGGCAAAATATAGGATAAATAGTCTCGATTGTCAAGTACGATAATACACAACGCCTTGATAATCCATAATAATTTATGTAACATTTGAAGCCAAGGCAGATTTATCCCTAGCATATTGCATCTTTAAGAAATTTAGAAACTACCAAAGACAGAGTGAACATACCGTCTAATTTAATTTGATTATTTGAACAATCTGGACAATCTAATATCTTAAATTCTTCCACTTGTCTCCAGTCAAAATCTGTTGATGTCACAATAATTTCATCGCCTGAAATGTCAAATGTAATAAGAGGCATAAGGACCATTAATATAATTGCATAGGCAAATATGAAATATATGCATAACTCTAAAGTGTTCGTTGTACCAATAATGAAAAAAAATCACCTACATGTATAATGGTTTAGTTTGTAGACGGATAAGTTTAAACATACGTTTCTATCATATCTATATATACAAGTAACACAAATTCATACAAATACTGATTATAATTAATCCGGCAAATACCAAAATGCAATGGTATAATGAATGCGTAATATATAATGTCGGCGGAAAATGAGAATATATTTATTATATGTAATTAAATTAAAACTAGAGATTTAAAACTGCGAGTGCCTGATATCGTCACCGGTTAAATATTATTATGTTATGTTGTCGAGACATAAAACTCCATTTTTATCTGGTTCTCATATTACTAAATCTGAAGAACGGATAGAGGGAGAGAAATGGGACTAAATGCTTCAATTTTATTTTAATAATTCGCTTGTGCGTAGGGGTCTTTAGCAGTTGGAGGAAACCAGAGGGTTCGTAGAAAACTCACGCGGATGGACAGGCGATCAGGGAATCGAAACCACGTCAGTTGACTCAATGACAAGACCTTATGATATAACGCGCACGTGCTACCCCCCCCCCCTCCTATGACGTAGGGAAGGGTAAGTATTTAAGTTCTAATAAAATCTACTAGTATTACCTATGTTCCATGAAGAGACATCATCTCGAACAGTTATTATTGGTTGAGATACTTCTGTCGTTAGAACCTCAAAATCGACGTGGTTAGTGTCGGGAACTGTGCTTTTGGCCTTAACTTGACTTCTAGTTCTAAATTCTAAGGCCTTTTGCTGGTGAACAAATTTCTGTATCGATGTTCTTGTAACATTCACATAAGACGGAGCATCGACATATTGTTCAGAAGTTGACGTTGCATCGCCTTTAAAGAAATTTGATAACAAAAAGAATTAATATGAAATCAAGCATTTTTCTGATTTGGAACCTTTCTTGGATGCCTTTATCTCGAAAACTACTCTTGCATTTTTTTTTTAAATTCCTCGGTCTCGAGTGCTATAAAATGAAATGGGGTTTAACGTCCTACTGTTCTGTCGCGAACAAGGTTAATGAAGAAGGGTATACGCCACACAGAGGGAAATTATATAGAATTCAAACTGTCAAGGGATCTTTTACGTGCACGCCAATGTGTAATGATATTATAATACGTTTCAAAGTAAAACATTTGTATTTTCTATTGACATCATGATACCGTTCATATAAATATACTATTCAAAAAAAGTAGGGGATATTTGATTTTGGGGGCATAATACTAAAATATGCAAATGACTACGAAAAAAGTCACTATAGAACCTAACAGAAGAAACATTTCCAGTTACATGTGACGCCCAAACGCACCAATAGCTACCGCATGGAATGCAGGTGATGCTTGGGATCATCATGGGGGTCCAACCCAAGATTTGCACGACTCTGACTTTGAATGTTACAGTCATTGTGGCATTGAATTCCAGGGTGGAAACATCAGTTTAATTGTTTTAGTGACCAGAAAACAAATTTTGATATGCGTCGGCTTACCCAAAATGAAAGGTTACGTGCCCTTGGCATGCTACAGATCGGCACAACACAGGCGGTTGTGGCGCGGACGATGAATGTTTCTCAGTCTGTCATAAGCAGGCTATGGTCCAGATACCGTGATACACAATCTGTACAGGACAGACCACGCTCAGGTCGACCAAGGGCGACAACTCAAGCCCAGGATCGATTTATCCGTACCTTGGCCTTGAGAAATCGTGTCATCACAGCAAATCGGATCAGCGCTCGTCTTCAAACAGACACTGGTGTGAGAGTGAGTGGCCAGACGATTCGGAATCGACTGCATAGGGGTCACCTTCGCGCCCGACGTCCTCGCGTGATCCCTTGTTTGAGAGATCATCACATTCAGGCAAGACGTCGTTGGTGTAGGGATCGTCAACACTGGGATAATCGACGCTGGAGCAATGTGATGTTTTCAGATGAGTCAAGGTTCACTGTTGATTTTTTGGACCGACGTAGGAGGGTGTGGTGTCGTCGAAACGAGCTCTTCCAAGACGTTAACGTCATCAGACATGATCGATTTGGGAGAGGGTTCTGTTATGGTGTGGGGAGGCACCACTTTTGCTGGAAGAACGGCTTTACATGTTGTTGCAGGGCGTGTTACAGGCCAGTACTACCGGGACAACATCTTGGCAGTCCATGTTGTGCCGTTCGCACGACGTCATGGCCGCCGTTTCATCTTCCAGGATGACAACGCAAGATGTCACAGGGCCAGGATCGTTACAGGTTACCTCCAACAACAGAACATCACCACATTACCTTGGCCAGCACTGAGTCCCGACCTCTCCCCCATCGAGCGTGTCTGGGACATGCTTGGACAGAGGTTACGTCGACGTCAACAACGTCCTGCCAATGTCCAAGAACTTGCTGCTGCGTTGCAACAGGAATGGGACAATCTGGACCAAAATGACCTTAGACGTCTCATTAGGAGTATGCCACGTCGGATCAATGCTTGTTTGGCAAATAGAGGAGGATTTACCCGCTACTGACTTTGTTGTGATGCTGTGGTAACTTTGCTGTTTGACCCCGGGTATTATTTTACCCTTATAATGGTCAGTCTGTGCCTTACTTAGTCTAACGATCATTTGGAATAAATCGATGAATGTGAAATTCATTTCATTTTGTCATTTGTTTCTTCGTCAGTTTCATTAGGTGACTTTAATAACACTTAAAAATCAAATATCCCCTACTTTTTTTGAATAGTATACTTGAATTGTATTAGAGTTTCGATACCTTCAATTTATAATTATAAACATTATGATACCTTTCATAGTTATAAACGCGTATGCTTCTTTTCCATCGATGTTTCGTATTTGACTTGTGGTAGCAGTTAATCCACCAAGATTTTCTATAGTAGAATATACGTCTTCCCAGTTCCTTCCTGGTACTTTAGTAACACCAAGATCACCATATACAGCAATAGCAACAATCAGTCCCGCATCAAGACCTATTTAGAATAAAGTACGATAGACATACAAATATGTATATCTGTGATACGCAATAAATCCATTACGATTACGTTTTATCAGCTACATAAAATACCCTAGTTTGACTACCTTGATATGGGTTTAACGTCTACTGGCTATAGAAGACTGGCATACGCCATGACCTACTTTTATACCTATTCTCAATTGTCCACGACACGCTAATGACTACACAGGACCTCGGTTTTCATGCAATCCGAACGATAGACAGCTGTCCTTGCCAGGTTCTCATCCCCGAATAACCTACAAAAGGAAACCACGAGGGAAAATCCGAGTAACTTTTTCGGCCAACGCTGAGAGTCATGCGAGAACCCCCTCACTGAGCCACCGCGGTTCCCCTTATCACGTGAAAGACACACAGGCTTTTAGCAGAATCGTAGTGTTGCTCAACCAGCATCAAACATATACCGTGGTTCAGATATGCAACAGACACAAGCATGCTCCACATAGCTCCAACATTTCTCGGACCGAAACCCTCTATTCTTCTTGTGATATAAATATTGGATTTTTGTTCCTCAACATGATCTTATTCATTATGCAAAATATTCTGTCACCACGCCCCTTGTACATAAATATAATTAAAACCTACTCTCAACATAATTCTTAAAATCTGTTTCAACCCCTGATTTGCCACTGTCAGAAAGTGGATACACATTGAAATCATTCAATGAACCATCAATATTCCAAACAGTTACATGAAGGCCAAAGGCACTCGATTCAACGTATCTTTGTTCCTAAAAATAGTTAAATTGGGATATTATAAATAAAAAAAAATCTTTGAAATTGGAAACACTCGATTTAGCACATCTTGTTCCCGAAATGGATAAATTGGGATATTACGAATAAAACCCCCCTTTGAAATTGGAAACATAATGTGGGGCATCAAGAATCTCATGTAATGAGTCAGTATGTCGATATCTATTAGCCTTTAAGGCCATGTAACAATATAATTATTCATGCAAAACATTTATATTGATTCGTAAAGACGTAATTAAATCTGAAACCTCCACGCTGTAAACAACTCCGCAAGTTAGAAATGCAGCAGGAACACTTTGAATCAACCGTGTCCATGCTTTCTTTTTTGCTCCGTGAATTTCCAAGGTCGCACCTGCAGTAACACCAATAAATTTCCTTCCAAATCCAGTAACATTGCGATTACTATTTGCTTTCCCTGAAACAGCCAATATAAAAGCCGACGTTAGACGTTAAACCATACCAGCCACTACTACATGTACTAGTTAAAATTAATAATGTGTTGAATAGAAAGATAATCATTGTGAGAGAGAGAGAGCGAGAGAGGGAGAGGGAGAGAGAGAGATGCGAGAAATGGGGCTTAAAGTGCACTCGACACAAACCAGGTCATTTCGAGACTTACATATGGTTTATTTTTATTTCAAAAATTCGCTTGCGCGTAGGGGTCATTAGCAGTGGAAGGTAACCGGATTATCCGGAGGAATCCCACGAAGATGGACAGGCGACCCTACTCCGTGGCACCACAACCAGGGATTCGAAACCACACCAGTTGACTCAATGACAGGCTTTATGATATAGCGCACACGTGTATCACTTTCTGGAAGATCTAGAAAGCTGTCTTTTCTCGCTATAGTAGTCTAAAAATAGATCCTGAAATGAAATGATATGGAGTTTAAATAACGTGCTATGAGGAAAATTGTGCCCCGACTAAGGCGCACGTGGCCTACTCATATATCATATGATCTTCGATCCTGTTTCTCTGACAACGCAGGGATCGTACACGTGACCTCCAGGTTAGGGAGCCAAGGTCTTACTCACTGGGCCACCATAGATAGCAAAAATAAATGTATCAAAAATGCTTGTCACATTACATCTTTCTGGGCGAAGTCGTGGATGTTTAAAAGTCTTTTATTTCGTTGCTATTTTCGTTATCCATTTTTAAACCAAATTGTTAGATTTCCCGTAGTGTTGCCATATGTTCAAAATCCCAATAATCCCATGTTCTAAAGAGTTGATTGTTGTCAATAAATAAAATGTCTAATTATTGAACATTTGAGTTCAATAGAAAGATCAGCAATAAGCAGGTTTGGCTCTTACATAATGCATTTTTATGTTGTGGATATTCTGTCATTATATTGAGTTCAAAAATAAAGGCGGAAATGAGTGACACAAGCAAGTCAAAACAACTCTGGTAATAAAAGACACACATAATTAGGTTATGCATCACTAAATGGATGACTCCATGCATGACAATCTCTGTACAATTAATAGACACATATAATTAGGTTACCGATCACTTACATATATAGGCATCTATATTTTATAGACTGTCGCGTTCAAGTGATTCTGTTGAACACCAGCTGTGTTAAACAAGGCTTGAGAGGTCGACGATCTGTGGTAGTTTCTTGCGATTAGGGATTTAGATTTTGGAAACATAAATTAGTTTGAAATCGAGTTGAGTCAAGATATATCACCAAATCACAGGTGGGAAAGCATCTTCTAATATACATTTGCTAAGAGCATAATACAGAGTTGGCCATTCTTGATGTAGTAATTTAGAAATAGGTGCTAAAAAAATGAAATATTGAAAATTTCAGTGAAATCACTTGATTCTGAACGGAGCTGTCACTTTTGGGAGTTTGGACTAGAATAAGCATCAACTGTCTAAGCACCGTCTCCGTTAATTGTCCATCGATTGATTGACAGACGATAACCCCACCCACATATTCTTGATTATCATGTAACATTCTCAGTGACTATACGCTGATCTCGGTTAACAGGCCTTTCATCGGCAAACACGTTAGTGACTAACGGTAAACGTTAGCTTGATAAGCCATTTACGGATTTAATTATTAAATGAGCGACTATTTAAATTCAAGCTGTATTGAGGTTTTACAGAGATTTGATTTTGAGCTTGTAATACCCGACTGGTCAGGTTGTGAGCCAGTGGATCGAATTTTAATTCAATTTCTATATATCTTAAAGGTCTGGGTTCCTTTCGACATTGGCACGTATTGGACCGTAGCTTTCTGGATTATGTCCCCTGATTTACGAATAATGACGTTTTTGCTTATGGACCTTCTAGAGGTCAACATTTTCATCTTATTTCCACACCGTTCTTAAGCTAACTGAATTGACCATGGATTAAAACATTTTGTCTGTAGCAACTCTACTTTGTGCGACATTTTTCGGGCATCGATTATTTTTTGTAAATGCAGCTGCAACAGTTTGATTGGATGGTTGAAATTCGGGTTGGCATAGAGTTGGGGTTTCGGTTGCTAACCGATTGGAAACCTTAAAGTTGCTTAATTCACGGGCTAAAATAAAAGAAAAAGGCATTTGCGGCGGTTAAATTTTCAAAATTGTCTTGGAGAGCCCAAGGCCCCCATATTCCACGTCGATTTTTTGGTTGTTTTGGATTTAGGTAAGTTACCAAAGGTAGGTTATATAAGACCACTTCGAAGTACATGTATCTGTATTCATGGGCTGGTCTAAGAGGTAAACCCATTTGCTGCAGATAAATATTCAAACATTCATCGAGCTCGTACAGTCGTACTCATATGCATCGCAGGACCATTTTATGTATGGATTTATCTTGATAATGATAAAAGGACACTCTTCATAAAAAGGCTTCTGGTTACTATAAACTTAAAAATAACGTGGCATGCTCCAAATGTATAAAAAAAATGAATTTATTTATCTTTGCTGTTACACATACGTATACACCTTCATTCATCGTTTTCTTTATATTATATAATAACCAGTGACCGTCAAATTTTGTCTTGGGGGGGGGGCTACACTTCTACGCGTTAAACTTTGATCTTCCGCCGCCGGCCCCTTGCAACTGGGGGTTTAACGTCTACTCGACACAAACTAGGTCATTTCGGGACTAACATATGGTTTAATTTTATTACGCGTAGGGGAAAAGTAGCTTTAAGCAGATGACACTTTTTTTTAATTTCTGATAATGTTGATGATATGGAAACAATTCTTACTGAATTATTATCATAAAAGAAAATTATAAGTATATATATCTAAAACTAGAATGAATGATTACGAAAGCTGAGCAATAACCGATGAATGCATATACCTTGGATGCAAAAAGGGCTGAATATGCATATATAAAGAACACGTTTTAAAAGCAAAGCATCTTTTAAATTACAGAAAATTTAATCTTGATTTATCTTGATCATAGTATATTAACAATGATACTATTCGGATAAAAAATGAAATGAAATGAAATGGGGTTTAACGTCCTACTGTTCAACTACTAACCTGGGCTAATGAAGATGGGCATACACCATACAGTGTGCTATGAGGGAAATTATGCCCTGGCAGCGGCGCTACGACCTTCTCTTATACGTGCACGCCAATGTGTATATGGGGCCTGTTTTTCGTCACATCCGAACGACTACACAGCTGTCCAACCTGCATCACTGACAAAATGAAACCACGCCGTAAAATCTGGATGAACTTTCTCGGCAAATGCAGGGATCGACACCCGACATCCAGGCTAGCGAGCCAGCGTCTTACCCACTTACCAACGTGATATCCTATTCGGATATGACATTTGGGGAAACGGTATCTGATATCGAATCTATACATCATAAATATTTTACATAAACATGTGAAAATCTCTACCTAGAACAAATTGTTAAATTCTTTTGCAAATACCTTGAACGAATGTAGTTATATAAGTTCTCCGAAGATTGATTTTGGCAACTCAATATTCATACGTCTAGCAGATCAATTATATACTTATAGAACCTTAGAATGCTGAATTTACAAAATTTACTAAAGAAATATAGAATAATTTTACTAAATATAAAGATTGTATATAATTTTTAATAGAAATATAGCTCATAGAAATATACCAGAATAGTATCATTGCAAACCTAAAACATTTAAAGTTTCTAACCTATAATTTAGGTAAAAGCGTCACTTAAAGTGATAATTTCATATTTTCTAAGAGAGTCAAAACATATTTATTTCTATGTCTTTTGCTCAAAAGATTGTCAACTCACTATTATACGATCATGGGCAATATTTCAGAGGGATTAAAATCGCGGACACAGAAAATAATAACACAATTACCTCCCTTGTTTTCCCATTCCCCTCCATGCAATGGCGATTTTCAAACGGTTGAATTCGAAGTTGAAAACGATATTTTTGCCAATTTCTCAACTGGCAACAGTGAATTATAGGATTAATAGGATTATTCTTTAACAAGGTAGGCCTGTTTACAGATACCATCTATTCTAAGGCTTTATTTTAATTTATTTTAAAAATATAACTAAAAAATATGAAATTGCCGTTTTAAACATACATTATGCAAGATCTAAACCTGCCCAGGTCTTTCTTTAGGCCTGAAATGTTACATAAACTATTAATTAGACATTTATTAACAAAACACAACCATAATCAATTCTCGATGGTATCGGATACTCGAGATCTTAACTAGATCAGCACGGTTCGCCATTTAAAAATTTAATTTAATATTGGGAAAGCGAGGCAAAGTCTCCAATATACCAGTACGCTCGTTACCACTATATGCACACATGTTGTCAATACTACAAACAGTGATAATTTGGCTTAGAATGAAGTAACTTTAATGGCATCTTCAATATATTCTTTTTTACCATCTATGTTTAAATTATTACTGTATATGAAGAATGGCCAACTCTTTATTAAACTCTTAACTAATGTATCTTTCATTATGCATTAATAGATGTAATTATGGATCAATTCCTTGGACAACGCCCTTTCTTTTGTCATACGTTCGTAAATGATTTTGTTAACTCATGTCATATACTTGTTCAGAGATTTTAAAATAAATTTCAGGAAAAATAAGTATCGTAACTTTGCCTCGTTTATGAAATATGGATCCTGTAATTCAAACAGTAATATCTCTGGACCACTGCAATTTCAGGAGTAACAATTTTTTATGATAATCTTACCTGTCAAGAAGATATGGGCATCTTTTGTAAAAGGGCAATCATTAGAACCTATATGAAACTCTCCTTTAACCAAAATATAGCTAACTGTTAATTTGATTCCATTAATATTTCCCCAAATCAATACAGCATCACTGGAAATTTCAATAGTGGCTAAATCTGGTGGACTAACATCTAGTAAAACCTTCTTTCCAGATATTACAACCTTACTGTTAATACCAGGAACCGTTCCACCCCATGTGTTTGGATCACTCCAGGCTTTAAGGCCAGTCTCATCCCATGGGCAGAGAGCTGCCACACATTGCAGTACACTTACGATGACCACAGTCCAAAGCATCGTTTAAGTGAGTAACTAATAAACTTCCACTGATAAATGTGATGGTTTTATAGACAACTGCAGGTGTGATTGATTCTGGTAAGTGACTCATGTTTAAAGGGACAACATTGCTGTTCATTTTTAAAGGGTCCGAGAAATGGGGTTAAACGTCCACTCCACAAAACTAGGCTATTTCGGGAGTAACATAGGGTTCAATTTTATTTCAATAATCTGCATGCATGTAAGGGTCTTTCAGCAGTGGGAGGAAACCGGAGGACCCCGGAAATCGGAACCACGCCAGTGGACTCAATGACCATATGATACAACGCACATGCGCTAACCATTCGCACCCCCCCCCCCAACACACACACACTTAAAAGGAATAAGGTCGCTGTCCACAGAGTTTACATAATAATAGGTTAAAACCATTCCAATAATATTTCCAAACAAGAGCCGCGACGAAGCAATCGCAGGACTTATTGAGACTGTCCAATTAAAGTTACATTATGGGAGATAAGATAAAGAGATGGCAGTTCTCACTATAATAGTTAAAAACTAGATAGTGTAAAGGTAATTTGCTGAAAATTTCAGTCAAATTGATCCACTATTAGCCGAGAACAAAGCGAGCGAAATAATCACATAGCCTCGGTCATCATTACTGAAATCATTAATATAAACAGCATAGTCTCGGTTATCCACTTGATTGATTTAATTATCAATGGCCATTAAGCGGCATATAGGAATTTAATCCGCCAACATCGAAGGCTAGCCTTGACATCAAGAGTTTATTATGGTCTGGATATGTTAATTAATGTCTAATTGATTATTTAGATAACATTTCAGGCCTAAAGAAAGACCTGTAATAAGCAGATTTTGCTCTTGCATAATGCTATTTTAACCTATTTAACTTTCTGTGCCAATACAATATCAATTTTAGTGGTGGAATTATTACCCCATCCGCTTACTCTTACCGTAACAACAGATAAACCCAGCCGCTAACTGCTTGCTGTAACAGATTCCCCCCCCCCCTCACACACACACCCAGACTTACTCTTCATTAACAACAGATACAGGGGCTCGATTCCATTATAACTTCATTCTTTTATTCCTCTGTTGTCTTATACTGTCTCAGCACTATCATATTCACGGTTTTAGTGAACTGCCTAGTTATACTGGTGTGTGGGTCGTGGGACGTCAGACTATACAAATGTTATGTCAGCTTATGCAAAACAGGCGGAATTGACAGAGGTAGATCTCGAGATTCTGTCCCATTGGCTCACATTTCTGATCCTCTCGTCCACTAGACTTTCTCCCAGCAATGACCTCAAATGCCAGGATATCTACTCAATTTTTCAAAATTTTCTTGAGTTGCTCAGTGTTATGGGCACAATCATCATAATGATATAAACTTTATGTCAACATAAATAAAACTGCTTTCCGGGGAGACAACAATCGGCGAACAACCCAAGATTTGGAACCTCACCCACTCCCACCCCATATTAATCCGCTACTGCAAATGACCACTACAAAACTCACACCTGTGGTGCATCAATCGGACGCGTTTTGGCTGAACACCCCCCCCCCCCAAAAAAAAAGAAAAACCAAAACAAAATCGTTATGTACGCCTGACTGAGCAGATACCACCAACCGGTTACTCTTACCGTAACTGCAGATACCCACCACCCACATATTCTTGCTGTACCAACAGATACCACCCGCTTACTCTTTCTGTAACAACAGATACCACCCACCCGCTGACTCTGACTGTAACAACAGGTGCCACCCACTTACTCTGGCTGTAACAACAGATGCCACCCACTTACTCTGGCTGTAACAACAGATACCACCTACTTACTCTGGCTGTAACAACAGATACCACCCACCCGCTGACTCTGGCTGTAACAACAGGTGCCACCCACTTACTCTGGCTGTAACTACAGATACCACCCACCCGCTGACTCTGGCTGTACCAACAGATACCACCCGCTGACTCTGGCTGTAACAACAGGTGCCACCTATTTACTCTGGCTGTAACAACAGATAACACCCATTTACTCTGGCTGTAACACCAGATACCACCCACCTACTCTGGTTGTAACAACAGTCCAATGTGGTACATGCGCCTTAAAATAAGTCGTAATACTGGGGCCTATTTCACGAAATTTTAACTAAGATAAGATCCCAATTTTAGTAATTTGATTGGATAATATTAGATTGATTTTAGTGCTTAGCCAATCAAAATTGAAGTATCTACTAAAATTGGATTTTATCTTAAGTTAAAATTTCGTGAAACAGGGCCCAGGTTTACAAGAATGGTGTCAACGACGAACGAACCTATTGAGGGACAATAACCTTTAGGTCGTATTAAACGTAAAATGTAACGATTCACTCATTTGTCTGCGATATCACCTCGGTGGAAGCGGACGTTAAATAAAGCTATTTCACACGATTCACTCATTGATATCATTCAATGTGTGTTAACCAGGAGACCTCACCTGGCATACTGGATTCTGATTAGGGGCAATAACCTCTGTATTAAACCTAAATTTAACGATTTACTTATTTATATAATTTACCTGGAAATGAAGTAATTTGGATAATTTTTTACCTGGACGTATTTGTTATTTATTCATGTGATTAATTGATTTAATTAAAGAGACCTCACCTGGCCAACTGGATTCCGATATAGATTAGGAATTAGGTATGCTCCATAACAGTAAATGCAATATTATACAACAATATTGCATTATGGAGCATACCCACCTGTGAATACCATTATAGTCTAAATACACGTTATCGTTTATAATCTATAATCAGCCATCAACATTAGCCTTCAAATAACATCTGAAGGTGCCTTTTTGAATGAATTAAATTAGACAAGGATCACGATTAACTACTTGGTAATATGATACTGTTGCTCAATTTCGGACAAAATTGTCCACCAGAAACGTTCAAATGTTCTAGAAAGTCCCCAACCCCATTTCCGAAATTATTACACCCATGGCCAAAAAACATCCAAGCCCATTTTGTCTGATAAAGAAAGACCTTTAAAGCTAAAAACAGCCTATTTTCAGTCGAATCCCAAATCTTTAAAGCGAATTTGCAACCATATATATTTTAGAGATAAGACACCATTTGTAAGATCGGTGGACGATAAGATTGTTCTTTCCAGCGACCCGACAGGAAGTAATAGAATGTATTAATATGTTATTTTAAATGATACAGAATCTATTCAATATCGTACCGGATGATTTGTATCTCGTAGTCTCAAATTACCGATCAATAGTAATATCCGCTTTATCGGTTTCATATCTCAGATATGCCTGGCTAATTTTACTTTTTTACTCGACGATTATTGTAATACAGTCAACCGACAAGGGCTGGGCCGTCCGAGTAATTATGACACTAAAATATCTTCAAATGGATTTTAAAGAACAATTAAAGCGATAAGATATAGTGTCATTCATATTTGAGCAAAAATATACATAATGGTGCAGCATTATTTTTATACCACTGCCATAAACGTTGTTTACTAATAAATACATTAAATATATTAATAGCGGGGGGGGGGAGGGGGTTAATCTCAAAGTCGGTGCAACTCCACACAATTTGCACAAGAAACCAGTTTTATTAGACAACATCACACTCAAGTCGACCATTTGTATTCAATATGACGACTTTCAGAAAGTCTTTGAGAGCGATATCTCGTAACCAGTATGTGTTTCAGTGGTGATACAATACAAACCAGTTGCATAAGTTCCAAAATAAGAAATGTGAACAAACCATTTTCGAAACCCAGCATAGCCGACAAACTGAGGAATTTGTAATTAAACGTCATTATCTTCAGTTGGAGGATATGACTTGTACTATTACGTCTTATATATGTTCGGGGGGGTGGGGGACTGACTGGGAGCAATTCCGACTCCTAAAACTCTGAAAAGCCCAGATATCATACATTGAAAAACGCAATCATTATGGAGTCCATATGCATGTGGATACAGAATTATATTCTGGTTTTACAAATAAATTTAAGAAATCCAAACATCTATTTAGCCTTCTGTTATATAATGCAAATTCTTACTTAGTATGTTTTTGCACCATTATGATCGGGGTTAACATGTGACATTACGGTGTTTTTAAACAGATGAATTAACTCTGCCCCACACGTCCCTGACCTCTAATCGCACCGCTAGGGACGCCGGATGATGTCTTCACTAAGAATGACGTCTATTTCCCAGTGGCTGTGGTAACGTACTTCTGAGAATACGAAATGATGCCTAAAGAAACTTAAACCCCGCACGTTCTTCGTAAAGAGGATACGTGCATGAGTCACGTACTGACCCATACTACACGTAACAATCCATCTACTTCATACCTCGAGAATACACCATTGCCCTAAATACCGTCCATTTAAAACCCTCACGTGATCATTTTGGAGTGGCACTTATCGACTGGCACTGCTTTCTATACCCACAGCACGTGGTTTATGTAAACAAATATGTCAAATTAGCAAAATGTTGACTTCTGCTACTCCGGTAAAAGTGATTATAATATGTGCCAGTGGGTAATATTGCAATACAGTCTTTCTCATTGTACACTGCCTTTAGAGTTTCAATCTCTTATCTTTCAAAACAAGGTTAGATAGTTCTAAATTTCATTTTGTGAATACAAGACCGTTTCTGTGAACGTATCCTATATGGGCGCTGGCATTTTGAATAATTAGTGGACTATTTTGTGATTCGGCTCTCATCCGTTTGACACATTTGATACAAACAACGGCTAAATGAACATATTTAATTTCATTTAATATGAAAATAGAGGTGAAATAAATATTTGTAAAAATTTCTAAACGCATTACCAGTGCTTTCGACTAAAATCTTCGACGTAGGAATTAAAATGTCGGTTAATTAGGTTAGAGCCTGTTCTCAGGCTGAGTTAGCTGTAGGAAGTTTGGTGTGGTACCGACCGCGGGAAAAGTGGCCAAGTACACTTTTATCTGATTGGTCTGCTGCACAGAAGCTACCCTGAATTTAAAACACAGTGTAATTATATGGGTTCACAGGAGGGCAGGTGTCCACGTTTCTAACGCATGGGGTTGCCATATTTGGATTAGCAGACTATAATGTCATGGCCCGATTTTAATCTACCAGACATAAACTTCGGCGTCACTGGTACTAGTTAACGACTTCGATTTGCTCACTTTTATTATTTCAAACATGATAATGGCAATCGTGCTTACTGTACATGTGACATCAATTCCAGGGATGGAATGAAAATGAATATGTAGTTTCAGGGGTCACTAAGCTAGTTAAAGGGACATAAGGTAAGAATAGATGAAGAACTGATAGTTCTAGCTAAAATCGTTTCAACATAGATAGTGAAGGCAGAATACTCAACTCTGAACTGATATATTAGCGATTCTATTTTCGGCTAGCCTCGATCGTCATTACTATAGCGTTTCAATGATAATAAACAAAGATTCTCAATATGTATATATATATATATATATCACATTCAGTATCATTCTGAATACAATCACAAACATTATCAATATATATCACAAACATTATCATACTTCAAATGATAATCACATATCAAAACCACATACATTATCAATATATATCACTTACAATATCAATATATATCACATACATTATCAATATATACAACCTGATTAAAATACAGATCTAGATTTCGTTTCGTTTTTTATACTTTCGATGGCCTACTATATGAAAATTTGGCCGGCTGTAGCAATAGGTCACGTTAAAGGTCCAACGAACGAATTTTGACCTATCACGTCAGATATTTGATTAACCAATCAACATTGATGTTACAAGTGGATTACCCACACTTCCGTGCCAAACACGGCTTAAGCCCGCCGTAACAGACCGTTTCGTTGGCTAACCCCTCACACCATTCAGAACTCGTCAATGATAACAACCAGATCCTAGTGTAGTTAAAACAAGTAAAACGAAATTTTGACCTTTAAAACGAAACGAAAAAGGATCTGTGTTTTAATCGGATTTCTTATAAATATATATCACATACATCATCAATATGGCACATAAAATCCTATCACAACTATTATTCAATATAAACAGACTGGGTCTGTTTCACAAAAATTTGAACTAAGATAAAATTCAAATATTAGTAATTTGATTGGATAATATTAGATTGATTTTAGTGCTTAACCAATCAAATTTGAAGTATCTACTTAAATTTGGATTTTATCTTTAGTTAAGATTTCGAGAAAGAGGGTCCTGAGCTATAAACTGGAATTTGAAAAGGAGGAGGTGGGCGATTTTGTCCTTAAATAATTCTTACAGAAGCGTAACTCTTTACTTTTTTTGCAAATTGGGTTAAAGGAATCGCCATCTATTTTTCTGACGAAACTTGTTTGTGCATTATTCATCATTGCTCCTTTCATGTGGTTTATCGTCTGCTTCCGTCGGTCGGGGTGTTATATTGCAGACAAGTATTTCCGATTAAACTTGCAAAAAGAGTCAGTCTTACAGAAGCTGTTAGTCTAGCATAGGTTAGAGAAAGAGGAAAGATTAAAACACGTTTTACAGAGCTTTATTTCCTTGCGACAATGACTAGTGGTGCTGTTAAATACCATTCGTAAACCAACACGAAGGCGTTTCCCCTGGGTACAAGTACGCGAAATGAAGCTTATGGCATAAAGGTTCAGGCTTTTGTTATTGTTCTGATCACATACATTATCAATATGTCACAAACATTTTTAAGTTGTCACACATTACCGACATTTATTCACATAAATTGTCAATATTTTACAAACATTATCAATATACATTACATGCATTATCAAAATACATCACATGCATTCACAAATTACGTCACAAGCATTATCGATATACATCACATATATTATCAATATTTGTAACATACATCATCACACTATCAATATATGTCACATGCATTATCAATGTATATACCACATGCGTTAATAATATATTTCACATGGCCAATATATATCACATAAATTAGCAGTATACATCACATATATTAGCAAATTAGCAATATATATCACATACAACATCAATGTGACATACACATTGTCAATATATGACGTACATTAGCAATATATATCACACAAGTCTGTTAAATATTGTCTGTTTTACACGTTGTAGTTTTAACACATGTAGACCGAGAACTGAAATGAAAAAGAAGTGTGTTGATTTAAATGTTTGATGGATTGATTGACTAATTTACAGCTGTTAAATGGTATGTATATACGGTCAATAACTGCGCCTTCGTGGGAATAAACCGCTTATGTAATACTTCGACCTTATCCATGGTCAAGTTAATAACATGTACTATTTTGGTTAATCCGTGTATTAATGATTTACACAGTTACATTTTATAATTATACGCAGAGAGAGTATGAAAAACTTTTGGAAAGTATCTGTAAAGTTGTTTGTCTGCAATCGTAATTAATGGTTTGATAATTTAGTTTATGTTACCCAGAATTGTATTGTATACATTTTTTAAATCAATACAGTCTCTGAAAACAACTGTCTTGCAGTGTACATAAGTATCAATTCTATGAAATTAACTGTACATTAATGTGCGATATTTTGACCAGACTTCTCTGGTCTTTATTCACAAACCAGTAGTTTCCCCTTGTTGGTGGCACAGGACGGGGGTTGGTGTGATAAGGATAGTTGTCTAGTCGTTCGGGTGCAACGAAAAGCAAGGTCCCATGTATACACTGGCGTGTACGTAAAAGATCTTTTGACTGTTGGAATTCGATGTAAGAGTAGACCATATTTCCACTGCCCGCGCAAAATGTCCTTCGTGGCACACCGTATGCGTGTTATTTTTTAAACTATATTTTTTTATACAGTTGTGACCGGTAAATGGGCAGTTCAATTGCCAAATGCTTTTGAAACTGTTGGGTCGAAGAGGGGCCATTTAACCAAGAATTTTGTATGGCATGTCTCTGACTATTTTCACAAATGGAGAGTAGGCATACTAATATTGATTATCAATTGACAAAATATTATTTAAAATCCAGGGAAAAAAACTTTGATTAAAATTTAGAAAAGTCCGTGTTACTAAATTAAACATACATTTATAATCTTATATCCTAATAGACTATAACCTGATATTTAGAAACTAGCAGAGCTCTTTTAGAATCGAGCAGAGAGATTATAACGTGATATTTTACAATCTAACAGAGTGATTATAACATGATGTTTTAGAGTCGAGCAGAGAGATTACAACGTGATATTTTACAATCTAACAAAGTGATATTTTACAATCTAACAAAGTGATTATAAAGTGATATATAAGACGTTAACAGCGCGATTATAACGTGATATTTTTATATGCTGTCGAAAATAAACCCCACATCAACATTACAAGTTTTGTCTAATGATTCACACAATGTTTAAATATAGACATTTTTTTTTAAGTCGAGTTTCGTCCCTTGAAAGACGCAAATAGCAAATCTCAAGACAATACTATGTAATATATTCTGGGTTTTCAAGACAACTGCGGAATAAGGACAACATTTTGTTGATAACCACCAATAAAAACAAGTGTTATTTTATTTGCCATTAAAGCTGTAGAAAGTGTTTTGTTTTCCAGGCGAAGGGCATTCTCTTTTATTACAAACAAATATATAGTAGATACCCACCTCATCTATGTAACCCCGGAAGTTATTAAGACTGGTACCACGGCCAATCTGTAGAGCACACTGACTTCTCTTTACATCACCTAAAAGTAAAAGTAGACATCAATATTGAAAGGTTATTAAGAAATAGCCTGAGCAATACATTTCGTTTTAATGGATAGTATACACAATCTAATTAAAATATAGATCTATATTTCGTTTCGTTTTTTTATACTTTCGATGGCCTACACTCATGTAGATCTAACTAGTTATAGTGGAAGCTCACGTTCTATGACGTCAGGTATCAAGCACGGGACATTTGACCCGATAACGTCAGTCTTTCGATTAACCAATCAGCGACCGCCATGTTTTTCAAAATCTACGTTTGTTTTGTTATGATTTCTATCCGCTGGTGTTTATAGTATAGACGTCGTTGGCTGGTAATATCTACCCACAGTTCCACGCATGAAAAGGTCAAACGGTCGATTCGACAGACCATTTGATTGGCTGACCCCTCATTTCAGTCAGAACACGGATTAAATAACAAGTCCTCCAGATCCAAGAGTAGTAAAGACAAGTAAAAATGAAATTTTGAACTATAAAAAACGAAACGAATTGGATCTGTGTTTTAATCAGATTGGGATAGTATACAAAGCGAGGGGGGATTTTTTCCTGGCAGCGGCGAATGGACACTTTATATTTAACAGAGAAAATATATACAAGACCACGTTAAACTAATTAGCAATGTCTGATTCATAAACGAAAAATTAATATTTTGAAAACAAACTGCAGAATGACTAAGCAGGCGTCCAATTTTGACTGTTAACGTACTTGATGTGAATTCATTTCATATGTATTTATATTACATTAATGTGTACTTTTCTAACAATTTTGTCGATTTAAAGTAATTAAAGGAAGGAAATGAAACAGGGCATATCGTCCTACTTTTCTGCACCAACTGGGCTTATGAAGACAGTAGGATCTACAGAAGAGTCATAAACAATTTAACGCCAATAAGGCCCCCGTCAGACCGAGTGGCGTCTATGCGGCGCTGCTGCGACCGTGTTGCACCTGAAAATGCCTAAGGTCACCTGCAAACGTGACCACAATGCGAGAAAATGTCCCAAACCAAACACCGTGACTCAGCGATCATTGGCGACCACAGCGCGATATCCAAAGTTTCCACTCCGCTTTTACCACGCCTATGACGATCTTGACGTCGCCACAGATGACGCCAACCCGATGTGACGGGGGTATAACTTACCATCATTAGGCGTACGGGCTTCATTACCATTAACTGATCCTGATAGATGTTTATCTTGTATTTTAAAGATGACTCTATTCCAGCCAACCTGTTGATATAAAATATTTCAATTCCTGTTGAAAAAGGTTGACTACTGGTAACATGGAATGAAATGGGGTTTAACGTCCTACTGTTCTGATCCTAAACTGGGCTAATGAAGCTACATTGTGCCATGAGGGAAATCTTGCCCGGGCAGCGGCGCTACGGCCTACTCTTATATCGAATTTCAGTTGCCAGGGTATCTTGTACGTGTACGCCAATGTTTACACGGGACCTCAGTTTTCCGTCCCATCCGAACGACTGGACAGCTTCCCTTATCAGACCCGCCGCCCTGCATCACTGACAGGGGGAAACTGAGTCGGAAAATCTGGTTGGACTTTCTCGGCCAATGCAGGGATCGAACACCAAGATGGAACTCGGTACCGCTTGGTTAGCGAGCCAGGGCCTGACTCGTCGAGCTATGGTTCACAACTTCTGAAACAGCCTACTTACTAAACAGTAGAGACATTTTTTGGTAGGCCTATGTCAGCGCCAAAAGAGCTATATTGCGTCAAAAGAGCTATATTGCGTCAAACATGACCCTGATGATTTTGTGATAGTGATATCGAAACAAACCCTGGATGACTTGCTGAGATTATTTAATGGTAAATAGTCCATATTAAAAGGACCAAAAACAAATGAAATTTAGTGTAGTTTAACGTCCTACCTTTTCGAACCAACTGGGCTAATAAAGAGAGGTAAGGAGGATTATTTCTCTGGACAGTAGCCTACTTTTATTGATAATTCCGTACGACGTTATTTCTTGCCAAGGACTCCTGTCAAAGGGACACTACCCGGAAAAATCCCAAGAATTGGTCTCGGCCAATACCAGGAGCGAACCTAGGACCCACTGATTAGCCAGCCACCTCGGCCACCTCCAATTTAAGCGACGATAAAGTGCTTATATTTAGAAATTCATTAACACTCTAACAATTCATCCTTTTAATTTCAAATATTATGGAAAGTATTGAGAAAGAGACTTCACTCCTTTACACATATGTGGCTTCAAAGGGGGCATTAAAATAAATTGATGAATCATGATATAAATATGAAGTTGGTGGGAGTATGAAGTCAATGGTATTTATGGGAGTATGATATGAATGTGCCGATTCTGTAACATAAAATAAAGTACCAAGTTGGCCTAGCAGTTCGCGATAAATCAGTGTACAGCGACCTTAAAAAAAGTTTACTGATATCTTATAATTACAAGATAATCAGATTTTTTTTTTCATTTGATTGACCCTGATAGGCTTCCGTAATATGTAAATATATTTACACCGAATGAGTCAACTCTGTACTTATAACTATTACGTCTACAAATCGTAACCCGTGTCTTAACAATGCATATCAAATTTACGGGGTTGTCACTGTGTTGCCATATTTATATGTAATAATTCCCAATATGGCAATTGTAACAATTTACTTTGCACTCGGCGGCAGTGGTGAAATGTTTTATTGACGTACTTAATGCGATTGGTCGATGGCACTCGGGTATCAAGCCTCGCGCCATTTTGATATTAAATATAGGCTTGGTACAATAAGTTGTTATACAACTCGTCTATCACAAGGCTGACAGATAATTGACACTTGGGTTCATCACTGTACGTCAGTTGTCACTCAAAGTAATATTTGAGTAAATTCTAGTTAACCGAAGCTAACGTTTAACTTAATAAAATGTCATTGTCCGTTGGGTCAAACTATTGTTTCGTTATCAATTTAGAAGTCACAATTCTTTAATTTCTATAATACATATTTAACTTTTAATTTGAATGGGTAGGTATACCTTGTCACGTAGTTAATGATATCCCACCGGAAGAATAACTTAGACTGGATTTTAGATTGAGTCTTTGGCTTAACGAGGAGGTTCCAGGTTCGGCCTTGGTACTGGCTGATAAAGTTTATGGCGAAACAAGGGAGTCCCGTGTACTGATTAGTGTGCATGTAAAAGAGCCATTGACAGATGGAAACGTCGTTATGTGTTCACAATTGTCCCAATAGCACACTGCATCAAGTATATTTGGTTGTTACCCCCCCCCCCCCCCGATTCATTTCATTTAATTTAAGGGGCACCTTTGTTTTTTTTGGTTTAAATCTGTTCGTTTTAAGGTTGTTAATATACAAGCTCTAAGTGTTAAAGATGCACTTACTGTAGATGGAACAGAAATGGCTCTAGGTTTACCAATTACAGGCATAAGACCAAACAAAGTTGTCTGTTTATACGTTGCGATGAGCAGAGTTTGTGGTTTGCCACAGTCACCATTGGATACGACAGCTTCCGGTGTGTTAGACACTCCATCTCTTCTGTATGTCAATTTTATGACGAATTTGGTTCCGAATTCGACATTGGCGAATCTCGGAATTCTCAAACCACTTTTTCCATCAAAATAGGCCGAGCCATTATTCACGGTAACACCAATATTCTCCACGTAATTACCTGACTGATCGCTTACATCATTGTCAAATGGTAAATAAACAATTCGCCGACATCCTGCAATATACAACACACCATCGTGATGCTTAATCACAACAATTAAGACACTGGTTTGCCATCCAAGATATATTGGGTACACTGCCGATTGCGATGATGAAGACTGGCATAGGCCATTGACGGTGCTATGAGGGGACCACGCTGGGAAATCCCGATGAATTTTCTCGGCTGACTACAGTATCGGAAAGAGATATATTAATTGGCTAGGACACGTCTTACTCACTGGGCCACCGCGGCCAACCTCCTCTAGAAAACGGGATGGATTTTAGAAAGAGAAGATGTCATCAAGAGACCTTTATCATAATTGAACCCAGATTCAAAAATACCCTTGATTCGGATCATGTTAAGAAAATTTGGCTTTATAATTATTGATACTTACGGTGTGTAATTTTCGTGACAACAGAATCAACCAAAATAGTACATCTACATTCTTTCGGACTGTAGGCAGTTCCTGGCGCGCATGGCATCGAAATCCATTTGTAATCTGGCCCCCGTTGCTCAAAGGCTCGTATATTGCCGGAAACAGCTCGTTTGTCACAAGCTGAAATAATTTAAATTTAAAAGATAATAATTATATATTTGTTATAGTTGTCTGAAGTCTGTCACCGGTTTATATCTCTAGAACATCTGATACCACCTGTTTTATCTAATCGTGAAATTTCTAGAAATTCACATGAATAGAACAAGTGATACCATCTTTTATCATGAAATTTTTAGCAGCTTTAAGTATAAATCGATCGATCCTATCCTCAGTAGACACATGATAGAAATCCAATGCAAGAAAGTGATATAGAGTGTTCATAAAAGAGTTAGCATTATCTGCCCTTCATCATCAATTAATCATCAGGCAAGATAATTATGATAATCAACGCCAATATAAGAAACCACTAAAACACCCCGTGGTACAACCATAATAACACTACAGTAATGATACTTAATCATATTTGACAGTTTAATTTCATTTACATGTATATCAAAATAATTTTGAAACGATTACTAAGTGTGATTACCCCGATCCATGGGAGGCCCATTCAGTATCCCGTACGTATTTCTATTGTTTGCCAATGTCTTTTGGAACAACAAAATGCGCTGTCTTGGACAAAATCCTTTACAACGAGTTAATATAAACGAAAGGGATTGTGCTTAAAATGCTAAATGATAACGCTGTCTCTTAACTAAGTAAACACTGAAGATGTTTTGGTATCGTACTGGTCACAAGTGGCAAATCCCATGGACTCGCACCGATTACGTGACAACACGGCAGATACTGTGGAGTCATATTGTTACAGAACAACTTAGCATGCTTGGGGATTGTTCAAGTTATGGGATACATGTTGTAGGATTGTACTGGTCACTGTGAGATCGTACTGGTCACGGTGCAACATGACATACTCAGTGAGATCGTACTGGTCATTGAATCACATAGCATAATCTGTGATTTCGTACTGGCCATATGACAACATGACATACTCTGTGAGATTGTACTGGCCATAGGACATGGCATACTCTGTGAAATCTTACTGGTTATAGGACATAAACAGGTGCTATGGGACAGTATTGCCTGAGGACAATAATTATGCCCCATGATTTTGTATCGTACCAGTCAGTCACTGTTGAAAAACGGCTGTATTTTGCGTGCGGCTCCGCCTAGTAAGCATGATCTATTTGTAATTGAGCCAAATGACAATATTTTGACTGGTAATTTGTCTTACAAAATATATTCAAAACCAGATACGTTATTGATATTAATCGATTTATTATACGAACATGATGAATACATTTTTTAAATATTTTATCTCATCGCTCAACTTTATACGAGGCATACAATGTGTCACAAAGATACACCATTGTCTACTGTATGTCGTCCTAGATTTGGTCTCACAAAGCTTTGTCAAGTCATAAAATGTGTTACACCTTTATGCCCGGCTTCCTATTTAAATTCCTTGAAAAATACTTTCGTTACGCAAGAAAATCCATCATTTTATTTTATGGAAGATTTCTTCGCGAGCTTTCACATTTTAATCACACAATAAAATTACAAATACACACATTTTCGACTGTGAATTACGGGATAGCCACAGCCTGGTTATTGTTAAGAATAATAACCTGATACATTGTTACTATGTAGAATAATAACCTCATCACAGTTACATACAAAGGTCTGGGGATGACAGGGGTAGCTTCCTGACAGGGTATCAGAGTACTAAAGAATTTGAGACAGGGATACATGTAATAGATATGTAAAAACAGGCGAAATAATCTGTTAATTTGAATTATGAAGGACACTTTGTGCAACAAAATTAACAGCGATAAAAATTCAAATTTCACGTCATTTATAGCCCACTGCCACATATGCCGTAACTATGTAGCACACCCCATATGTAGTTTCTATACCGAGGGAATCTATCCTAAAGATCAAATGAAATTGTGGACATGGCTATACTGTATATACTAAATGCTTTACAGTCTATCTATCATTTCCATGGTCTACAATTAAGAGGTCACTGGAACGTTTATCAGCATGAACGCATGTTATACAATATTTACTATGATAAAAAAAAACCTGTTGACTCACCCGTGTTAACAACATCGCCTGAACACTTGGCATCGCATCCTTGGTTATAAACACAACGTCCAGAAACATAAGCTTTACCCTTAGCACAACACTGTCCAACAGATGAACCGTTGACGCATCCATAATATTCCCGACAGTTCCCACCACGTTTGTATGTCTGACTGGCCATATTCCTGCAAGGATCTGAAGAAAGGATATTTGGGCATTTTATAGTTAACCCATGAATTCAATAATATACTATTTATGAATGAACCAGCAGCAAACCAAGTGGGTATTATACTTTTAGATGATTTTCAAGTAACACTTTCAATAGGTTTCAAATTAATGATGGTATTTTCAAATGTGTTACATTGCTTTAACATAGATAAATTCCTCTTTGCTATTTGAAATCTTGCTGAAAGGTACGTAGATCGAAAAATGGCATCACGATTAGGTATGCGCAGTCTATGCTTCAATGTTAATAGGTTCGACTATGCCTGAATAAAAGCATATGTACTCACCAGCAGCACACTTGACAGCAGCAGGGTAGTTACAGTTCAACAGGTCCTTATCCCAGAAAAGTCCATGACTACATTCTCTAACTACAGAATTAATGACGCCGTTTACTCCGAACTCACACTGGATGTATTTCCGGCAATCGCTTGAATGGGGATTGTAACCGATACCATTGGACATCTTGCATCCTGAACAAGGACCTGGTTTTATAGTTCTAGTCGGGATTGATGCTGTGGTGGTTGTAGTCGTAGTAGTTGTGGTGGGTGTGGTTGTGGGAGTTGTTGTTGTTGGTGCTGGGGTCGTTGTAGTCGTAGTAGTGGTGGTAGCTAAACGCAAAGTATCATGGACACAAATATTATAAAAAAGCGATAATTAAAGGTAAATATGGTGCTGCTATCACACATTTACCTTCTGCCAAGTGAAGTGGCGAGTACCGTGCACAAGATGGATTGGGGTTATTCTGTGTAAAACCTAAATGTTCACTTTTCGTTTGGGAAATCCACATAGTCAACAACTTGTTTTGCATATTGCAATCCAAAATTCCGGGTGTGGTTTATCTCTTTTACCCACGACTTGCATATCTTATTTCGCTTGAATTCTATGGCGGTTGGGTGGCCGAATGGTTAGCGTGCGCGATATATCATGCGGCCTGCCATTGAGTCAACGGGCGTGGTTTCGAATCCCCGGTTGTACGTGGCAAGGAGTAGGGTCGACTGTCGAACCTCGTGGGTTTTCTCCGAGTACTCCGGTTTCCCCCACTGCTAAAGACCCATTTGCGCAAGCGAATTAAAAAATAAAATTAAACCATATGTTAGTCCCGAAATGACCTAGTTTGTGTCGAGGGGGCGTTAAACCCAATTTATCCCTCTCTCTCGCTTGAATTCTTAAATATTTTACTCACTTGGACACACTACTTGTACAAGGTTACCCAAAATGGCACCAATCTGGTTGAAGTGGGTATTGGTCAGGACCTGTCCATTTGAGGCAATAGATTGAAGTTCCAGTTCGTCAGCTTTAGTTCCAACGCCAATGGCAACCATGTTAATCCCCATATCTCTGGATATGACGGCTTGCTGAGCGGTGGCAATAGGGTCCTTAGAGATACCATCAGTAATGACAATGCCAACAATTGGAACTCCTGTTCTTCGAAAAACGGAAACCATGCCATTCATTTCCGTAATAGCAAGAGCAGTATTAGTTCCATCACGAGGATGTTCCAAATTCCGGATTCTGGAAATTAGGCTCGCAGCATCCCCACTCAGTTCGATTTTATTAGTTATATTTGCGCTGAATAAAATAACCCCAAGGCGGGTATTGTCTGGTTTAACATTCAAATCAGTTACTAGGGATTCCAGTGCCGATTTCAACAGACTGAACTCATCAGCATCAATACTATCTGAACCGTCAACAACTGCGACTACGTCTAATAAACTTTTACAGCCCGGGGTTGACACTTGAGCTAAAATACAAGAATAATTTACAATTTAAGTCAAGCCAATAAGGAGGTAGCTGGGCCATCAAATGGTAGGAATTTTAAATAGATTAGAACATAATCGAGATTGATTAATTTGATTCAAAAATGGACATTGGGTATTTTGCTTGTTATCGTAACAATGGAACTTGACAATCGAGGATATGTCCTCACAACTCTAAACGCCCATAACGGCGATTAGAATCTTACTTATTAATGTAAGTGAATTGTTCATTACCTTGCATTAATAAAATCATTTATTTCAACGTGACTGTCGACTATCATTGAATTTTGTATCACATACCTGGTGCTGGTGGTCCATCGTCAGAATCATCAGCTCGAATTGATAGAAAGCCCATCAAAAATACGAAAAACAATCGACAAACCATCCTCTTTCTCTGTAAGTAGAAAAGTGGTTTAATAAAACACAAGTAATATAATATGTTATATCATTGTAATTAAGTCGAAACAAAAAACAATAAAAACGCCATTGTTGATATTCTTTAATTGCTTTAATTCGGGAATATGATGAATGGGATAATAATATTGTTTGTCATTTTTACAAAAAACCCCATCCTAATTGCAGTTTTACTATGTAAAATGTAAGGTCAATTTACAAAGGCATTATTCAGATATGAAATACCTTTCTGCACCGATTGGGATATTGAAGACGGGCTGAGAGAGAGACAAATGGGGTTTAACGTCCACTCGACACAAACTAGGCCATTTCGGGGCTAAGATATGGTTTAATTTTATTTCAATAATTCGCTTGTGCGTAGTTGTCTTTAGCAGTGGGAGGAAACCGGAGGACCAAGAGAAAATCCACGAGGTTCGACAGTCGACCCTACTCCTTGCCACGTACAACCAGGGGATTCGAAACCAAGCCAGTTGACTCAACGGCAGGCCGTATGATACATCGCGCGAACGCTAACCATTCGGCCATCCAGCCCCCCTTGGCTGAGAGAGACAGACAGAGAGAGAAATGGGGTTTAACGTCCACTCGACACAAATTAGGTCATTTCAGGACTTACATATGGTTTAATTCTATTTCAATAATTCGCTTGTGCGTAGGGGTCTTTAGCAGTGGGAGGAAACCGGACGACCCGGAGAAAAACCACGAGGTTGGACAGGCGACCCTAATCCTTGTCACGTACAACCGGGCATTCGAAACCACGCCAGTTGAATCAATGAATGCTTTATGATACAGCGCGCACGTGCCAGCCATTCGGCCATCCAATCCTCCTCTAGACGTGCTGAGAGACGTTTAATAATTCATTAATAATTGCGTTGTATACATTTTATACTGGTTATCAAGTAGGACAGTCTTGCAAAATATATGACAAACATCGTCCAAGAAAAACAATATAATTATTCTGAGATTTTAAAACAATACTATTGCCCGCTATTTTCCACTTACCGTATTTACAAAACGTACACTATTATATTCCCCGACAACTTGACAGCTTAGTATTTTGATTCAGTGGAAAATAATGCGTTATATACTTTGACTATTACCACACCCCACAAACTTCCATGCTGGCCTCTAACCTAGGCTATTAAAGCTATGACTGTCCTTAAATAAGACTTCCTTGCTGTCGTCTCGATCACAATGGGATATTATGACAATTGTTGATTGATTAATATAGATGAACTTGTCTTTTGCGCTTGTTCATGAAGGTGTGTAAAACGTCACTTGAATTTTTTATTTGCATTCGAAGACGTGTTTTTGATTATGTAGATTTGCGCTCCCCGGATTTTAAGCTGTCAGACATCTCAAAATTTATCACGAATGTTGAGCGATTTATGTGTTAAAATGAATTCAGTTTATTCAAATATTTTTGACTTGAAGTTATAATAGGCACAATAGATACAAAAGTATTCCCCGCCTTTTCCAGACTGGTATTAACATATACGTATTTATATTGTCCGTCCCCGTCTTCCATTAGCCCAGGTTAGGTGCAAAAGAGTAGGACGTTAAACCCCATTTCATTTCATTTATATTGTCCGTCAAACAGGGGGTTGGATGGCCGAATGGTTAGCGCCGTGTATGCGTGGTATCATAAGGTCTGTCATTGAGTCAACTGGCATGGGTTCGATTCCCCGATTATATGTGACAAGGAATATGGTCGTCTATCCAACCTCGTGGCTTTTCTCCTCCGGTTTCCCCTCACTGCTAAAGATCCCTAAGCGCAAGCGCATTATTGAAAAAAACAATTGAACCATATGTGAGTCACGAAATTACATAGTTTGTGATGAGTGGACGTTATACCCCAACTTGCATTTAATTTGTTCGTACAATTTCAATTAGCGATGAAAAACAAACGATTGTAATTCTAATTAAATTTAACATTATAGCAACAAGCCAGTAAATGAGAAAATGGGCCCTTTTAGCTCGACTCCCTTTAATCCCAAATACTAAGAAATATATTAATGTCACGTCAATTAACTAAGGTTTATTTTAAAGCGGATATCGTGATTGTTATAGCGTTGTGTCGTAACCTATTTTTAAAAAAAATATTTGTAAAACATTAATTTTATGCTAAATATAACAGAAAAGACGCGTATGTAGGAGGAATAATGACATCATATGATTATATTCCCGTACAGTCATCGGTTTCGTATTACATTCTTCCTCCATTATACATGCACTTTTTTAATATTTGTATTTTTTAAACGCTTTTGTGTTTTACTCACAGCCTGTCATAAACACGCAGTATAAACTGTGTTCATTATCTTTTAATAGGGACAACGCATAGTTGTTCGGGTGGGACAACAATCGCGGGCCGTGTACACATTGACGTGCACGTAAACGACTCCTTGGCAGTGGGAATTTGTCACAAGAGTAGGCCGTAGTGTCGCTTTCCAGGCAAAAATCTCCCAATTTCATTTCATCTGCTAATGTTCCTACAACAGCATTTGATAATAATAATAATGTAGATTTGTACAGCGCCAGATCCATTCAAAAGCATTACCAAATCGCAATGAGACAATGGCTATATACACATTAAAAAGAAAGTCTAATTCTCATAGCATTCTCGAAAAAGGTGAGTTGAAAGTAATCAAAGTTTCACTGTTTCGGATTTTCCGTGGCAAATCATTTCACAATTTAGGAGCAACTACACTAAAACGTCTGTCACCAAAATGTTTCAGTTTTGAGTGTGGAACGAAAAGAGTGTTCTGGTAATAAGATCTCCAGGACCGATTTGGTTGATATACTGTTAGTATTTCTGATAAATAGCTGGGACACCACAACAGAAAATCTTGAGCACTTGCTCGTCAAACAACGGGAGGGAACCCAATATCTTCTAGTTATCGCTTTAGATGTATTGACCACCGCGACCCCGAAGATGTACATGTATGTATGTAATTATACGAAGGGACTATTTGCCGCTGGGTAAGTAGTACATAATTAAACTAAATTCGTAATTTTCAAAGTTCTGTGAAACTATAGAGGATTTTTCAATGTCGGGCAAACATAATTAGGCAATTGAAATAAAGACACTTGAGACCTTTAGCTTCATCATAAAACAGATCTGAATAAAACACAGATCCTATTTTGTTTCGTTTTTTTATAGTCAAAATTTCGTTTTACTTGTCTTTACTTCACTGGGATCCGGAAGAGTTGTTATATAATCCGCTGTCTCTGTGATGCGAGGGATTAGACAATAAAATTAAATAAAATGAAATGGAGTTTAATGGCTTACTGTTCTGCTCCGACTGGGCTAATGAAGACGGGTGTACGCCGTACAGTGTGGTATGAAGGAAATTGTGCCCTTACAACGGCCTAATTTTGTATCGAATTCCAACTGTCAATGGATCTTTTACGTGTACGCCGATGTGTACACGGAACCTCGGGTTTTGTATCATCCGAAGGACTAGACAACCTTCCTTGTCAGGTCCTCCGTCCTTCATAAATAACAAGGGGAAACAACTCCGGAAAATTTGACTGAACTTTCTCGGACAATTCAAGGATCGAGCACCCGATTAAAAATTTAAATAAACACTGAAAATCCCAAAATTTTAATAGAGTTAAAGTTTCCCCTCACAAATTCAAAAAATATATTTCAAATATTACTATATCATTTCTTATGCTCAAAAACAATGATATATCATTTCTTATGCTCAAAAACAATGATATATCATTAAAGTTTCCCCTCACAAATTCAAAATATATTTTTCAAATATTACTATATCATTTCTTATGCTCAAAAACAATGATATATCATTTCTTATGCTCAAAAACAATGATATATCATTTCTTATGCTCAAAAACAATGATATATCCCAATCACCTGACAATTTAGGGATCATTTCTTTACATTTAAGCCGCTCAACAACCGACCCCTGACGACCCCTCCCTCTACAACTGGTCAGAGCTTCATGTAATATCTGTATTTTAATCAGTGAACATAAATTCATTACGTTCTTTTTCAATAGGTTATTAGAAATTCATTTCGACCAATATGTTCACGGAAGAGTTAATGGTACTGTGTGCTTTGATGATACGACCAAAAACATATTCTAACTAATTAATGTATCAAAATTTTGCTTCAAATACCTCTCAAAACCATAAAAAAAACACTGCCACCTAATTCAGTGGGGGGGGGGGTCCATTTTTCAGAATGTATTTTTCATTACTTACCGTCCTTTGATCGAGGCCTAAATAAATTCTAATTTATTTTCTGTCAACTTCCTTTTCCGCCGTTTAGTCGCAGAGTCTCATGTATGATGACACCCATTTGATCAAGAAGTAAAATAACCATTTGATCAAGAAGTAACATCCGCTCACTCGGTCAAACTAGCACACATCAAGCTGGAAGACAACAGTTGGGTTACCAGTTAGTGATACCCTGACGGTTTTGCGCAGCCCAGTGCTTGCCCCATGGGTGTTTTTCGGGCAATTCAGTATTCATCTAGTCCTACTTGACTATACTTTACATATATACCAAAATTGCCATACTTTTATCGGAAATAACCACCCGATAAATACTTTCCGTGCAATGCATCTTTAACAGAAACATGCGCACACAATTCGTAATGCTAATAACAGAGACTTTTGGCAGGCGTAAATTCCTGGTCCGTATCGCGTATCAGAAGCGATTTTGCATCTGAGGTCAATAATGCGTGTGTATTTCTCATACGTGATACGGCACACGGATACGACAGTACGTATCGAACAACTTTCATACGGAAAAGGTTCAAATAACTTTTAGACTCTGAAATGTTGTGCCGTAGCTTTTTTATGAATCTATGTGTATATTAGAACACGAAGATGTATATATGATGTGATTTTAATCACGGTAAAGACTGGAATTTAATCATTACTTTTGATGAGCTTTTCGCGGAATTTTCATATTTTCCTGTCTGTCTGTCTGGTTGATTTACGTGCTAACTTTATGGAGATGGGGACCTTGCAAATCTGTAGAAGGGGCATATACTTACTGAAATGATGCATTAGTGATACCAAAAATTACGGTCAATTCGAAATCGAAGATTTTAAAATAAGATTCGACTCTATAGCTTTTTAAACTTTAAGGTAGCCCAGCAAGGGCTACCCATACTACCCATACGTTCGCGGCCCGAGAATCTGCCAAAACTCTAAAACTACATTGAAGGAACGTATCACGTGACGATACGGATACGCGAAACGGATGGGAAAAATTCCACTTGGCAAAAGTCTCTATAGTAATTAAGATGACACGTTAAGGGTTTTTTATATGTTTATTTTCTGTGGACAACGGCGATGTTTGTTCTCCATTTTGGTTGATGCTTATATATATATATATATATATATATATATATATATATATATATATATATATATATATATATATATATATATATATATATATATATATATATCAGTTTGTTCCACCAAGGAAAGAAACACTGACTTCATCTTCATTAGGTAACAATTCAACATGCCATGAGTCCGGAAAAACCACTGAAATGAGCAGACGTGTCATTAAATACATTAAATGAAATGGGGCTTAACGTTCTGAAAAGGCGTCCATAAATGATATGAGGGTGAAGCACCACAAGAGGACAGGTATCTGTTTCCACTGAACTGGCCTATAAAGCATTCTATCAAAATACCAGTACCACACTGATCAGGAGTTAATATTCGCTAGGTCGCTACAATCACTGATAAGGATGACATCGACGCAACTTAATGAGCACCAAATATTAACTTTTTTCCTCCGACAAATTTAATTATAAAATATTTTTGTTCATTATTTCTTATTTGGTGTGAATGGGTAGTAAAATGAGCAAAAGGCATTGTTCCGCCCGAATCAGTAAGGTCTTATGAAAAGAATGCACGGGTCATTGAGCCAATGATTGGCGTCATCTTTTTTAGAAGATATTATAACACTTTAGTAATTGTCTGTGAAACAGATTGTCAAAATACATAGACTGCATTGTGGCCATTTAATGATCACACAGACACTCGTCTTTCAATTATTTTAGTTTGTAAACTTACCGACATCGCCTGGCTCTGTTGTAACGTCAAACGAGAAACAACTGTCCTCGCACCCAATCTTCGGTGTAAATGATATAGTTCGAGAACCCGAGCCTTGTATATAAAACGCAGTCCCAACTCCAGTTTCCTATTAAATAATAATAATAAAATATTTTTAAGAAAAGGGAAGCTCACTTTAACAGAAACCCATTCGCCACAGTAGCCACTAAAGGTTTTCGAATTGGCGGATGTATATATTGCATGGAAAGTAGAAGCAAAGACATTGGCAAGTTTCTACAGTATAATGAAATGCAATTTTCTAAATAAAAAATTCAGACATACTTTCTAAGCCGATTAGTTGATGATGACCTTTTCATAAAAGCGTTCAAACGATTATATAAAGGGTCAAGAAAGATGAAAATAGAAGCTATTAACATAAATTATTATTGAGATAACATTTTTTTAATCTGATCAATGGACAATTTACTGAGACGGTGTGGAAGGGAAGTAACTCTAGACTAAATTCCTAGATGTATTTGGCCACAGATCACTAATTATTTCCCCATTGACTTTAATGTTAATTCTCGTCTCTTAGACCGGCTGTAACTTTCCCCCAAATATTCGTTGGGTAGAACGCTTTCTGCCACAGATGGAGCAACATGTGGCAAACTTTGGCCCAAAAGCAGGTATGAGGTTCACCATGAAAAAAAATTAAGATACACAGGCTGGAAGTAGAGACAACTAAACAAGCAATTTTCGGCCCTCCATTTCAACGTAACCAACCTCACAACCCTTGTATCCTTCCGCCTCAAAATCATGAATATTCACTAAAATGTATTTTTAAACCCTTTTCTTTGATTCTACACCAAAAGGTCAACAAAAATCGCCATGCAAAAGGGGGAAAAAGGGAAAGGGAGAGAAAGACTAAAAATAACTTTCGCCCTACATTCGTGGGTGACGGCCCATGAATATTTAGTGATCTGTGTAATTTTAAATGCGATTATGCTTAATCTTCAAGAGGCATTTAGTAACTGCAGTCCCCTTCAACCATATTCCTGAAGCAATGGCCCGAAAAATCCCTCTCTGGCCATTGCTGGATTGGTTTCTGATACCTGAACTTTTTAGGGAGTGTGTCTATTCTTCCCGTTCAATTAAATCCATCACAAGTTCAGCAGCATGCCAGTCCTACGTTTAATCTGGGTCTTCCCTAAAACTTTGGACAGTGATTTAAGGTATTAAAAACGGTGAAAGTATGTTCGTTTCCAAACTGTATTGTTTACATTTTATTCGATTAGTTTTTCTGTAAAATTATGCTGTGTACTAGTTAATTGGGCATAATAGAATCGTGAGTCATGACGTAACGTTATGCAAATATATCTGGTCCAATTTCGCGCTCTGTTTTTAAGCGTAATGCTTTTGTAACCCAGTTAGCTATTAGTTGTTTATCGGACCATTGACCAGTAATAATTTGGAATGGAAATTTGCATTCATAAAAGCAGTGTGTAGTGGGATTATAGGTATAATCAAACGAAACACTGTGAGTAGTATGCCTTTAACAGGTGGTGGCATTTGTCATTGTACAAAGCAACCACGACTGTGGAAACTGGCATCAAAACTTTGTAAGGACAGTTGGATTATTATACTCCCTGTACCTTTAACTTCTACTTACCAATGTTACGCCATCAGCTCCTGGTCCAGATATATATAGGTGTTTTTCAATGAGAACCTCCAAATTTTTAGATAGAACACTCGGTCTTGGGAATAACCCCTTTAATAACTTACTGGTTGTTATTCTACGACTTGTCCTATATCATAAAAGTAAGATTAAATTGAGTCCAGTTGATGGTGTTAAAGATAGTAAACAGCCATGTTACTTCGCTAATATTTCACTCCACCATATCTTGGTTTCATCCATTGAGAGACACGTATTCAAATTTTATGCCCTTGATGATTGTGCTATTTTTATTGACCAATACGCTTGATAGCACAACGACTTGCCGCTGCCTGTCTTGCCGAGCATAAACATCTTTCCCATCACATCTTCTTTTATAATAAATTTCTTTCAAACCGCCATATTGTTAAGAACGTAAGTTTGGTTTGTAGACTGGCTCGTAGAATCAAGCTATGATCAAGGGTAGATAATTTGAATACGTGAATATCATATGGATGAACCCATGTTATAGTGGAGAAGAACGGAATGAGCAGATCACTGAACTACAACGTCCCCAGTTTGAAAGGTCGTCATTAATTTGAATTTGTTAGATGTAGGCAAATTGGACTCCAAAGAAAAGTGCGCCTAATCGTTCGGAAAGGGCAGCAACCGGGGTAGATTCATCCATGTACACATCGGTATGCACGTAAAAAAACCATTGGCAGTTGAAAAGTAGGTGGAATTGCAGAAGCCCCCACTTCACATTGCCCATGACATCTTTGTTCCACATCGCCGACGCATTGCGTTGACACGACATTAAACCACATTCCGTTTGGTTATCTTTTCTGGGTTATCATTGAGATAACGCTGTTGGATACAGGAAATGAAATCAAATGGATTTAACCTCCTACGTTTCTGCACCTACTCTTAGGAAAACGGGTATGTGCAATACGGTGTGCTATCGTGGACGTTTTGAACGGACATAGTTCTCACGGCCTTCGCTGATATCGAATTCCAATTGTCATTGTTTTCTTTGTCATCTCACCAATTCCGGCGTTCCCGGATAACACCGGAAACGAACTCTAAACATCCTATTTAGTGAAGCAGCGTCTTACTCAGGGAACCCACACTGCCTCGGCCCGTGTTGGATACAGCTCAATAAATATATTTTTGGTAGCAAACGGAAAAATTTTTTGTAGAAACAATAACCTTTTTGGATTGTTTTGTCTGAAGTTATTACAGTAAATTATGACATACCACTGGATGTGAAAGTTCTCTTCATCATATATATCCTCTAATGTACCTGGTTTATTTAAATCATTGAGCGAATTCATCCAATCAACTGAGGATTGTTGGAGGACCAATGAGGAATCCTGTAACACTTCTTCTCGATTTATTAAATTCACTATATCCATAAAACTAATAATACGTTTCTGCAGACCCTGCAAATAACAACATACGGCTGATGAAGAGTGTGGGTTCTATGAAATCTTGAAATACTGTAAAGAAATGATTCTAGTTAATGGTATAAATAATTCAAACAGTGATTTTACTTTAGAATAAAATATTTGTGACTAGTAACTTAACGATACATTCCCGCATACAAACTGGATGATTTGGTGATATATTTGGACTAAATCATGTTCAAACTAATTAATTTGTCCAAATTTTGCTTCAAATCCTTCCCAAAACATTGTAAATGCCAGGGAATACCCACGCTGTAAACAATCAATCAAAAGAGGCCATGCTTGTGTCACGTGACTTACGTCTCTCTGTACCTAGGAAAGGGTGCGAAGTCGGGGGATAATTCATTGCATACACAGTCAAATCTCTTTCTCTACAAATTGACTTACCCTGAATAAAACAGGTTCAAAAAGGGCGTCGGTCGTTAATTCTTTCTCATGTTTTAATCTGGTTACACGAACTGAATCGATTCCTTCACACGGTAAACAATCAACTTCTTCTTCTTCAACATCGTAGTAAGGATTTTCAATCAGGCATTCTTGATTATGGTATGCTACATAGAAAGAAACATAAAACATTAAATATGCCTAATACTTACTCAAGGGGCATTGGGTAAGAGGGGGTAAAGATATGACACTTCTCGTTATAATAGTAAAAAGGGAGATAATAAAAACGGAATATGCGAAAAATTTCAGTCAAACTGCTTCAATCTGAACCGAGATATTAGCGATGCAATTTTAGGATAGCCTTGATCGTTATTACGTTTATACAATAGTAAACAAAGTCTCGATTATCCATCTTTACGTTAAATTATCCATCACAAATTATATTCAAATCCACTAAATATCTCAGGCTTTCGATGGCATCCAGAGTTGATTAAGATATCCTAAACTGTCTACAGCTAACTCCGCCTGAGAACAGGCCCTAATCTTATTAATCGACATTTCAATTCCTATATCAACGATTTAGTCGAAAATACTGAGTATGATTTTAGAAATTTTTAAAAGTATTTATTTCTCTTCTATTTTCATATTGAGTCAAATTAAATATATTTATTAATCCGTGCTTCGGGTACAGAAAGCAGTACCAGTCGATAAGTCCCGCGCCAAATGATCACGTGATTGTTTAAATGACCCCTTACAAAGTTATAACTAGGATACAAAAATCATGTAACATCTGAGTAAAAAGGACTTCATTACAAATAGCACCCCAAAACATAAAATGCACAACTCGGGAATTGAGTATAAAATGTTAATTGTGTCTTCAATACTGGATAATAGGATCCCATATTTTCACGGCAAGATAACAACATCAATACTGATTAAAATGAACCAATATTGACTTCCAGTGGATAATATTGAGATGGAGATTCAGCCCCTTTAAATCAACTCTGCGTTCCAATATCACGCAGGCATCGTTAACATTGAAGGTGATTTTCATCAGGATTTGGACTTCCTTAGCACAACGAGTTTGATTTAAAGTCTCCAACTCAGTATCATCCAAATTCTTCGACATTGAATACACAAATTATTTGTCAATTTGAATCAACATTGATGCCGTGATTTTACCAAGAAAAGATGGGCTTCTCGTATCCAATATTTAAGACAAAGTAAACATTTTACCATTTCAGTGCGATTTGTAACAAGGAATTCGAAAAACGTGGCTAGGCATATCTCACGGGTCATGTCAAACGGTGAAGCTATATTCTTATTCGGAGAGCATGCGCAATAAATACGATTTCGCGGAACCTAACTGATTAGAAATTATAGCAAAAACGGAATGATTGAATGTAAATCAGTTTATATACATTCATATTATAGTATTATATGCGTTGTTACCAATTTGTGTCAATTTCTAGGTCCCAAATATTAGCGAGATAGCGCCTTTAAGTTGACAACAATTTTATATTTGACATAAAATAGTACTTAACGTTTGAGCAAGGGAGAATGTAATATAGTCGTTTAAATAGGACGAACAACCGAGGTCCTGTGTAGATATCGGTGTGCACGTAGAAGAACCCTTAGCAGAATACGAAATAAGAATATTCCCGTATTGCCACTATACGGGCAACATATCCCCCATAGCACAGTGTATAGCATTTGCCCGTTTTTGACGGAGAAAAGTAGATTATTAAAATCCCATTTTATCTAATTTCAGTGAAGTAAAGCAGTGTGTATATGTTACATATATATCGATCGACAATCAAGCTCTAGTTAATACTTATGTGTTCATATCGTGTTGAAGTATTGACATTTAGAATACAATTATCCTTCGTACATACAACAGCTGTATATCGAAACACCATAAAACTTTTAATATACGTTTTATATACCAATAAAAACAACGTTATGCTTGGTTACCATATTATAAAGTTGTAAAAGGGAATATCTGTTCCAGTATGATATTATTTGTGGTCTCAGTTTAAATCTATGATATTTCTTGATCTTTAACAATTTTGTTTAAACATACATTATGCGAGAGCTAAATCTGCCTGTTGCAGGTCTTTCTTTAGGCTGGCTTGAAATGTTATATAAATTATTAATTAAACAATTATTAACTTATTCAGACCACAATCAACTCTCGATGCCAATACTACTTGGGGATGTTTACTGGATTATGATCCGATTTACTGGTTTAATCATGAAATGGATAATCGAGATTATGTTTTTATCGGATCGAATTTAGTAACGATGATCAAGGCTCTGCCGAAATTTCAATACCTCAATTATCGGTTGAGGGTGGTTCAATTTGACAACAACTTTCAGCAAATTCCAATTACATTATCTAGTTTTTAACTAGTAGAGTGAAAACTGTCAATTCTTTATCTAATCTCCTATAATGTATTTTTAGTATTCCAATGATCCTAATCAATCTGAATATATGTGAGCTTGGATGAAGGTGTGAGAAATTTGATATTCTTTAAATTTAGTTTTAGTTTGGTGGACAAATATATAATACAGCAGGGGCGGCTCCAGGAATTTTTGCAGGAGGGGATTTGCCAGGCACCTGGCAAGGAAATTAGACCGATGACATTGCCATCTATAAATTACGAAGATAAAGCTTTTACAAGAGAGAAACACAACACTCCATTTTTATAATGAATTTTCAATTCCATTGAAGCAAAGCATTACTTGTGATATCATATCTGTATCATTATTTCGCTCTTTGAATGCCAATCCCATCCCGGCAAAAGGTTAAAGCGCATAATTGTTACACCTTTTTCATTAAGAGTTCTTTGACAAATATATTTATGTAGCTGAGCAGGGTGGGGTTTAGAACCCCCTCCTGGATCCGCCTCTGTAAAGCTGTTGTATAGTTGTATATAAAAAGAATAATTAACTAAAATATCAATGAAATATTGGCTACAAAACCACAGTCTTAACATAACAGCACAAGTTTAATAACTTGTATCAAGAACACCGATTGATCGGTTATGTTAACAATGACAACTGGCGATAATTCCTTTGATCACCATCAGACGGTGTAACAGCTGAGATTTGTTGGTTTTGTTGCGTTTATTGTTACTTATATATCTATTTATCTTTTAATAAAATATATCAACTATATAAAACATAATTATGTTACATCAGATAACGAGTTCTTAAGCTGTTAGCTTTAAATATATATTCTGCTACATTATTTACATTGTTTATATCTGACATAGCCTTTTATATACAAGTAATTGTTATAACAATAGGCCTTAAATACTGAATAAAGATTGATTTATTTTTTTAGGGGGGGGGGGTAATAGCAATAAGATTAAGATATTTACGTGTTAGCCTACCATGGTGTAACATATACAATTGTATATTGGGATAAGGATTGCCTTGAGTTATTGCTCAATATTTAATTTCAAATTAACCTATAATATAGTTAAATTATATAGGTATTGCCGTGTAGACTCATACTGAGTCATATAGAAACAACAACGGCCCGTCATTTGGTCTAGTGTAGCACAGCTAATACGAGTCGGCGATATATTTTAATAGTTCATTTATTATTAGTGATTATGATCGCTGAAGCGCGAAAGACTACTGAAAATGAAATAATTTATTTGTCGAATTTGGGTTCAAACTTGACCCTCAACGGGAACCATGACTGAGTGAGTAAAACTTTGGATCGCTAACCTGAAGGTCTTGGGTTCAGTTCCAGGTTTTGCCGAGAGAGTTCCTCTGACTTTTCCGGTGCGGTTTCCATTTGTCGGTGGTATAGAGGAACAGCTGTCTAGTCGTTCGGGTGGTCAAAAAACCGAGGCCCAATATATACATTGATAAAGTAAAAGATCCCCTGGCAGTTGAAATACGATACAAGAAACATTCCTTTATAATCCTCTACATGGTGTACGCCTGCCTTCATTAGCTTAGTTGGTGCAGACGAGTAGACCATTAAACGCCGAAGTGAGAAAGGCTATTTAAAATGAAATAATTTCTCGGCTTTCCGGCTAAATCTTGATTCCCACAAGTAAATGTGAGTTTTATTTCTTAGCAATAGGATATATATAATTAATAACAACTAAGTTAATAATTCTACAGCAATTGACCTGTAAAAATTTGAATAGACTCTAAGAACAGAAAACTGTCCTCATCCGTGTTTAAGTTATACTTACAGCTAATGTTGTATTTATCATGAAGCGGTAGAGACACCAGCCTTGCCGCTCTCATAATGTAATAATCATACGGTTGTAAAACTTTATCAACAATATTGGATACATATTCTACTTGGGTTATTATTACTGTAAATCCTGATATGATAATAACGAAAGCCAGCCATACTCGGAAAGCAAGTCGGATTTTGTTCCATTTGTTTTTTAACTTTAAGTTCTTAGCGATCTCTTCGGTGGTGGCGGTGGATAGTTTCTTTTTAAAGGCGGAACTAATGCAAGAATTAATTTCCACACTTGTCAGACCCCACTGCTCGCCTAATTGGCGTAATTCTGTAACGTCACTTTGCACTTGATATAGAACCGCACCGCTGTCGTCACCCATCTTAGATTTTATTCGTGGTTCTATAATGAGTTATCCCCCTTTATGAATAATGTAACATATGGTCTCGTTAATGCACACGTCACATATTTATGGTATACAGTTGCCGTGTATCATTAAAGTTATGTGGTTATCAATATCAGATTAAAGTTGTCACTACTGGGGTTTTCCATAATAATTTCTTTTTTTGTACACGTATTAATTTAATTAACTAAATATTATGTGTATGTAATGTTCCGTCCACTCGACACAAACTAGGTAGGCCTAGGTGTCTTTAGCAGCGGTAGGAAACCAGAGGACACAGCGAAAACATACGAGGTTGGACAAGCGACCATACTCCTTGCCATGTACAATCGGGAATCGAAACCACACCAGATGCCTCAATAACAGACCTTTTGATATAACTCGCAAAGACGATAATCTTATTTCAATTATGATAATTTTCTATACATCACCGGAAAGGTCCATTAATATTAAGATTCATTTAAGATTATTTTAAAGTGGATGGCAAACCTGAAATTATAAATATGTACATAACCCTTATTCAATTTTATTTTACATGGTTCTTAAGGATGTTTTCATAATATTTTCTGGCATATTCATATTTACGTACCTTGTTAAAGAAGATATAATTTGGATCGTTTGATCGTTTAATAGTAAGGTAAGGAGGGGGGGGGGTATTTAAATACGCGTCTTAATACGAAATTCCAGTTATCGTATAATGCTTCACCGGAAAATATTTGTCTGTCGCTCTTTCAATATACGAGTATTAGTTATTTCACTGGCACATTCTTGATTACATGATTTACAAGAGATAAAGCCCTCTTTCGTTTGTCAAATAAATATGTCGCTATCAGACAAAACCTAATTTCTGAAAATAGGCTACTTTCAATTTACTTTATTCAATGCTAGATCATATTAACAAATATATATACATATATAGGGAGAGTGATAAAGCGCTCTCGTGGTCATTGAGCGATTTTTCTTATTGTGAATCTACTTGATCGATTTTCCTTTGTTATATGATGACTTATTGTATGACAGGTTGACTTCCGCTCATGTCGTCATAATGTTCCGGTTCGATGAATTTCGAGAAATGTTTTTGGAGAAATGGTATTGGAAGAAATGTTTTTGGAGAAATGTTTTTCAGGATTTGTATTTGGAGATTTGTATTTCGTTGTATGTCTATGATGAAATGTAAATGTAGATTATTTATTTGATTTACGAAAATAAATTTTATCTTTATATTAAAATTAAACTAAATTAATGAAAAAGCATTTTACAAATCTGATATGACAAATGTTTGATTTGTAAAACAAATATTGATTTTATGATACAAATAATAATTTTGGCGTACAAAATGTCGAAATACGACAACAAATGAAGAAATGAGAATTAATGACTATGAATTATCAACAAGAATAAAAAGCTGTTTGGTCTTCCACGCGACAACAAATGAAGAAATAAGAATTATTGTCTATGAATCAACAAGAATAAAGAGCTGTTTGGTCTTCCATAAACGGAACCATGACTGAGTGAGTAAAACGTTGGATCGCTAAGCTGAAGGTCTCGGGTTCAGTTCCGGTTTTTGCCGAGACAGTTCCTCGGATCTTTCCGGTGTGGTTTCCATCTGTCAGTGGTATAGAGGAACAGCTGTCTAGTCGTTCGGATGGTAAAGAAACCAAGCCCCATGTACACCATGATCTAAGTAAAAGAATTGAAATGCGATATAAGAATACGTCATAGCGCGGCTGTTTTCACAAACTTTCCTTTATAATCCTCTACATAGTGTATGTAGACTACTAGTTCATTATTACCGATTATGATCGCCGAAGAGAGAAAGGCTATTTAAATTGAAATAATTTCCCGGCTTTCCAGCTAAATCTTGATTCCCATAAGTAGAAGTGAGATGTATTTCTTAGCAATATGACGCATAAATTTAACAGCAACGAAGTTAATAATTCAACAGCGATTGACATGTAAAAATTTGAAGTGGAAGGAAAAAAGGTGCAAATAGTCTCTTAGATCAGAAAGCTGTCCTCATCCGTGTTAAAGTTATACTTACAGCTAAGGTTGAATTTGTCATGAAGTGGTAGAGAAGCCAGCCTAGCCGCTCTCATCATGTCATAATAATACGGTTGTAAAACTTTATCAACAATATTAGATACATATTCTACTTGGGTTATTATTACTGTAAATCCTGATATGATAATAACGAAAGCCAGCCATACTCGAGCAAGTCGGGTTTTGCTCCATTTGCTTTTTAACTTGAAGTTCTTAGCGATCTCCTCGCTGGTAGCGATGGATAGTTTTTTTTCAAAGGCGGAACTAATGCAAGAATTAATTTCCACATTTGTCAGACCCCACTGCTCGCCTAATTTTCGTAATTCTGTAACTTCCCTTCGCACTTGATTTAGAACCGCACCGCTGTCGTCACCCATCTTAGATTTTATTCGTGACTTTGTAATGACTTATGCAACATGTGGCCCCGTTAATACACCCGTCACAATTTTATGGTATACAGTTGCCGTTTATTACTAAACTTATATTATAATCAATATCAGTTTACACAGACACAGAGAGAGAGAGAGAGAGAGAGAGAGAGAGAGAGAGAGAGAGGGTGGGGGCTCAACGTCCACTCAACAGAATCTAGGTCATTTCGAGACTAACATATGGTTTAATTTAATTTCAATAATTCGCTTGTGCGTATGGGTCTTTAGCGAAGATATTAGCTTTTGAAGGTTTGACAGACCCCACAGCCTTGCTTTACCATTTTGAGTTTAGCATCAAGTCTAAGTGTACATGCCATATATATATATTTGGCGTTTAGCATCAATTTAAATTTCACCAAAGAAATAAAACCAAGTTTGTCATATTTACAGAGTTTAGCATATATATTTTGAGTTAACAATAAAGTCGCAATCGGCGCCCCATACAAATACGTCATGTTTTTACCCCGTCCACAGTCCGTCCATTTCCCATTTCCAAGCAAGCAGTCCAAGCCCGTCCGTAGAAAGTTTGAATCCCTTCGTATGTAGTTGTACCCCTTCCCCAATACTTCCGCAATTGGTTTTAACTCGGTATAACTAAACCGACAAGCCAGTTTGACCCCTGTCACGACAAACAAGTTCTCACTGCGTTTTGAAAAAGGCCACAGAAAAGCATATTGTGTTTCTTGGTACCCGGCAATATGTTTTCCGGGTAGCAAGCGACACGATATGCTTTTCCATGACCTTTTCTAGAACGTTTATAGAGCGTTTCTGTTCTTACTGTAATTTCTAATCGGTTATGTTAAAGATACATTATGTGAGATTAGATAACGAGTTGGCAGTTCTCACTACAATAGTTAAAAACTAGCTAATGTAAAGGCAATTTGCGTAAAATTTCAGTCAAATTGATCCACTATTAGCTTAGAACTAAGCGAATCCACTATTAGCTTAGAACTAAGCGATTGAAATTTCCGCTTAGCCTCGGTCATCATTACTAAAGTCGGTAGGCAAAACCAGTAGTCTCGGTTATCCATTTTTAGTGGTAAATCACGAAAGAAAATATTTCAGCGAATCGAACTACAATCCAACAAAAATCTCATGCTAGCCTCAACATCGAGAGTTGATTGTGGTCTGAATAGGTTAATTAATGTCTAATTAATAGTTTTTATAACATTTCAGGCCTAAAGAAAGACCTACAATAGGCAGATTTTGCTCTTGCATAATGCGAATTGTCCAAATCGTATGGTAGTTTTTGACGTCTGGTTATTCCAGTCTTCACGGGCGGTATTCCTCTTTGGTTTAAGTTTAGGTAAAATAGCCTTGACAGCAAATTTGTAAAAATTTGAATAGTGGAACAGAAATATGTCCTCACTTATGTCCTGTTAAATTTATACTTACAGCTAATGTTGTATTTATCATGGAGTGGTAGAGAAACCAGCCTTATCGCTCTCATAATGTAATTTCTATAAGGCTGTAAAAAATTCCCAGCAATACCAGATAGATAATGTGTCTTGATTACCACTGCAAATCCCGATATGAGAATAGCGAAAACCATCCATACCCGGAAAGGACATCCGATTTTGCTCCCTTTGTTTTTTAACTTTAATTTCTTAGCATCTTTTTCAGTCTTAATGATGGTTAGTTTCTTTTTGAAGGCGGAACTAATGCAAGAATTAATTTCCAAATTTGTCAGACCCCACTGCCTGCCTAATTGGCGTAATTCTGTAACATCCCTTCGCACTTGATTTAGAACTGCATCGTCGTCGTCACCCATCTTAAGGTTTTACTCGTGGCTTTATAAGGAGTACGCATTAATGCAACAGGTGGTCCCCTTAACAATAACATGCATCAAGTCACAACTGCCGTTTATGTAACAAACTAATCTAAAACTTTCATCAGATTGAACGATCATTTAGCAGGTTTTTGATAATATATATTATTGACGTTTCAACTCTGTATAAATTTCTGTTAAGGCACGGACTGGCTATGATCTAATTAAATATGTAATCAATCCCATATGTCATTTACAAACAACATATGATCTGTGTACAAGCTCCACATGACTGCAAAGGAATAGGCACTGTTCAGTAAGCATGCCATGACGAAATAAAAGAGACAATTGCGTTTTTGACTACGTGTCTTATCTATTCTACGGTGCAATATAACCAGGAGTTTACTGACAGTTAGGAGACGACTGGAGATGAGAAAGACAGACGCACGAGCCGGCGTATGGACTCACCCGAGTTCAGCCACTGCCTTGGCAGAGGGGCAGAATGGTGGATTTGATATAGTTATATGTGTTACTGTCGTAGTCTAGTTCCTGTGTATTAGTTTTTAAGGTCCCGTACTATTTTGTATGTAGACGTATTATATTCTGTTCTGATGTAAATAAACCATATATTTACGAAACCGATCTCCGTTATCAATGAGATAGTGTTACATTTATTACTAAATTAATATTATTATTATCATCACTTTACACGTTGCTATTACTGTGGTTTTCCGTAATGATATTTTTTTGTACATTTAATAAAGATACATTATGGGAGATTTTATATAAAGAATTGGCCATTCGTGTTATAACAGTTCAAAAATAAATGATGAAAGAAGAATATAAGCAAAATTTCTTTATTCTGGACAAAGTTATCACCATTGTAATTTTTGACTAGAAATAGGAGTCTTCACCGTCTCTGAGAATGGTCGATCGTTTCATTGACAGGCGTCATCTCCATCTACATAATCTGGATTGTCATAGATCGTATATAATACAGTTCTATGATCAAATTGACTGACATGCGGTCTCGCTTCATACGCTCTTTCATATAGCCTCGATCATCACTGCCTTTTGTGGGAAATTGACGGGAGTATGACGTCAGCGTAACGGTTATAATCTCCGCTTACGACGCCATTTAAAGATTTAATCAATCAGTGAAATCCTGTTTAAATCCAAGCCGAATCCAAGCCATTCGTGGGTCTACAGAGTTGATTTTAGGCTTGTGTAAATAAAGATCTAATTTATAATTTCTATGACATCTGAGGCCCAACGGAAGACCGACAATAGGCAGATTTAGCTCTTGCATAATGTATGTTTAATTAAATTAACTAAATATTGTTTTACGCGTATATAATGTCACGCCATTGCCTAATAAATACTAGAAAATCCTGCGCAGTAATAAACAGTAGGTGTGTTCCAGAGAATTGTGATCTGTGTATTCCCAGTTCATTTACTAATTATGATTATATGTTTCGGTGCAGGAACACCAACTCTGAAAAAAAAGAGACGAGGCATTACAGTATGTTTTCTTTTGACAGCCATATACAACCGGACCGTTGGTTCGGTAACCTGGCGGTCCCATGTTCGCTCGCAGTGGTTTGTCGAAAATTAAAAATCGGGATTTTCGGGGGTTGTTTCACGTGGTCATTGGTGGATTATATGGAGGACTTAGACCAGTGTACACCTTGGTGAGCACGTAAACGAACACTGCAGTTGGAATTCGATATAGATAGGTTGTAGCACCGCTGCTCAGGCGACAGTTCCCCTTACAGCACACTGATATAAATATTGGTCATAAAATTGATTATCATTTATAATATTGTCGCCATATGAAAGTTAAACAGTAATATCCTTGGAGTGGAACAGGTGTGCACAATTTGATATCCATTATGCCGGAATCATTTTATAATAACCGGCAATTACTCTGTTTATAATCTGATCCCGGCTGAAGGCACGGGATTTCTAAACGGTGGAGTGACGTGGTCACAGATGTTGTAATTACAGTGAGATTGTATTGCATTGGCCAAGTGCTGCACGTGGATGATTACGCATGTACAGATTTGGCTTGATTTAGAATCCTACTTCAGAGTATGGATGTGTATAGGAGTCAACAGAGCAAAATATATCAATTGTTGTGATGATTTTCCCCCCCAAAATACAAACTTTCCCGAGTTAATTTAATCAACCGGCTATGTCTCCGTGCACAGAGGCATGTTCACAGCGCATACAGTTAATCAATTTGATTAATCATGATAACATTTCCCCAAAAAAAACACTTGGTTTTAAGTCCTGATTTAAAACAAGAATGCGTTGGAGATGATTTAATGATTTTGGTAGGTTTTGTCACTTGTAACACTATTTTAGTGATAACAGAGATCAATGTAGTAAGTATTCAGGATTTATTTACATCAGGTATATAACACATCTACATCAATACTATAGAAACTAGACTACATCGAGGAGTAGACTACATTGGGAACACATATAACTATAACAAATCCACCATTCTGTCCCTCTACCAATGCAGCGACTGAACTCGTGTCTGGTCCTCTGTATTGTTAGTTCTCTGTAAACTCCTGCTTATAAAGCATCCAAGAATTAGGGATGGCGGACAAGAGTGATCGTCATATATGGTATTGTTTATTTATAAATTATGGTATCTATAATTACATTGCATATTTCCTTGGAAGTAAGGATCGCGAATGGTCCGTGTCGAAAACCCGTACCGGAGGCCGAATAGAGAACCGTATCCGCACCCGCACACTCTTACTAAAATTCTATGAAAATGATTTTCCGTATCCGCAACCGGACTGGAGCCGTACTAAAGGAAATTCAGCTTTAAGCTGAAAGCTGCATTTCCTTTAGTACGGATCCGATCCGGCTCGGGAGCAGACATGACTCTGAATTAGCTACTTTACATTCTACACTTGCAAATTTCGACCTACGTATTTCCTTATAGTCGCATTTATTCACATAAATCCGATTTTATAGAAACATGTGTCATTTTTTTTTATTATTATTTTAGGTATTACCAAAATCGGTTCGAGATGGGGCTGATTTACCACTCACGTGTGTCATGTGCAAGGCAACAGTGGAAATATCAACAGACAGTTTTCCTGACATACCTGTACCCATATCAAGTTTCGATGCCCCTTAGAAGCGTGTACACCATAGTGATCAAAGCAAAAGGCAGTATTAACAATGTCAGATGTTGATTCCCACCCCCACCACCAGAGCATAGAACCAACCATGGGAAACAAGCTGAGAGAACTGCCTGATTTAGAAAAGGAAACGTTGAAAGTTTTCAGGTACATATTTTAATTTAAAATAAATATATCAACAAAAAGATACATAAGAGTCATTTCAGAAAATTGTGACAATTGACAATAAATATACAGCATTTAAAAAATATTTACAAACTACAATATAAATCAATACTTTTTACATTTTGATGTTAACAATTATGTCATTTCAGGACAGTTGTCGAAAACTGTTGTTGAATGTTGCTGAAAGAACGCCAGAGCTTGTATATGACATTTCATTAGCATTGAAAGCTGACAATAAATATGAAACAGAAATACCAAATAATTATATCCATTCCTGACTGGTGCACATATCATAACTGTCAGTATATGCCAAGTGATACAGAAAATGTGATGTGGTACCAGGCCACAAAACTGCCTTTCACAAACATCGCTAAGTATTATTTATCAAAATCTCAATGAACAATATAACCACATTGTCTCAGTGTGTAACTAGGTGGTTCTGAGTTCGATCACATTGTCTCAGTGAGTAACTAGGTGGTTCTGGGTTCGATCACAATGTTAGTGGGGGAGTTCCGTATAATTTTCTGGTATGGTTTCCCCTTGTCATTGATGTACGGCGGAAGGTCTGGCATGGGACGAAATACAAGATCCATTGTACACCTTGGTATGCACGTAAAAGAACCCTTGACAGTTGGCCGGGTTGATTGTGAGAAGAGTAGGATTTTCAGTTGCATTTCATTCATTCAATCAATACATGTGAAACAAGCCAACAGTGAGGCTGATGTCCCCGCCGAAATTCCAAAATAAATAGATGACACATATTAATTAATCATACATTATTTTTTTTTATTCTACATAGCCTAAGCAGAAAATTCGCATCCTCAAACTTAGTCAAGGTAATGAATGAGTGAATGTACACTCTGGGTTTCAATACTCTCACTTAATTATGACTAAAGTATCGTGCCCCAAAGAACCAACCACCGTGACAGTGATCTATACCTTTTATAAACTGAACAATCATTTAGGTGCAAAGAACTTTATGACCTCTATTAGGTTTGATATACATTATATTTGACGTTCTAACTCTATGTAACCCTTTGTTAAGACACGATCCATTAAACATCTTATTTATTCAATATGTTCTTTACAAACTACACATGACACTTACAGATGCCATAATTTATAAATCAACAATACCATATATAATGATCACTCATGTCCCTATTCCCGAGTTGTCGGCGGCTTTATAAGCAGGAGTTTACTTACAGTTAGACAGACGGCGAGAAAAATACAGAACAGACAGACGCAGAGACCGGTATATGGCGGCGCGGAATGGTGGAATTGATATATTTAGATGTGTTCCCGATATAGTTCCAGTATAGTTTAGTTAGTTTCTGTAATGTTGGTGTATGCCTATTTATGTATCTGTTTGATATTCTGTTCCCGTTGTAAATAAACCATATATTTAGAAAACTAATCCATGTTATCACTTACAGTAGTGTTACACCAATGAGATTGCTTATCTCTGCTTACCCTAAGCAGTAAATGTTCATCAAGGCATTAACCTAATGAAAGCCTACACCAAGTGTGAATATTCTACCTCAGTTAAGAAGGGGAGTTATCGTGTTCCAAAGTTTCGGTCAATCAAATTGCTTAGCGCTCTGCTTACCCAGAGCAGAAAATGCCCTTTATCGAACTTAGCCAAGGTATTATTGATGTAATGAAAATATACACCAAGTTCAATCATTCTCACATAATTATAGCTGAAGTCATCGTGTCCCAAAGCATCAACCAATCAAATTGCTTATCTCAGCTTACCCTGAGCAGAAAATGCTCATCTTCGACCTAATAAAAGTTTGAACATTCGACCTCAATTAGAAAGAGAGTTATTGTGTTCCAAACAGTGTGACGGACAGACAGACGGGCGAACCCATTTTAATAGCCATGTGCTTTCTTCGAAAGGCGGGGGACAAAAAAGTAATAATATAAAAAAAAATATTGCTTGGAACCTAATGTGCTGGATATTGCAAATGTGATGCCAAATGAAGTGCTGGTTTTGCCACAAAATGACAACATAGACTAAGGAAGAAGACATGCAACATACAGAGAGTTTGTTTTGTAGAGTTGTAGAAATTTGGGGCTGCGAATAGAGTTGTTATTACTTCGTGTTGGGTGTTGATGATCAGAAGAACTTTTCCTGATAGAAATGGACAATGTAGAGGTCTTCTACCAAACAGATTGGTTTAATAAAACCTGTTAACACTTACATTCAAAATAATGTTTTTTGTCTTTTCACAAGTCCAAATACACCATCAAAACACCCAGTTCGTATTCGCAAAAGCATCTTTAATAACCAATATTGTACTGAGGATTTCCATCCTTATCTTCCAACACTTCTCTCTATCTTTGATGGTGTTAAAATCGATTACAGCAAGCAGACCTATAGCTTTCTATGCAAGTGGACTGGAAAAAATAATCTATGCTTTCTCAATCATTGTAATTTTTTAAATAGTTGCTCAGCTGGAAGCTACATGACTTCCATCCTACCTTCGCCTCATCGGTACAAAGTTAAGTGTTCAACAGTTTATCAGACTTCACAGCTAACCAAACAAAACGTTATAATATAAATACACATTTGTGGGTAAAGAAACTAAATATTATTTAGAAGATTATGATGTGTCATATAATTAATCTGTGGGCAAATCTTTGCTCGTATGCATTAAATTGAAGGGATGAAAACATTTGATGTTACCAGTGTGTCTGAAATAAAATAATGAAAGTTGTTCAAATCATGATAATCCAGATTTTGTCTACTGTAACGCAGGAATATATCATAATCAAATCCAGCAACTAGATCAATTTATCACATACAATATCCATTGCAATAGGCAACATTGCTTACCGGAAATTTATATTATAAGGAATATTCTTCCGTAATGTCTTGTCCGACACAACTTTTATCAGAGCCGTGTTCACGACCTGATGATCCTTTGGTCAACCATTTCCTTTCTTCACCAGGGAGTAGTTCTTCATGCTCACATTTGGGTTCAATAACACCATCACCAGGAAGGCTTACGTGTTCATTGACAACATGGAAGTAATAATCCACGCCATCGAGCCTTAAAAATAATGAAATTAAATTTTAAATTTACAACAGTAAATTAAAGTGATTTGTAGAAATATTACTTACTTCAAAAGTATTTTGATCACCTTCACAAGTTTTTGCACAACACCAGAAGTGGTTGGGGGGTTGGGATGGCCTAGTGGTCTAGAGTGCCGCGCTTCGACCTCTAGCTGGCCGGTCACCTCTGGCTTGCGGCTGTGGTTTCGAGCCCTGGTGTGAGCGTATGTGGCATGGAGATAGGGGCGCCTTCTCAACCTCGTGGGTTTCCTCCGGGCACTCCGGTTTCCTCCCACTGCTAAAGACCCCTGCGCGCAAGCAAATAATTGAAATAAAATGAAACCATATGTTAGTCCCAAAATGACCTAGTTTGTGTCGAGTGGACGTTAAATCCCATTTCTCTCTCTCTTTCTCCAGAAGTGGTTGACAACTTTCCTGGGTAAGCAATCAATGAAATGGGATTTAAAGTCTTGTCTGCTCTAACAGGGATTCTTCTATTTGTGCACATGGGACCTTGGTTGTCTGTTCCTGCCGAAAGACTAGATGGTGTCCCTTGCCCGGTCACATGTTCAGAACTCCTGATTAGTGCCTTGCTCACTGAGTCCGCATTGCTCCAATAAAAATGGCAGAATATATAAAAATAACTCACTTGTCCTATCATCATCATAAGACGTATGGTGAATAATTTTTCCAGGTACAGATTTATTTCGCTCAGCATCAGAACTGCAACATTAATAACAAAAAACATTATAGCTTAGTAAATGACATACATTTGAGATGCAGGCCCCAAAAATTGCATCATTATAATCTATTTATGGCAGTAACAGTACTAAATATACATTACTCATTGGAATTGAAGATAACCCGGACATCAGTGGCACAATTGGGGTTCCATCTTTTCTTGAAGTAATGGTGACTTTAGTTTCATTTGTGAACCAATTCCAAAAAACCTAAAAAAAATAAGGCTCTGAATCGTATTGAAGAGAAAGAAAACACAAAATATTTATTTTTTGGCCCAAAAATTCCAACATCACTGAATTTATTATAATTGCTATTATCTACTACGTCTTGGAATTGTGAAACCGTAAAATTTTTACGGCAGAAATTACTAATAGCAAGTATAAAATTTAAATTTACATTGTCTTACAATCTGTTTCTAGTTTGCGTTTTTCCCTCAAATCTTCCCATCTTAGTCTTTCAACTCCATTATCTTTTTGAGTTAAAGCTATTCTTTGTGTATAATTTTTTTGGAATAATATTCCCCTTCGTTTCAAACAGCCGTGCTTGGAGTCGACGAGCTAAAATGCAAAACATTCAAGCTAATACCCCCTTAATAATTCAAAATGAAGCTAAAATGTCAATCGCAAATTCATTAGACACGTACATAGAATTGGGATAGAATTCTGAAGGGCATAATCACTCTTACCAATTATGTGAAATGATCTATAAATATTTTATTTGGTGTGTTGATATTTGTCCTCATTTTCCATTAGCTTGAAATATTTAATACCATGGGGCTTTTATAACCTTTCCTGTGCATGTTGTCAGTAAGGGTCATATACAACCTCTACAGACTATCCATTGCGTCAAGGGGTGTAACACTATCTTAAAAATAACAGTAGGCCAGTTTAGTATATATAGGATTTTCTTCACATCGAATCAGAATATCAAACAGTTACATACAACATGAATTAAACTACATCGGGAACTAGACTACAACAGGAACACGTATAACAATATTAAATACACCTTTCCGCCAATCTGCCAAGGTAGAGTCTGAACTCAGTTGAGTCCATTCGCCGGCCTCTGCTCTCCTCTCGCCACTTGTCAGTAAACTCCTGATTCTGCGGCACCGGAGAATAGATAAGACTCCTCATCATACACGCAATTGTCTCTTTATCACATCATGCTGTTGTTACTTACCAGTGCATATCTAGATACATGTTTTGAGAATGCTTCTTCAAGTTCGTGTATCTCATATATTCCTTTTAAGTCATGTGGAGCTTGTACACAGAGCATATATTATAGTTTGTAAATGACATATGGGATTAATTACATGATTAATTAGATCACAGCCAGTTCGTGTGGGATGGCCTAGTGGTCTAGAGTGTCGCGCTTCGACCTCTAGCTGGCCGGTCACCTCTGGCTTGCGGCTGTGGTTTCGAGCCCTGGTGTGAGCGTATGTGGCATGGAGATTGGGGCACCTTCTCAACCTCGTAGGTTTCCTCCGGGCACTCCGGTTTCCCCCCACTGCTAAAGACCCCTACGCGCCAGCGAATTATTGAATTAAACTTAAACCATATGTTAGTCCCGAAATGAACTAGTTTGTGTTGAGTGGACGTTAAACCCCATTTCTCTCGTGTCTTAACAGATGTATAAGCAACTTAGGTCATTAAGTTCTATTCACCTTAATGATCCTTCAATTTGATGCAAGTTACTTCGATTTCCCTGTTGTACGTGACAAGTAGTACGGTCAAACCTTGTGGGGTTTCTACGGTTTCCTCCCACTACTAAAGACCCCTACACGCAATCGAATTATTGAAATAACATTGAACCACGTTAACTCCCCTCCCCTCTCTTTGTCTCTCTGGAAATTTTAAGGTTTAAGCCAGTTGAATTTCATAAAAATCCTTTGAATGGACAATGATCTAAGACATACGGTCTAGGTTACCTGGTTAACAGTTGCTGGTCGCCAGTGTCGTTTTTATGGTTCAATGGGTGGTCAAGAGTAAAGTATTTTTACAGTTACAAATGATCTTGTATGGTAGAATGTGCGCGTGGGCTATAAAGATATGCCTTGGTTCTTACAAGTCTACTCCACATTAATTAATTATTAAAAACCATTTATTTATTACGTTGTTTCAGTCAAAAGACAGGTTGTGGTTTAAATGGGCTAATTGATTGTGTGCGTCGGTAGATACTAAGTAGTCTTTGCGGAATAATTTCCATTTTAGTGGAGTATTGGTGGACTGTTTGGGTTTTTGTTGTCTCGCTGGGTAAAACAAAACCCCCATTCATGGTGGTGACTATGCCAAGAATTGTTATCGGTCCCTATAGTGGAACCCACTGGCTTCTCGGAAGAAGACGTTGGTCACCCATACTTCACATAATATTGTATGCAAGACGACATTTTATGTGCTAACCTCGTCTGAAAATGTCATCGGCATCGAATCGGTGTGAATTTTAGTTTTAGAAGATGCCCAGGCATGTCTAATCATTCCAGGGGTCGAAGGTGGTCGATTGTATCTAAGGAGGCCGATAACATTTTCGCCGTTTCTGTACTGTGTTTAGGTCAAGACGCCTATTGAAATTCTTGTTCAAATAATCGTTTACCAAACGTTCTTCAAAATATCATTGTCCATACAAAACTGTCCGACAAAATCGCCGCCCTTTTTACGCTAACTGTGTGTAAAAGTATATAATACAAAGGTTGTGGAACCCTGGACGTCACCATTTTTATCCGATTTTGATAAAACTTAAAATATATGATTATGTCCGAAAGGTCCCAGTCTTTTCGATATTTGCGCACTTCGGACCACAACTCTCTGGAGTATGGTTCATGATTGTACGATAAATCGCTTTTGTGTTTAGCTTGAAACATGTGGGCGTATCTTGCCTGGCTACCGATAGTTATATTGTTAAAAATATGTACTTATTTTGTGACGCTCTTAAAGCTGAACTCCGATTACAAAACTACAGAAATACTTCATTTCGTGCCCTTTATGTCTGTCTTACTTTTGCAGAGTTCTTGGCATTTCTATTGCACCCTTTCTGTATGACCACATAGAACCAAGTCCTTGACGGAATAGGTGCAAGTATTTCTGTCACTCAATATGAGAATTTATTTTGCCTACTTTGACTTCCCTGCATATAAAATAAAACATTTAATGGAATTACAAATTTATTACAAATGTACTAGGCATACATAATTAAAGATAAATTCGCATTGATAAAATATTTATTAAGTGGTTATTTCCAATAAACGTATGGCAATTTTGGTATATATGGATTACCCGAAAAACACTCATGGAGCGTATACAGGACATAAATGTAAGGGTTCCCTTAATCGACAGCCCGGCGATTAAGAATTCCTGCACTCGAATATTGAGCGCTTGGTGTACATGTTGATAAACTTTATGAAGAGTTACACGTACAACACTTTCTGAGATAAAATATTAAGGAAAAGGACGCGGACAGTGGATAATCCAGGAATTAAATTAGGATTCAATATTTGTAATAAATAGTCCGCGATTAAAGACAACATCGTCTTGTGTATGCAATGAATTCTCCTCCGACTTCGCACCCGGGGTTCCGAGAGGGGTAAGTCATATCATACAAACATGACCTCTCTTTATCGATTTTTATAGTAGGGTATTCCTTGGCTATTACAATATTTTTTGAAGGATTTGAAGCAATATTATGATTAATTAATTAGTCCAAATATATCATCAAATCTCCCAGTTTGTACGCGTAGTATATACAGATCTAAATTTTGGGCGTATCATTATACTGATATAAACTGTGGGCGTTTAAATAAACGAATCGAAACGAAACGTACTTTTAATTAGATTATGAACGGCATTTGGTTAATTAAATTACTTCAATGTCACTTCCTCACTGATGCGTTGATTTTTAACGTGTTTTGAATCGTTGCTTGCATGCGGTGAATCAGTGCTACTCAAAGGGAGTTGTTTACCACACAACCCAAGCCACATGTTAGCAACTCGTCGATTTACCATGTAAGACAGAAAGATAAAAATACCTTGTCCATAGTTTAGAATTGTGGATAATACGCCCAAGATGTCATGTAAGAAAAAGTTGGATAAAATATCAACCGTCCAGAAGATGCCGGTTAATGTCGATAGTTTTATATATACCATAATATGGTGCTGATCTTTACTTACAAGTCTGGCATTATCAGAGGTCTTCTTTATCGATATTATTGTCAGTGATAGGAAAATAAAGTTACAAATAATTACCAAAGCAAGCGGCAAGATAAAGGTTACTCCCACTAAAAGGGGCGTTTCCAAGTAACATTTCCTCCCACCGTAACCAAGAGTACCGTAATTTGTCATAGCCGACACAAACACCACAGCAACAATAATAATCAAGGGTAGGCCATTAGCATATAATGTATATTTGATTAATCGTTTGGGGGAACTTGGTATTCTCGACACAGTTGATAATCGGAAAACAGAAAACATATGAAACGAACAAACATTCATCCAAAACACAACGCACAACCATGAATAGTGAATTAGCATACCAAATATTTTACAAATAATATCATTGATCGTCTGAAAGCTTCCGATCAGTAAAAACAGTTGCGCCAGAAATAAACATACAACAAGCGCAATATTATTTTTTGCGGCCGATGTCCTCAGAATCGGGAACATGCAGTATGTCAAAAATGTTAGAAATAGAGAAAGTAATGACAAGACCAAAAAGCTTATTCGTAAAATGATGAATATGACATTTTCCTGGTCCAAACTTGATTTCCATTTATCATTAATTGTCTGTATACATATCGTTACGCTATTTCTCTGATCCATATAATACTCCCCTTTATTTAATGTTAAACTGGCGTTGTTCAATGTTAACCTGTTATTCGACCCTTCTTCAAATTCTAAATAGTCGTGTACAATATGCGGACAGATGTAATACTCATTGAGCTCAACAATACGTGTTAGGGTGCGATTAAAAAAGGCTGCTAGGTTTTTTTTACAACAGGTTAATAACAAATCATCTGAAACTATTTCATGAGATATGTTCCAGTTTTGTGATATAATCGAATCATTTGTCACTTGTTCGCCAAATTTCCAATTATCTTTAATGAAAGATAAAATATTTGTTAGGTGTCTGAAGCGCGATTTTTGTAAGAAACAGTATACATGGATAAATGCATTATTTGAATAATCTAGAATTCCAACGTATGTTAAATACGTGGTAATTCCTAATGTCTGCAAATCCTCGTTTATTTTATTTGTTAGGAGATCCATTTGTGCCTTGTAAAACACGTCATCTATTGTAAACAGAATATGGTACACCGTCCCATGATAGTCTTGTATGGGAAGACATTCACCATCTTGTAGTTGGAGCTGTGGAGAACATTCAATATGATAGCACCTTCTCTGAAAGTACAACAAAAACAATGATCAGAACTTTCGTCTGGTACAATTTATGCATTTAAGGATGAGTTTCTGGGAGCCACGATGACTCGGCTCATTATCCACGAGAGATTTTTTAGCCTGATTTGGTCTGATATTCTGATGTGACGAAAAACCAACGTAGACTTTTTTAACTTGTGACACAACTGTCATCTGATTTTGGTGACACTTCAAAGGCATGTTTATAACCAAAAGATCTTAGTCCCTTTTGATATTCGCGCATATCGGATCGTATATTTCTGAATTATAGCCCCTGATTGGACGAAAAATCACGTTTTGGCTTGTGGTCCCACTAGAGGTCACAATTTCCATCCGATTTAGAAAAAAAGTTTGCATACGTCACCGTCACACGGTAATTAAGGTTGAGTGCTAATTTCATATCAAAAAAGGTTGCCAGGCAACGAAACATACGCCCACACAGCAACTAAATCGTCCGGGCAGTCAACAAGAGTTGTCGCATATTAAGTAAGTATCAGACAATCATTAGAATTTGTTTGGTTTTTATAAAATTCTACCCCATTATAACGTTTAGTATACGAAACATTTAATATCATTTCTAAAATTGGATAATAATTGAGACCTCTAGAAGGACCACAAGCTAAAAAAGTCAATTTTGCGTACAATCAGGGGCTATAATTCTGGAAGTTACAATCCGATATTATCCGTTGAATATCAAAAGGAACCAAGATCTTTGGGTTATAAACATGCATTTCAAGTTTCATCAACATCAGATTAAAATTGTGACCTCTACAGGGTCCATAACCTTGATATACCATATCTTTATGGTACAAGCGGTGGCCATTTTGTCTGTCAGTTTTGGTCCGATTTTTACGAAATTCGAACTCAACATTCATTACATTGTAACGGTGATATAATCAAACGGTTTTTGAAATCGGGTAATAATTTTGACTTCCAGAGAGACCACAATCTAATAAAGGCGATCTTTTCGTATACAATCAGGGACCATAATTCAGGAAGTTATGATCCGATATGCGCACATATCGAAAGGAACTAAGATCTTTAGTTTATAAACATGTATTTCAGGTTTCATCAAAATTGATTTAAAATTGTGACCTCTACAGGTTCCACAACCTATATACCATATTTTTACACTTTTCGGGTACAAGCGGCGGCCATTTTGTCCTTCAATTTTGGTTCGATTTTCACAAAATTTGAACTCAACCTTCATTACCATGTAACGGTGATATAATCAAACGGTTTGGTAATTCGGATAATAATTTTGACCTAAAGAGGGATCACAATTTAAAAAGGGCGATTTTTCGGACAATCAGGGGCCATAATTCAGGAAGTTACGATCCAATGTGTGCAAATATCGAAAGGAACCAAGATCGTTGGGTTATAAACATGCATGTCAAGTTTCATCAAAATCGGTTCAAAATTGTGACCTCTATAGGGCCCACAACCTTGATATAACATATTTTCACACTAATTGCGTACAAACGGCGGCCATTTTGTCTGTCAATTTTGGTCCGATTTTCACGAAATTTGAACTCAATCTTCATTACCATGTAACGGTGATATAATCAAACAGGTTTTTTTTAAATCGGATAATAATTTTGACCTCCAGTGGGGACCACAAGCTAAAAAGGGTGATTTTTCGTACAATCAGGGGCCATAATTCACAAAGTTACGCAAATATCGAAAGGAACCAAGATCTTTGGGTTATCAACATGCATGTCAAGTTTCATCAAAATCGGTTCAAAATTGTGACCTCTATAGGGTCCACAACCTTGATATAACATATTTTCACACTAATCGCGTACAAACGGCGGCCATTATGTCTGTCAATTTTGGTCCGATTTTCACGAAATTTGAACTCAATCTTCATTACCATGTAACGGTGATATATGTAATTTTGACCTTCAGAGGGACCACAAGCTAAAAAGGGCGATTTTTCGGATAAGCAGGGGCTATAATTCAGGAAGTTACGAACCGATGGGTGCAAATATCGACAGGAACCACGATCTTTGGGTTATAAACATGCATGTCAAGTTTCATCGAAATCAGTTCAACATTGTGACCTCTATAGGGTCCAGAACCTTGATATAACATATTTTCACACTATTCGCGTACAAATGGCGGCTATTTTGTCTGTCAATTTTGGTCCGATTTTCACGAAATTTGGACTCAACCTTCATTACCATGTAAAGGTGATATAATCAAACGGTTTTTTAAATCGGATAATAATTTTGACCTCCAGAGGGACCACAAGCTAAAAAGGGCGATTTTTCGGACAATCAGGGGCCATAATTCAACGTTACTATCCGATGGGTGCAAATATCGAAAGGAACCAAGGGCTTTGGGTTATAAACATACATGTCAAGTTTCATCAAAATCGGTTCAAACTTTTGACCTCTATAGGGTCCACAAGCTAAAAACATGATTTTTCGTACAATCAGGGGCCATAATCCATGAAATTTCGATCCGATGGAGGCAGACCACCATTAATTTCTCCATTGACTCCGATGTTAAATCAGTGGTGTTCTGCATGCTGTAGCACATTCCCTAAATTTCGTTGAGAACTTCCCTTTGCAGCACAGCAAGTATCACATCATAGGATCATCAGAGTACTAAATTTGTATGGGGTTGACCACCAAAATTCACTGATATTCATGGCAGACTGGGGGCAGAATACCATGTCCGTGTCAGTGCAAAAACAAAACAAAGCCTCTTTACTCATTGTATTCTTCCGCCTTAAAAGTCTCAATCTGACACCAAACCAGGCAGAAAATAGAAATTCAATGCCCCTTCATCAATTCTAGACCAAAAAGTCAATACAAATAGGCATGCAAAATGGCAGGAAAAGAGGGAGAAAAATATATCTAAGAATAGCCGGCACTACAATTTGTGGATACCGAGATATGGAAAATTAATGGTGGTCTGCCTCCCGCTACATGCCAATATCGAAAGCAGCCGAGATCTTATGGGGATAAACCTATATTTCAAGTTTCGTCAAAATCAGATAAGAATTGTGACCTGTAGAGAGTCCACAAACAAAATGTGGATGGACGGACGTCCGGACGGACAGGGGCGACGGCATAATACGTCTACGTGAAAATGTGGGCGTATAAAAATTTGACCAAAACTGTCGGACAACATGGCCACCCTGCGTAAGCAAACCGTATAAAAATATGGTATATCAAGGTTGTGGACCCTCTAAGCGGCCATAATTTTCACCCAATTATCATGACACCTGAAATAATTTTTAAAACACATCGATCTTGGTTTCTGTCGATATTCGCGCATGTTGGACGGCGACTTCCTGGAATATGGCTTGTGGGACCTTTACAGGTCACTGTTTTTATCCGATTTAATCGATTTAATTATATTCGAAATATCCCAGTCCATTTCGATATTCGCGCATTTCAGACCATAACTTTCCAGGATAATAACCCCTGACTGTACGAATATTCGACTTTTCCTTTTTAGCTTGTTCTCTATACATCGCTTATAAAATGCTGAAGACCAAATCCCCCACTCCTCACCCTCTCCTTTCCCTTCCCAAATACAAGAAGATGTAATACCTGATAAGGATGAAACCAATCCACAGAAGAATTGCATATTCCGGAGACACTTGAAGAATACGGACGATCAATTAAATCTGATAAATTAGGGTATGACAGTGAAGTTAACGTATATATGAAGTCAAAGAATTCAGAGTTGTTCACCCATCCATATTGTTCTGTAAAGTCCAACCCATTACAAAGATAACAGAAAACATTTTTAAACATCCCGACATCTGGATGATATATTGGACCATATTGTTGTTGACAGTTTGTTTCAAGTATTTTTGATGTATTTATTTTGCATGTTTGGATCATAAACCGATTACATTCTCTTGTTCTAGTTTCCATCCTTTGGTTAGATGAAGATTGCTTTATGTATATGTCCATTTCACATGAAAACAGTTCCAGTACACGGCTACCTAATTCCATGTTCGCTGGTCCCACGTCCAATTGCCATTCCTTATAATTATTCTCATGGTTACAAACTGCACAGTATTTATTCAAATACGTCATATCACTCTGTGCTGTCACTGGCAAGATACTACAACCATTAGATGGCATTTCACACAATTCACGTATTCTCATATCAGTATAACTATCTTGACATGACATCTTTGTGAAAACACCCTTCTCCAGCTTTGTCTGGTTAATCCTATCTATGCACTGAAATTTGTCTTTTACAGGTAGGGCACGTGTCACAACAGTGCAGCAATCCCCGTTCACATGACACGACTCATCACAATAACACGGCTGACACTCAAAATTGTTGCGTCGCATAAAACTTACATTTAGCTGTTCTAAGGGTATGTTGGTTTCGTCCACACATTGGCTATTACATTCTAGAAGTTGTACCACCGGAAAGTGTTGGGTCAGCTCACCAAATGTCCAATCTGAGAGATTCTTTTGCGAAAGTGCTACAATATCAGTCTTTATTTTTATCTCTTCTACTCCTTTCGGTCCTTTGAGCCGCAATACGTAGTCTAACTTATTATCAACGGTTGTATTGAGACTGTTTGGGTCGTATGGGGTAACTGAATCACTGTCAACGGGTTCAGAACTGGGTGTGGTAAGCTGTAAATTATCTCCCGTGGAAGGGCCCGGTGCTAATGTTGGTAATACAAAGCACAACAGAATAATTGTTTGCATGTCTGTATGTCTCATTACCAACGGTCTTCAGATTCTATATTCACCTAAAATATGAAAGTATATAATCCTATTAAAGCTGTTTATATATCCTAGAATAATAAGTAAAGCATCAAGACGCTCTCATGTAACACCTATTCTGAAGGAACTTCATTGGTTGCCAGTACATTCTAGAATAACGTTCAAAATCTTGTGTCTTTTGTTTAAATGCTTACATGGATCCAGCCCAGAATATCTGACTGAACTTTTGCAAGTTTATGAAATCTTCGTTCCCAAGAACAGTGCCTTTTACACATACCGCAATTCAAATTGCAATCCTTTGGTTATAAATCCTTTAGATGTTATGCACCAATCGTATGGAATTCCCTACCACACAGCATTTCAATATCGTCAAGTTCTGCCAAATTCTTTCAGGAAAATATGAAAGCTCACTTATTTAATCTAGAATACGAGTGATCAAACTACTAGTGTAAATAGTGTAGCGTGTACAGAGTGTCATGACTGCGCCTTGAGCATGTAATTTGGATGGAATGGGCGCTATATATAAATATATATTATTATTATTATTATAGGGCGTTTAAACCGCGGGAACTACTCATTGTTTAATACTTTAGTTCGCTAACCGCGGGGTTTCGTGTTCGTTCCCTGCTTTGACCAAAAAGGGTCATCGAGTTTCCGGTGTGCATAGTTCTTCGGATTATACAGAAAACAAAACCAAGGTCCGATGTACACAGTCGCATGCACGTTAAATATCACATGACAGTTGTAATTCGATACTGTAGATATCCGGGCAAAATCCCCACCGTAGGGCACTGTATGACATACACCCGACTTCAGTTGTTCAATCTGAGCACAAAAGTAGGACGTTATATCCGAATTTCAGTTTAAACCAATGCTCCAATTAGCTATTTGTTGTGACGGTGTTTTGTATGGGACAAAGTTACCTACTATAATACCTGACACCATTTCACATTTGCGGCTAACACATGTATTCTATTCTTTGCTGTACTAGCGTAGCAAGAGTCGGGTTGGTTGCATGTTCCTAGATTTTGGTATTTTCATCGGTTGGTTTACTGTGAATTTCTTTCCTTTATTATTCATAAAACATACAACTGGCGACAATTAAACTTACAAACGCCATACTTCTCTACCTACTTTTAATTTAACTTCATTAGCCCAGTTGCTACAGAAACGGGGGACGTTAAACCCAATTGCATATCAATTGTTATTTGCTAATAAGCATTCGTTAGATGTTAGCAGTCTAGCTAGATCATCTATTAGAACATCCTGATATGTGTTTGCCCTAGATAACGAATTTTATTAACAGAAAACCTGTTTTGTAGACATTTGAACACAACACATGGTAAGTAATTTCTTGAACGTCAGATTTAAAACTGGTTACGTACGATACGGGTATGATAGGGGAAACACGATCTAAGTCACTTTTTCAACGAATCCCAGTTAATGGCGCCATCTGGTAGCAAATTGTATAAGCTTTCGGTGGCACAATCAATTTCAGGTAAAAAGGATTTCAAGTAAAAACGATCGGAGTCACATCGAATCAAGGCCCTTCTGAAATGCCCCATCCCCCGGACAAATACGTCCATCGTACCCTTTATTTGACCTTAATTTGGCTGAAAAGTTGAAGTCAGTCGTTGTACTGGTATAATGATTCGTATTTAAGCATAGTTTTGAAGTTGTAATTAAACCCACTCGTTGTTCTGTTCGCGTCAAGCATTCTCGTCCAAAAGTTTGTTTTGCCTTTTATGCGAAAAGACAAAAATTTGACATAGATCGTTCTTCCCCTGTACTCTTCATGTGGTAATATATAGTCTATGCTTATGATTTCTGATCACGCCTTTTCAAATGTATTATGACAAAGTATGAAACAGTTGGTCTTAATGGTATCAAATACAAAGAGAGAGAGAGAGAGAGAGAGAGAGAGAGAGAAATGGGGTTTAACGTCCACTCAACACAACAAGGTCATTTCGGGACTAACATACGGTTTCAATTTTTATTTCAATAATTCGCTTGCGCGTAGGGGTCTTTAGCCGTGGGAAGAAACCGGAGTGCCCGGAGGAAACCCACGAGTTTGAGAAGGCACCCCTATCTCCATGCCACATACGCTCACACCAGGGCTCGAAACCACAGCCGCAAGCCAGAGGTGACCGGCCAGCTAGAGGCCGAAACGCAGCACTGTAGACCACTAGGCCATCCCAACCCCCCCTGGATAATGCATCATTGTATTCATATTTTGCGGATCCAATTCTAAGATATAAATATCTTCCACACGCGGCGAACAAATTCATTCTTCGTGGATGTTAGTCCAGAAATGACGTGGTTTACGTCGAATGGTTGCAAAGCACACACACACACACACCAGGGATGTCATCAGAAGCCGAAACAGGCAAATGTCGTCGTTTCAATTAGGTCAATTTCCGGCTATTTTTCAGCTACAAAAGATCAGTAATTTAATTTTAATAAATACATTTTGCGTAATATTAATTTAATTCCTACACGCCAAGATGTGTCTTATCTTCCGAATACCGGCATTACGTGGCCAGCTACTTCACTTAATCTGTAATTTCTATCGTTCTAATGTCAACAGTCAACAAAATATTCTGTAGGCGCTTGTCATATGTAAGATGTATTCATTCGTTGCACGCACTGTTATCAGATAATACATGCCAATGGCTGAACCATCGCAAATTTTAAAGGGATATCTTTTATTTTGAACACACTACTTAACTTTGGTTATTATCAACTTATCTGTCTGTTTGAAATCAACTCCCGTTACATAACATCCATAGCACCACTATATAATATATCCCAACTATAAACTTACCTGTGTGTTTGCAGTCAACTCCCGTTAAATAAAATCCATAGCATCACTAAATATCCCAACGGATGAAAACACTTCTCCCTTGAAAATTTGAAATTCCACGAATTTCTGACAAAGAAACTGGAAGTTGGGATATTTAGTTGTGCAAGTAAATATATTATATCCAGTCAAAGGTAACATTATCATATTTATCAAATAAATATTACCAGGAAACCATCTGGACACGCTTGTGGTTTTGCAAAGTAAACTACTCTTATGTATGATGTAGGCCAACCTCTTACCTTTCAGTAAGTATATCGCACTAACCATCACATACTATTTAATAACAGCTCTCATTATGTGCTAATAGGCGTCTATTTTTAGAGTGGGTTACAGGCGGTCTAGCTGGTATAAAAACGTGATAGTTACTAACCCCCAAATATGTTTTAATTGTAACCTTAATGCCAGTTGCACATTCCAACGATTTCATAGAATTTAAAGATGCGGCATAAGGGTACAAAGGAACGGGACAAATTGTTGGGGTCGCGACAGGAATGCCCAACACCCCACAAACTTATTTAAAAAATCTTAATAATTGTTACCTTTATAATAGAAAATAACATTCTAAGACATGTTTATGTAAGGTATATATAAAAAGCAGAGAAAAAAAAAACACTTACCGTAAATATACTTAAATATCGACAATTGGGTATGCGGAAAACGGTACGTCGACTTTGAATTGAACTGTATTCAAACCAGCTTCGGTGGCAAAATCACAGAATCCAGGGATGAATACACTACATTGCAAAATGTCATAAATCTTGTATACTGCAATGTCCCCAGGACGCGTATTTCACATAAAATCATATTTTATACCACGTTGGACCTTCCACATATACATCTATCTGCATAAGTCTATGAAAATATGCATCTAAATGGAAACGTACTAGTCGCTGTAAAATACTCATTCAATATACCAAGTGTTAATTTTATATGATAACCGGAGGCCTACGAAAATTTGCAACACATTATTAACACCCTATCTTTCTGAATGAAATGGCAATAAATGTTTTATTGGATAAAACGGAAACATATTTTTTTTCTATTTTGTAGCTGTAAACAAGATATGTATATTTACCATGGCGCATCTCTACTTATCATTAAAGGGAGTTCGGGGCATGCACGCTGTATAAGGTCTGTCACAATCTAATTGAAATTCAGCTCTATATTTCGTTTCGGTTTTTAAACTTTCGTTGGCCTACACTACATGTATAGACAAGTAAAACGAAATTTTGAACTATAAAAACGAAACGAAATAGAATCTGTATTTTCATCAGATTGAGGTCAGTCATTGAGGAGGCTGGTGTGGTTTCAATTTGAGCCATATGTTAGTCCCGGAATTGGCTTTCTCCTGCTCCTCCCACTACTTAAAGACCCATGCGTATAAGCGTGTTATTGAAATAAAACTGAACCATGTGTTAGTCTCGAAATGACCTGGTTTATGTCGAGTGGATATTAGACCCCCATCTCCACCACCCCACCCCCCTCTCTCTCAACCTAATTGATCTACCCCTCTTCAGTCTTAGAACGTTTCAACCACCCCTCGTAAGTTGTGTATAACACACTGTGAGACGTTTACCCAGTTGGTGCTGAAAGTTTATCCCCATTGGGGGTCTAGAGTGCCGCGCTTCGACCTCTAGCTGGCCGGTCACCTCTGGCTTGTGGCTGTGGTTTCGATCGTATGTGTCATGGAGATAGGGGCGCCTTCTCAACCTCGTGGGTTTCCCTTGGGCACTCCGGTTTCCTCCCACTGCTAAAGACCCCTACGCGCAAGCGAATTATTGAAATAAAATTGAAACATATGTAAGTCCCAAAATGACCTAGTTTGTAAACCCCATTTCTCTCTCCCATGAGAATTATATGTGTTTTACACTTGAATCAATATAGATGCAATGAACAGTTGTGATGAATAATATAGTAGTTTGACTGAATGTCTCGCATCACGTTAACCGCTTCTAAATGTTACTCAAACAAGGTCAGTTAGAAATGAAATGAAATGGAGTTTAACGTCCTCCTGTTTTGTTCCGAACTGGGCTAATGAAGACGGACATACGCCGTACAGTGTACTGTCCTGCTCCGAACTGGGCTTACGCCATATAGTGTCCCATCGAACACACGACCCCCAGGCTAGCGAGCCAGCGTCTTACCCACTTAGCCATCGAAGGCACTTTGCGAATGACTTCCTGTGTTCTCGTTTGTGATTACCAAGGATGGTAGGGGAGAATGTTTGCTTTGTTCATTGATTCATAAATTAGTTTGCCTTTTGGTGGGTATAATGTGTGCTGTGAAGAAATTGCGTGTTATTAAATGGACAGCCATTATTTCACAAACAAGATCTGGTTAAAGTCCAAATACGGTTAATGATAAGTCAAAATATCTCTACGGCCTGAGTTAAATGCAAAACGTCGAATGTAATGTGTCCAATTGAAAATGCTGTTTTTTGATGTGTCAATATTTTACGTAACATTTTACATTCTGCCGTATCTCATTTTGTCTTTCACGCTTTCTACATAGCATTTTACGCACAACACTATCTTTGATGTTAAGCAAATATAGGATATCAATGCCTTATTAACATAAACGCCTTATTCACATTCCTATAGGTTGTACACTATAATAAATTCGCTGAACGAACGTGTCTGAAACGCAGCATTTTACGCACAACACTATCTTTAATACTATGCAAATATAGGATATCAATGCCTTATTAACATAAACGCCTTATCAACATTTCTTATAGGTAGTCGCTGAACGAACGTGTCTGAAACGAAATCTCGTGAATCGTATGGCTAATCCGATCCTTCGACAAATAAGATCAATTGAAAGTATAGTCATAGCAATTAGGTTACAGTTTGACAGCACACATTTCTTTCGACAAAACAAAGAAAGATGTTTCTTTCTTTTCTAACGTACGTAATCATGAATATGCCTGGAAATAACTGATAGATTAACAGAAACATGTATAACTCGATAGTATTAAGACACGTATTTCGACATTTTAAACACTAGATTTGCTATCAGACGAGGCTTCGGCAGCCAGGTTGTCATCGCAAAACACAGAAATCTTCAACAATTGACATCCATTACTATTATTCATAATTCCGTGACATCTGATCCATTGGTGACGGATATTCTGTCCAACTATAGCTGCTGAACGTTGTGGTCTCTCAGCAAACTCCTGAGTAAACATCTGATGTATCAAGTGAAGTAGATGACTCGCCATTACTCGAACAACTGTCATTAATTTCCCAGGGATATAACAATTGAACCGGAAGCCACACTGTATGAAATTTGACATGTCTTGGTCTTGATTTTGAAATAAAACTCCATGAATCTGACCACATGGCTATCAACCAACTGGACTACTCGACCAAACTTCCAAAAACATCTGAGTTACGGCTCATCGTGTACCAATATAACTTTTCCGAAAGAGATTGTAATGTTGGTCGCCTTTAAAAAAATCTGCGTGCTTTACGTAATTCCAACAGATAAACTTTTCTCCATCTACACGAAAATGAGACAGGATAGTTTGGACATGTTTCATTCGACGAATTCAATCTGACCTTTGATTTTTAGAATAATCTTGATCCAGTTGGTCTGAGGAAGGTCTATCTGGTAAGGTAAGTATCCTTTGTCCACAGACCAAATGTGATGGGGAACGTGGTTCATCAGTGTCGTCTGATGATGAATAACTTCGCTAACGACTGTGAAAATTTCATCAAAATTCCAATTAGAATCCCTAATTATCTTGAACAATCGGCCATAAAAACCTCCCCGCCATGGTCCGTTGGCGAGATTACAAATCCATCGAATTCGTTTATTTGACTTCTTGATTGTGGCATCGTCCACCAACTCAACGATCTCCCCTGAAGCTTGTTTAAATGTGTAGTATTGTTGGAAACTATTATCAGAGGAACTGATCTACGGATATTAACTCAGGGGCCTGTTTCACGAAATTTTAACTAAGATAAATTCAAAATTTTAGTGATTTAATTGGATTATTCTAGATTAATTTTAGTGCTTAAATTGAAAATCTACTAAAACTTCGATTCTATCTTTAGTTAACTTTTGGTAGATACTTACGATTTCGAGAAACAGTGCCCGGGAAAGCTGCTGGAACGAAGTTTGACACAAGGGCTAAGAGAGGGAGAGAAATGGGGTTTACCGTCCACTCGACACAAACTAGGTCATTTTGGGACTAAAATATGGTTTCAATTTTATTTCAATTATGCGCTTGGGCGTAGGGGTCTTTAGCAGTGGGGGGAAACCGGAGTGCCCAGAGGAAACCCACGAGGTTGAGAAGGAACAAGGGCTAAGTGAACAGCACTTGATATGCACCATGTAAATAGGCAGATCCACAGATTACCTTGATCACATGGGTGAACTGGTCCGATTTAATCCAACCCAATATAGGTAAAGGCTTTTGCTTCTTGTATTCTGGTAAGTCTGGAGACACATGGCTTTGAATGAAAACGTCTACAATACTTTCAATGATGAATAATCTTCTTCACAACACATTGGACGCAACTCAGCAAGTGTTGATTTCGAAAAGCCGACGGATTGGAATCTTGTAACAAACCGAATCGGACTATAATCAGGCGGGTCCGGGGTGGGGGGCAGGGGGCCTTCCCCCCTTCCCTTTCCTCAGCCCCAATGATAGTAACCTGGTTAAATGTCTATTATCACGATAACCGCTTCTAAATGTCATTCATACCATGTCAATCAAAAGGCAATTAGTGAAAGAATTCCTGTGTTCTCGGTTGTTGTTTGGAAAGCGGATAGAGAGGGTGTTTTCATTATTCGAACATTAGCTTGCCTTTTAGAGAAAAGAATGCGTTGTGGTGTTTAAGAATTTGCCTTGCACGTGTTTGTTATAGGTGCAGCCATTATTTATTTAAATAATATGTGCTGTATAAAAATATGGAATCGGGTCCAAGTTAATGAATTAATACTTGCATATATGTTTGGTTTTCAATACCACATGGCCATATTTTCCATTGGCTTATAAGAAGATATACCCTGACTTCAATAGATTAGTCGTTTTAGATCAAAAAGTATCGAGTAGTTTCATTTCACCCGCTTGTACATGGAAAGGCTTTATTCCCGACTGAACAGTTTTAGAACATAAAATATGAATTGCACAACGACGATGATCACAGAGGGTGCATGCTGACCGGTAGGACTTTGATAAGCCTATGGAAAGACCACCACAATCCCACCCCTCAACACGCACGCACGCACATACACCAGATCCATTTCAGCCTATTGACTGATCTCAGGGTCGCGTTAATCATCCAAAATTGACAGTAAAGAATACGTCTGAGATTTCAAGTTCAAGAAATCCAATAGATTTGTGAAAATCTGATTTTGGAATTTTCTAAACCCAATTTTTTTTTTTTAAATATTACTTTAATGAATACAATATGAATACAATATAAATGATAAGAGTGTATGATTTTATAGTAAATAGGTATGGTTATAAATACAATTATGAAAGATTAAATAAAAAAATTTATATATCACTTTAATAAATACAATATGAAAGATTAAAAAAAAAAGATTTATATATTACTTTATTGAATTCAATACGAATACCATATATTTATTTATTTAGTCAAAATTAAAATCTTATTTATCTGTTTAATTGTACCATAACTAGAACAATGTGATTAGTTTTTGTCTGTATCATATATAATTCGACATTGTACATGAATTATACACCCAAACCCGAAGGAAGCAAATTAATATAAGCCCACTTGGCTTATTTTTGTATCCTATTATTTATGCTTTTTTATACTGTATAATATTCTCGAAATAAATACGGTTTAAACCAATACCATATAGATGATAAGAGGGTATGATTTAATGTATAGTAAGTAGGTATGGATACTGAAATACGGTTATGTAAGATTTAAAAAAAGAAAGATAGTTTCTTCATAAATAACATGGTAGTAAAACTGATACGGTTCTTAATTCTTTAAATTGGTCCGTGTATTGATTCTAAAATGATATAAAAAATATATATCGATTGAAATGTGGGCGTATTATTATACTGATTACAATTTAAACGTTTCATTATACAGATCTAAATATGGGTGTATTATTATGTAGATTAAAATGTGGGCGTAAGTTATGGGTATTACAATACAGCTCTAAATGTGGGCGTAACAGATTCAAATGTGGGCGTATTATTGTACTGATTTAAGTCTTAGCCTATTAATATACAGCAATAAATGTGGGCATATTATTTTACTATTTTAAGTGTGGGCGTATTGTTATAGAGATTAAAACGTGGGCGTATCATAATACCGACTAAATTGTGGGCGGATTATTATACTGATTAAAGTGTAGGCGTGTTACACAGCTCGAGATTTGGGTGTAACCGTTTCAAATAAGGTCGTAGAAATTTTGCAGGCTGAAATATTGGCGTATTATTAAATTCGTTTAAATATGGGCGTATTAATATACAAATATCCATTTATGTGTATTATTATTATACAGACCTAAATGCGGTACATCTTTAAATATAGACGTTCCATTGACACGAGTCGAAGCGACACGTAAATCTTAATCAGAATATGAAAACAAGTCATTTTTTTAGATCTTAATTCATAAAATACTAACAGTTCGAGAGTTTGGTTAATTAAATCGCGTCAATTCCACTTTCTCGGTGATACGTTGATTTTTACCGTGTTTTGAATCGTAGTTAGCATTCGGTGAATCAGTGCTACTCAAGGGAGTTGTTTACCACACAAACCAAGCCACATGTTAGCAACTCGTCGATTTACCATGTAAGACAGAAAGATAAAAATACCTTGACCATAGTTTAGAATTGTGGATAATACGCCCAAGATGTCATGTAAGAAAAAGTTGGATAAAATATCAACTGTCCAGAAGATGCCGGTGATTGTTGATAGTTTTAGATATACCATGGTATGGTGTCGATCCTTACCAAGAATTCTGGCAGTATTAGAGTTCTTCTTTATCGATATTATAGTCAGTGATAAGAAAATAAAGTTGCAAATAATTATTAAAATAAGTGGGAAAAAAAAAGCCATTCCCACTTCAAAGGGCGTTTCTAAGTAACATAGCCGTTCATAACCATAAGTAACATCGATAGTCGTCGCAAGCCATGCAAATACCACAGCAACCATAATAATCAAGGGTAGGCCATTAGCATATAATATATATTTGATCAATCGTTTGGGGGAACTTGGTATTCTCGATACAGTTGATAATCTGAAAACAGAAAACATATGAAACGAACAAACATTCATCCAAAACACAACGCACAACCATGAATAAAGAATTAGCATACCAAGTATTGTACACATAATATCATTGGTCTTCTTATAGCTTCCGATTAGCAAAAACAGTTGCGCCAGAAATAAACATACAACGAGCGCCATATTGTTTTTTGCGGCCAATGTCCTCAGAGTCGGGAACATGCAGTATGTCAGAAATGTTAGAAATAGAGAAAGTAATGACATGATTAAAAGGCTTATTCGTAACGGGAATATTATGCCATTTTCCTGGTCCAAACTAGATTTCCATTTATCGTTAATTGTCTGTATACAGATCGTTACGCTATTTCTCTGATCCATATAATACTCCCTTTTATTTAATGTTAAACTGGCGTTGTTCAATGTTAACCTGTTATTCGACCCTTCTTCAAATTCCAAATAGTCCTGTACAATATGCGGACAGATGTAATACTCATTGAGCTCAGCAATACGTGTTAGGGTGCGATTAAAAAAGGCTGCTCGGTCTTTTTTACAACAGGTTAATAACAAATCATCAGAAACTATTTCATGAGATATGTTCCAGTTTTGTGATATAATCGAATCATTTGTCACTTGTTCGCCAAATTTCCAATTATCTTTAATGAAAGATAAAATATTTGTTAGGTTTCTGAAGCTCGATTTTTGTGAGAAAAAGTATACATGGATAAATGCATTATTTGAATATTCTAGAATTCCAACATATGTTAAATACGTGGTAATTCTTAATGTCTGCAAATCCTCTTTTATTTTATTTGTTAGAAGATCCATTTGTGCCTTGTAAAACACGTCATCTATTGTAAACAGAATATGGTACAACGTCCTATGATCGTCTTGTATGGGAAGACATTCGCCACCTTGTAGTTGGAGTTGTGGTGAACATACAATATGATAGCACCTTCTCTGAAAGTACATCAAAAGCAATGAACATAACTTTGGTCTGGCTTAGTTCTTGCCCTTAAGGGTTTTCTGGGAGCCACGGCGACTTCGCGCTTAATGCACAGGATCGATCCCGGTATTGGCTTAGGAATTCTCTGTGATTTTATAGCCTGATTACTCCCATGTCCGTTTTTCAGGGCAGAGAGCTTGACACAGAATACAAAGTTGGCATGCTCGTACAATAACCCATGTCGTATCTTCTTTTTTCTTTAGGCCGGTTGTTGAAAAAAGAAAGAATAGTAACCCCCATGTCCCTTCATTTCAACTACTCACCTTTCGCGACAGACGTTTCTAATTAACGTAACTAAACGAAATATTTAGCAACAAGTCTATCAAAAAAATGTGGCGGAGCGGAACAAAGATTTAGATAGATCTCCTCAGCACAAAAACAACTATAGTACAATATGCAAAAGCTAAATCTGATTATTGCAGGTTTTTCTTTGGGCCTAATAGGTTACATAAATTCTCAATAAGACATTTATTAAGATGCATTATGCAAGAGCTAAGTCTGCCGAATACAGGACTCTTTTTAGGCCTTAACTGTTATATAAATCATTAATTAGATATTTATTAACTTGTCAAGGCATATAATCAACTTTTTAGGCCTTAACTGTTATATAAATTATTAATTAGATATTTATTAACTTGCCAAGACAATAATCAACTTTCGATGCCATCAAATGCTTTAGTTCATCAACGGATTTAAGCTGGATTGGCGATTATGCAACTATTATAGCGAGCAGCCGAGCACTGTCAGCCCTTTATCTAAATCCTACATAATGCATTTTTAACATAAAACGCATTGATGACGGGTGAAAGAATCAATAAGATTTTTTTATCCCCGTCTTGCCTGTGCAAAATATCTGAAGTTTCAAACCAAAGAAAGGCTAGTTTCTGAAAGTGAACAGTCTCTTCGTGGCATTGCGTATCATTCCCTTGGGGTTATTTTCAATGCAGAAGACCAAATTCCCCCCGCCCCTCAATCTCCCAACAAAAAAGATGTGCCACGAGGAGGGGAAGCATCCTCGTCGCCCCCACGATACGTTTTTAACTTGTTCAATACCTGATAGGGATGAAACCAATCCACAGATGAATTGCACATTCCATCGACACTTGAAGAATAAGCACGGTGAAATAAATCTGTTACATCAGGATCTGACACTGTATATATGACGCGGCCAGATTCAATTTCCTTTATCAATGCATATTCTCCTCCAAAGTCGAAACCATTACAAAGATAACAGAAAATATTTTTAAACATCCCGACATCTGGACGATACATTGGACCATATTGTTGTTGACAGTTTGTTTCAAGTATTTTCGATGTATTTGTTTTGCATGTTTGAATCATAAACCGATTACATCCTCTTGTTCCTGTTTCCATCTTTTGATTATCTGAAGACTGCTTTATGTATATTTCATTTTCACATGAAAACAATTCTAATACACGGCTACTCAATTTCATGTTTTCTCCTCTCATATCCAATTGCCATTCCTTATAATTATTTTCATAGTTACAAATTGCACAGTATTTATTCAAATACGTCATTCCACTCTGTGCTGTCACGGGCAAGATACTACAACCATTAGATGGCATTTCGCACAATTCTCGTATTCTCATATCAGAATAACTGTCTTGACATGACATCTTTGTGAGAACATCCTTTTCCAGCTTTGTCTGGTTAATCCTATCTATGCACTGAAATTTGTCTTGTACAGGTAGGGTACGTGTCACAACAGTGCAGCAATCACCGTTCACAGGACATGACTCATCACAATGACAAGACTGGCACTCAAAATTGTTACGACGCAGTAGACTCATATTTAGATTTTCTAGGGGTAGGTTGGTTTCGTCCACACATTGGCTATTACATTCTAGAAGTTGTACCACCGGAAAGTATTGGAGCAGCTCACCAAACGTCCAATCTGAAAGATTTTTTTGTGTTAGTGCTACAATATCGGTCTTTATTTGTATCTCCTCTACTGTTTTCGGTCCTTTGATCCGCAACGCGTAGTCAAACGTATTCTCAGCGGTTGTATTAAGACTGTTTGGGTCGTATGGGGTAACTGAATCACTTTTATCAGGTTCAGCTCTGGGTGTGGTTAGCTGAAAATTATCTACCGTGGAAGGGTCCGATGCTAATGTTGGTAATACAAAGCACCACAGAATAATTGTTTGCATGTCTGTATGTTTCATTACCAGCGGTCTTCAGATTCTATATTCACCTAAAATACGAAAGTATATAATCATCACATGACTGTTTATATATGTTATCGCTGAAAGGAAGGGTAAACCGGGAGACTAGCCTGAAGGTCCTGCTTGGTTCCTCCTTGGTGCAGGACAGAGGGTCTGGCGAGGGATAGCGTATAACCTGTAGTCGTACGGGTGAGACGAAACATCGAAGCGCCGTGTACAAATTGACGTACACGTAAAAGATCCTATGAAAAAGTAGGCCGTAGTGCCAATGTCCAGGGAAAATTCGCTTCTTAGAGCACTGTATGGCATACGTCCATCTTCGTTGGTCTAATGGGAGTAGGACGTTAAGCCCCATTTCATTTTAAGCTTGTGTTCCAATTAGCTAATTGTGAAGACTGTCGTGTGGGGGAAAATATGCCAACTCTATCTATAAGGCCTGGCCCCGAGTTCACAAAGCATTCTCAGACTTAAGTTGAGAATTTACTCAAAATTGTTCACCTTAATGTAACTAAAACATAGCCCTTTATAATAATTTTGTTGTTTTAATGTAACAAAAACATCAATAAGAAACTATGTGCAAAGTTTTGTTTCTGGATCAAAGATATTTCTCAAAAACCGTGATTGGAAGTTAAGCAAATTCTCAACTTAAGTCTGAGAATGCTTCGTGAACTTGGGGCCTGATACCATTTCCCGTTTGTTTAGTCCACATATAAAACAGACGACCCGGTGATAACAGAGATCAGTATGGTACATATTGGGTTTATTTACATCGGAACAGGATATAACACATCTACATGTACATACAAAACAATACAAGGCCCTATTTCACGAAATTTTAACCAAGATAAAATCCAAATTTAGTAATTCTATTGGATAATAGTAGATTCATTTTAGTGATTAGCCAATCAAAATTGAAGTATCTACTAAAATTTCGATTTTACCTTTAGTTAACATTTCGAGAAACTGGGCCCAGGAACTTAAACTATACAGAAACACATCAGGGCGGTATGTACCATTCCGCCCCTCTGCCAAGGCAGCGACTGAACTCGGATGAGGCCATACATCGGTCACTCATCTGCGCTCGTCTCTAGTCGTCCCTGTTAACTCCTGGTTATATAGCGCCCGACAATAGATAAGTCTCACGGTCATCTTTTTCACGTCATGGTATGCTTACTGACCAGTGCGTATCCCATTGAAGTGAAGTCATGATGAGCTTGTACAGTATGGAAGACCAAACAGCTCTTTATTCAATGTTCTTAATTTTAAGTTCTAAATTCATAGTCCTTAATTGTTACTTCTTCATTTGTACACTAAAATCAACATTTGTATCTTAAAATCAATATTTGTTTCACAAATCAGACATTTGTCATATCAGATTTGTAAAATGTATTTTAATATAAGCTATTTATTTATTTATTTTTTTTTTTTTTAGAAAATCAAAAAAATTGTCTATATTTACATTTCATCAGAAAAATACAACAAAAAACAAATATCGAACAACAAATTTCAAAATACAAATCTCCAAATACAGATCTTGCAATACATTTCTCCAAAACAAAAACATTTCTCCAAAAACGTTTCTCCAAAAACATTTCTTCAAACACCTTTCTCCAAAAACATTCCTCGGAATTTTAGTGTACAAATGTCCAAATACGACAACAATTGAAGAGGTAAGAATTAAGGACTATGAATTTAGAACTAAGAACACTGAATAAAGAGCTGTTTGGTCTTCCACATGTACAGGGCAGTTTGTAAAGGACATATGGGATTAATTACATGCTTAATTAGAACACCGGCTAGTCAATATAACATAATTTCAAAAGCAGCTTCACAAACCCATATCATTTGCTTGATAAAGACGAGAGAATCCTCGTCGAAGCGTCGCTTAGAATTAAACTCAGTAATAGTGCATCCATAAAATTGTACCCTGTGTTACGTGCTATACGCCTAAATGATGGTTCAATTTGTCACACCTGTCGTTACGGACCCTTTTGATTTTTCCATGGGTTGGTTTAGTGGAAATGTCTTACCGTTAATATTTGTAAAACATAATATTGTGCCGATCAGGCATTTTGGAAACAAAATACCATTGACAACACTTAAACTTACACTCGAGCACAATTCATTGCGTATGTCCGTCTTCATTGGCCCGGTTGCTGCAAAAAAGCGGGACGTTAAACCTAATTGCATATCAATTGTTATTTGCTAATAAGCATTCACTAGATGTTAACAGTCTAGCTAGATCATCTATTAGAACATCCCGTTCTGTCTGCCGTAGATAACGAATGTTATTAATAGATATTGTAATACAACACCTGTACATGTATATTACGCTCTTGGCTAATGAACTCTACATTCGGGCGAATTCTTCGACGGAGCGGACACTTAAAATTCTGCTGAATAACCGTGGCCATACTAGACGAGTTTCAACCCCGATCGTTTCGAGCGAACGATGCGTGCTCGATCCCTGCATTTGCCGAGTGTTTTCTCCTTGTCGGTGGTGCAAGACGGGGTAGGGACTAGGACAACTGCCTTGTTCCGATAGGACGAAAATCTGAGGTCCCGCGTACACTTTTGCGTGCATGTAAAAGATCCCTTGGCAGTTCGAATTCGATATAAGAGTAGACCATAGTGACGCTGCTCGGGCAATTTTTCCTTCAATGCACACCGCATAGCGTTGCTATAGGGCAAAGTTTCCTTCATTGCACCCAGTCGGAGCTAATACTCCATTTCCCTTCACTTCGTTTGCCGCAAATAACGAATGTTATTAATAGATAGTCTGTTTATTATTCTTAAGATATTTTAATACAGCGCCTCTACATGTACATCACGCTCTTATATACGTTCACTTAAAACTCGTTACATACGCCACGGTTATGATGGATGGCAACGATCCAGACAACTAAGTGCGAGGCCACGTCTATAAGTTTGATTTGTGCTCTCACCCCTTTTCAAGAGTATTATGTCAAACTGTAAATCTAAAATTATTTTAGAGGGAAATGAAAGCTTATCATTTGAATCTAATATAAAATTGTTTTATTAAACAAAATAACAGATTTTTATTTCCAAATTAGTGCCAGATGCACTTCCACACAACCCCTGTGTATATGTTTAGTTATCTAATGTGTATACACGCTTTAAACATACTTCGTAAATAGCCAGCTGGTTTGCTCAATCCCATTCGTTTATGAATAAAAGGTGGTTGGGATGGCCTAGTGGTCTAGAGTGCCGCGCTTCGACCTCTAGCTGGCCGGTCACCTCTGGCTGTGGTTTCGATCCCTGGTGTGTGTGACGTGGTGTGTTCACTTAAAATAATGATTGCTCCCTAGTCACGTGTTCGGCGAGCTATGACGTCGAATATATGAAAATTGCTGTTTACTCTAAACTGATTGTCTCCGTCATCCTTTCAAGCCATACTTATAGTTATACATTGGTAATACAAATAAAGAACAACGTAACATGGTGTCAGAATATGTCAAGAACTCACATCACACACCCTTGGACCAGATAAGTGCTGTATTATTGCAGAAACTGATCTAATGTGTTGGAACATTCTAGACACAGAACAACGTAACGTAATTGGTAAATTAATCTTTGTCGAAGTCGAACTGTTTTCTGAACTTACTGTAAATCTGTCTCTCGCCGTTATCGCTGTGGAGTTTGAGTAAAATACTAACTGCTGACAACTTTAGTAAAACTGATTCTGATGTTTTGCTGTGAATAATAACGCAAAACTGCACTGAGAACTACAGCCAAACTCTTGACGGAAAAAAAAAAATCTACGGAAACTTGATTCTGCCATCTTAGAATCTGTTTTCAACTTTTTGCTTTGCTGACATACAACTGAACTTCCACCATGAGTGATGAGGAAACTGCAGCGATGGCTCAAATCATCAGAGTACCTACTAATATTCCATTACCCCCTAAGTTAGATTTAAAGGGAGATCTGTCCCGAAATTTCCGCAAATTTAAAAGAATGTGGACAAATTATGAACTGGCTGCACGCTGCAAAGATGAACCTGATGATTGCAGATCAGCAACACTGCTTACCTGTATCGGTTCTGATGCATTGGATATTCTAGATGGACTTCAGTTTGAAGAAGAGGAGGACAAAATGAAAGTTGAAAAAATTCTGGAGCAATTTGAAATGTATTGCATTGGCGAAACAAATGAAACCTGGGAGAGGTACACGTTCAACAAAAGGGACCAAGAGCAGTTTGAATCTATTGACTCGTATGTCGCTACTCTTAGGACACTGGCCAAAACATGTAACTACGGTAACCTAGAACAATCACTGATTCGAGACAGGATAGTCATTGGCATAAAGGACAATACCCTTAGAAAACGTCTTCTGCAGAACTCGAAATTAACTTTAAAAGACTGTGTGGATATTTGTAGGGCACACGAGAATGCTTCTAGAAGATTAAAATCGATGGCCACAGAGGATGTTCAGGCGATTCAACGGAAGGGAACCAATGGACACGTATCTGCTAAGCCACTGCAGCCATCCATAGCTCTGAAATGTAAGTTTTGTGGGTACCAACATGCGTTTGGCAAAAAACTCTGTCCAGCTTGGGGAAAAATTTGTAGCTCATGTCGCGAAACTAATCACTTTTCGAAGATGTGTCCAAAACGAGGTTTTGGGAAATCTAAAGTTCATATGATGGAGGAACAATCAGATGATGAATATATTATGTCTATTGATGACGACTCTGAATACGTGAATTCTGTGAACTCTCAACATGATGGTGAATTGATAAACAACTACCCGAAGAGAATCTTTGCCCATATGTCTCTCAATAACCAAGACGTAAATTTTCAACTGGACTGTGGATCTACTGTTAATATTTTACCCCAGAAACTATACATGGAAGTCTTTGAAGACCAAGGACTAAACAAACTTGTTAAAGGGGAAAAAACAATTCTTCGCATGTTCAACGGATCTGAGACCATTCCTGTTGGAAAGCAAAGAATCTCCATCATTAATCCAAAGAATGGTCGCAGATATAGCATTGAGTTTCTTGTGGTGGGAGGTGAAGCTTGCAAGCCAATTCTGGGATCCCGGGCAATTCAGCAAATGAAACTTGTGACTGTTAACTTTGAGAACATTCTTATGTTGTCATCTGCAAACAACGAAAAGAAAGGTGCTTCTCCAACACATGTAACTGATAAACTGGAACTGACTGCTATTTATGAACAGTATGCTGATTTATTCTTAGGCGAAGGAAAGCTTGATGGATTGCTTCATTTAGAAGTTGACAACACTGTAAAGCCCGTCCAGTTGCCTCGACGCAAAATTCCTGTTGCTCTGCAGGAATCTCTGAAAACTGAATTTGAACGACTTACTGAAATGAAGATCATCACACCTGTTGATGTTCCAACTGACTGGATATCTGCGTTAGTTGTTGTCAAGAAACCAGGAACTGGTAAACTGCGGATCTGTATTGACCCGAAACCTCTGAACTCTGCTCTGAAACGTAACCATTATCCAACTGTGACTATCGAAGATGTACTCCCTGATCTCTCGAAGGCTAGGTGCTTTTCATTGGTTGATGCCAAGAATGGGTTCTGGCACATACAGCTTGACGAAGAGAGTAGCTACTTAACCACTTTCGACACCCCGTGGGGGAGATACAGGTGGCTCCGAATGCCTTTTGGACTTTCACCTGCTCCTGAAGAATTCCAGAGGCGACTGGATAATGCAATATCGGGCCTGGATGGTGTTAGAGCTGTACATGATGATATACTTGTCTATGGTATAGGAGATAGTTTTGAGGAGGCTGAACGCGATCACGACCAGAAAATGACAACTTTGTTGGATCGCTGCAGACAGAAGAACATCAAACTCAACAAATCCAAGATGAAACTGAAGCTCCCTGAGGTACCCTATCTAGGACATGTACTGACTGCAGATGGTTTAAAAATTGACCCGTCCAAGGTTGAAGCCATCAAGGATATGCCTGCTCCAGTTGACAAGCAAGGGGTTCAGCGTCTTTTAGGTATGGTGAATTTTGTGCAGAAATTCGCCCCGCATGTCTCTGAAGTCACTGCACCATTGCGAGATCTTCTGAAGGATGACATACAGTTTCACTGGAACGAGGATGTACAAGGAATATGCCTTAACAAAGTGAAGGATATTCTCTCAAATCCTCCTGTACTAAAATACTTTGACAATGATGCTGAAACCACCATACAGTGTGATGCATCTCAATCTGGACTTGGTGCTTGCTTGATCCAGGGTGATCAACCTGTTGCATATGCCTCAAGATCGATGACCAACACCGAGAAAAACTATGCTCAGATTGAAAAGGAGATGTTGGCGATTGTATTTTCAATGGAACGATTCGAGCAGTATGTCTATGGCAGGAAGGTAATGGTTGAGTCTGACCACAAACCACTAGAGACAATTCTGAAGAAGAGTCTGTTGAACGCACCTAAACGCTTGCAGAGAATGATGTTGCGTCTCCAAAAGTATGAATTTGAAGTGCACTACAAAAAAGGCTCCCACATGTTTCTTGCTGATACCCTAAGCAGAGCCTATCTTCCACATGTTAAAGACATCCAGAATGATGATGGACACGTACTCTCCATTGATACACGTTCAATGACCGCTAAAGCAGCTGAATCTGTCTGTATGGTAGACTATCTTGCAATCTCTGACCACAGAATCTCAGAAATTCAAAAAGCAACATCCGATGATGAATCAATGATGACACTGAAACATTTGATTCAAACTGGGTGGCCTGATACTGAGAGTGCCACACCCTACTGTACCAGAGACTACTTTCCTTTCCGTGATGAACTTTCTGTTCAAAATGGGGTAATCTTCAAAGGTGAGAGAGTTGTTACTCCCTTGAGCATCAGACCTAGCACTTTGGATATACTCCACTCCAGTCATATTGGTATACAAGGCTGCATCAGGAGAGCCAGAGAGCATGTTTACTGGCCAAAAATGACAAAGGATATCACAGAGTATATTGGAAAATGTAACACCTGTAATACTCTGCAGCAGAGTCAAAGGAAGGAACCACTGATAAGTCACGAAGTACCAACTAGACCTTGGTCGAAACTTGGAAGTGATCTTTTCGAGTTTGACCAGAAAGATTATCTGATAACTGTAGACTATTATTCTGACTACTTTGAGATAGACAGACTCCATGATAAGAGAGCTCCTGAGATTATTAAGAAGCTAAAGTTGCACATGGCTCGACATGGTCTACCAAATGAAGTTATCACAGATAATGGACCCCCTTTCAACTCTGAATCATTCAGAATATTTTCTAACAGCTATGATTTTAAGCATGTGACATCTTCTCCACGGTACCCTCAGTCAAATGGGAAGGTTGAGAGTGCAGTGAAGACTGCTAAACGACTTCTCACCAAATCACTACACTCAGAAACCGATCCACATCTCGCTCTACTGGATTGGAGAAATACTCCTACTGAATTTATTGGAAGTTCACCAGCGCAAAGGTTATTTGGTCGACGAACCCGAACACTACTCCCAACAACAAATAGACTGCTGGAACCCCAGATCGTCGGAAATGTGCCTGAAAAGATAGCTGAAAGGAAACAGAAACAAGCGTTCTACTACAACCGTAATGCTGCCGAGCTTTCCAAGTTAAAGGAAGGGGATGTGGTGCGAATCAAGCCAACAGTTAATGATAAGCGATGGCAGAAAGCTGTTGTGAATCAAGAAGCGGGAATACGATCCTACCATCTTACAACTGAAAGTGGAAGAAGCCTTCGCAGAAACCGAAGACATCTGAAACTGTCTCGTGAGAAACCTCCAGATCTACACGCTGATGTACAACTACCTGATATACCAGAACAAGATCCAGAGGTCACTTTCCCTGTCAACCCTGTCGTATCAGATAGTCTCAAACGTACTCCCTCCTGTACCAACACAAGTATGCCATCACCAAGACCTGTACCTGTAGTTGATATTCCAAGCAGAACAACCAGTGGAAGACAAGTGAAGCTACCAGCGAAGTACAATGACTATGTATTGGGAAAATGAAAATGACTCTAATCGTGTTTTCAACAAATGTGTTTTAGCGACTTAAGTTAAATGCTAGGATTCAGTAGTAAGGTCAACTGCTAATCTTTAAATTTTATGTATGTAATCATATTGAATCAGTGAGTTAGATCAAGTTGCATTATTTCAGACTGAACGTGTAAAAGATTAATTTTAAGTTTAATTGCTTTCTTGGAAAGGGAGATGTGACGTGGTGTGTTCACTTAAAATAATGATTGCTCCCTAGTCACGTGTTCGGCGAGCTATGACGTCGAATATATGAAAATTGCTGTTTACTCTAAACTGATTGTCTCCGTCATCCTTTCAAGCCATACTTATAGTTATACATTGGTAATACAAATAAAGAACAACGTAACAGTGTGAGCGTAAGTGGCATGGAGATAGGGGCGCCTTCTCAACCTCGTGGGTTTCCTCCCACTGCTAAAGACCCCTACGCGCAAGCGATTTATTGAAATTAAATTTGAAAACCATATGTTAGTCCCGAAATGACCTAGTTTGTGTCGAGTGGACGTTAAACCCCACTTGTCTCTCTCTCTCTCTCCATCTCTTATGAATAAAAAATATTGCTTTAAACCTAATTCAGCTTGCCATTTGGTATCCGGTATCCAATGAAAAAAGCAAAATACCGAGAAAAAAATCATTCCGTCTGGTGACTACATCATTGTACCTATCTATTCAATCTCAAGAAACAAATCATGTTTATGAAGTAAATCCATACACACACGGGCGAAATAGTCATACACAAGGAAGACATCGTGCTCTTCAGATCATCAGTTATGTCATTTAGTCAAGTGTGTGGCGTGGTTACGATTCCTAGTCTGTATGTGACAAGAAGCAGGGACGCCGGTCCCAACATGTGGGTTTTAGGAAACCATATTTTAGAAATGATCCAATGAACGTGAAAAACTTTCTCTCATCCCGTCTCTCCCTAACCCTCTCCCCCTACAGACCTCCTTCACCCTCTCTCAAATAAATATGGTTGAAAATCCATCCACTTACTATAACCGATACAGTCCAAGGAAATGCACCATATTTATTATACAGAAATCCGATCACGATAGTTTTGAGAATGCAAAGCAGACTAAACTTAAATGACTATTAAGTATAATTTCAGACCAAATTCTTACCTTTCAGTAAATCAAATCACAGCGAACAAACCATAATCTAAAGGTGTAAGAAAAACTCTTACATTTTGCTGTTAGTCGTCTATTATTAGAATAGCTACTGCGATTTTGAAGCGTTATAGAAATTGGCATAATTAAAATCCCATAATAAGTGCAGTTGCTATCTCTTATTTAAAGAGCCAGCAGCATCACTGTCATCGATGACGTATGCAAGATTTCTAAACGGAAACCCACGCATGGAGAAGGGGGCGTGGTCGTTAACAAACGGATTTGGTGTCATTTGATATGAAATTAATAGACTATCGAGTAAAAAGGAAAAGAATATATTGTTATAGGTCAGGATAGAATCACTTATCTCTAAAAATCATTAAGATTTACAACTCGCTAATATGTACATTTGTATTTGCAACTGTTATGTAAACAATGCAAATACATTGAGCCAATGACTGACGCCACGTGAAGTCAATGCACGTGTTGTGGACAGTCATCTGTTACAGATATAATTCGTAAGTAATTCTCTGTGAAACAGATTGCCTCTAGCTGGCCGGTCACCTCTGGCTTGTGGCTGTGGTTTCGATCCCTGGTGTGAGCGTATGTGGCAAGGAGATAGGGGCGCCTTCTCAACCTCGTGGGTTTCCGGTTTCCTCCCACTGCTAAAGACGCCTACGCGCAAGCGAATCGTTGAAATAAAATTGAAACCATATGTTAGCCCCAAAACGACCTAGTTTGTTTCGAGTGGACGTTAAATCCCATCTCTCTCTCTCTCCCAAATTGTGCAAGAGATAGATAGGGAACACCCCCTCCCCCCCCCCCAAACCTCGATTTTTCGTACATATAGGAATGACAGGTGCCTCCATCTTGGTTGTACATCTAATATCTATCGTAAATGACAAACCTGTTGTAATTTTTATACCAAATCAGCTTAACCGCCAAGTACCCGTCTCAAATCTCGGTTTCCTCCCAATCCTCAAGATCCCTACGCGTAAGCGAATTATTGTAATTAAATTGAACCATATAATAGTCCCGAAATGACCTAATTTGTGTCGAGTGGACGCTAAACCCCATCTCTCTCTCCTTCACCATACGTAAGTCAACTTGTATTTAAGATGAACTAGAACCCATTATGGGATATTTAATATGGCGTTTTGTGCGCCTGATTGACATCCCGCTAGCTATTCGAACAGTAGACAAAAACCAGCACATAGCGGGCGACGCCACGAAGTTGTACAGACTGGGAATGAAAACCACGCCACTCACTTGACTCAGCGACAGGTCTGGTGATCTGAAGTGCACGATAAACATGATTTTTGTCTTGGGGATTGGATATGCAATAATGCACTAACCATATTAAAAAAAATCTTGCAATGAAGATTTATGTATCTATCTACTGTTTTTACTGGATACCAAAGTGCTAATTTTATTATAGTTTTGCATAACATTCTTGAAAAGGCGTGATCAGAAATCGTTGCTTTTCATTTAGTTGTCTGGGTAGCACTCATCTAGGAGGGGTTGGGTTGCCGAATGGTTTGAGGGTATCATAAGGTATGTCATGTAGTCGAACGGCGTGGTTTTGATTCCACAGGTGTTGTCATAAAATATCAGGACAAAACACAGTTATCTATATTAAACAGCAAAACAAAATGGCAGTACGATTTCCAACCATTCTAGACAACGACTTACTAAATGGATCAAAGCTAATTTTTGTGAACAGTATGTTGACACATTGGTGATTCATTCATCACACTTCCAAGACATTACGAGAATGCTTTGAATCTGTACACAGTCTATCCATCAGCATCTGGTTTGTCCACCGCGTCAATAACAGCACTGCAGCATCTGTACATTTACTGGACCAGACAAATGATGAACGCCATTGGCACCTGGGACCACACTCTCGGAAAAGTCTGGCGGAACCCATCGGCTGTGTTTGGTCTTGGTACGGCTTTATTAAGTCTCCTTTGAATTTCATCCCAAAGGTGTTTAAGTTCGAAATAAGGGCTGGCCAGTGCATAACGTTGACTCCGTTCTGGAGCTGTAGAATGTCCCGAGTAACTCTTGCGGTGTGGGCACGGGCGTTTTCATGCTGGAAAACATTTAACGTGGTCTGGGAGTGTGATGTAACGCACTGTTGTGATGCCGTCTCCTCTCGCTTGACCAAGATTTTGAAACATCACAGCACCCACTCTGGTCCAGGCCGATTCCACCATGGACCTCCCCCAGAGTCTCGTTCTATGACAGAATAAAGTTGGCAACGTCGATGCCGTAAGCTGGTCCTGCCATCTGGAGTTCATACGCAATATCGAATCTCATCTGTGAAAGAACAGTTCTCCATTGCCTGTGTCGCCAGTGCTGGTGTTTTTGGGCTAGCTGTAGACGTTCACATTGATGACGAGGGGCGAGGATGGGTCCATGGTACGGTCTACGGCAATCGATGTTTTCTCTGGTGAGACGTCGGCGCACTGTATCGGTACTGATTGGTCGTCCGTGTGTTGCCACTGTCTGACGTGCTGTCGCGCAACATCGTGGTCTTGCCGCCTTGTGATAACCCTTGGTCTACAAGTTCTGGGGTGATCATCCGAAAGCGTTGCTGAAGCCTGTAGATGGTCAGAGGATGGTCAGTGATTGGCAACGGCTTTGGCAGTGTGGTCAGCGTCAAGTCTTCCAAGCGCTTGTTTCCTCTGAGGAGTCGTGGCATGCAGCTGGCGTTATGGGGGTGCATTTTATAGGACTGGTCCCGGTGAACAGCACATGCAGCATGAGTTACATGAAAATCATGGAGAACACATTACCATCTTGGAAGTCAAGTTCAGTTTTTGAGAACATTTCCTGGGTTCAATTCTGTGATTTGGAAGGAGCCTTATTGATCAGGTCAATTGAGAATTGAAAGTGGCACGTCACCGGTGACGTTATTAGGATTGAAAGCGTGGAAAACAGTAACATATTTTGACAGTTGTACATGATCGTGTATTGTAGTATGTGCGCATGGACCTTATATGCTTTGTTTCATTTCTACCCCACTTTAATTAAATGTTAAAAAAGCCTTTATTCGTTACATTTTTCAGTCATCAGTAAGACATTATGTGGTTTATGCTAGGTGTCCATAGTCGTGCGATGCGTTATGCAGGATACATTTCAATACCATCAACAAGGGGTAGGGTCGCCTATCAAACCTCGTGGGTTTCCCCCGGGTCCTCCGGTTTCCCCCCACTGCTAAAGAACCTTACGAAGCGGATTATTGAAATCAAATTGAACCATATGCTAGTCCCGAAATGACCTAGTTTGTGTCGAGTGGACGTTAAACCCCATCTCTCTCTCTCCCGAATATATATTCGACAGATGCTACGTGATCTTTGTGGAATAATTTGCATTGTTCGTGAAGTAAAACAAAACCCCATTCATCCATGTCCATATCGCAGTTAGAGTGACGATCTTCAGGTTTATGAAGTGCTATACGTAGTTACCGATGGGACTGTTACGGAAACTATGAGATAACAGAGCTCAGTCGACACGCCCACAAAAGCTCGCTGGCATCATATTTATGGACATGACGCCATTGCTACACAGCATCGGGGCCACTATTCGTGATAACAGAATACCAATTTTGTAAAAATAAAATTTATTTACATCAGAAACAAGAAGATAAAACAGCGGGAACACAAATCAAACAGGAACTAAACTACAAAAGGAACATAAACAATAATATTAACACAATAGATGAATATTTAATATAACAATTCCACTCTTTTCTACTCCTCATGTCCCCACGTTGCTCCGTTTGCCCCTCGTCTGTCTAACTTTCAGTAACCCTTTTGACAACAGGAATGGAGTCTCAGAACACAAGTTATTATCGTATATTATCGAGTTGTTCGTCTAACTTATATCAATAATCGAATACAAATGTTATCAGCGTAGAAGCTACGTTGAATGGATATAGATTTCAGACGATATCCAAGCTGATTTGTGTACAGACATTTGTAATAGAGAACGAATCCAATCACTTGAAACATTGTCAGTTTCTAACCATTCCAGAGGCCGAAAGTGGTCGAAACATCCATATGAACGACGGGGGATCCCTCCCCCCACCATTCCACATATCAAGCTACGGGTTATATTACATGATAGGCGATGTTTGTACCCTTTATGTTTGTCTTAATTCTCTCGGCGATAACTGCATACATAGATCAGTATACTTCTATTGGGCCCTTACGCATAGCACCAACTCCTAGGCTCTTGGCCATCTTAAAGAGTTCACCCAAAACTTTCTGGAATAGGTGCAAGTGGCTTGGTCGATCAATATCAGAAGTATGTGTCCATTTCCTTTTTATATTTATCTTGCATACTTTCACTTTCTTGCATATAAAATATTAAACAAAATTTCGTTATGTACAGCTAGCTTTGAGCATGTATATTTAATGAACATACAGATTTATGATACATGTATTAGGCATACATAATTCAATATGAGCGTATTATTATACAGATCTAATTGTGGGCGTATTATTATACTGATTTAAATGTGGGCGTATTATTTAAACGACACGACATTGAAGATTTATTTTATAAACTCCAACAATTCGTGAATTTGATTAATAAAATTACTTCAATATCACTTCCTCCGTGATGGGTTGTTTTTTAGTTTGAGTTGAATCGTTCTTTGCATGTGGTGAATCAGTGCTACTCAAAGGGAGTTGTTTACCACACAAACCAAGCCACATGTTAGCAACTCGTCGATTTATCATGTAAGACAGAAAGATAAAAATACCTTGACCATAGTTTAGAATTGTGGATAATACGCCCAAGATGTCATGTAAGAAAAAGTTGGATAAAATATCAACCGTCCAGAAGATGCCGGTTAATGTCGATAGTTTTATATATACCATAATATGGTGCTGATCTTTACTAACAAGTCTGGCAGTATCAGAGGTCTTCTTTATCGATATTATTGTCAGTGATAGGAAAATAAAGTTACAAATAATTACCAAAGCAAGCGGCAAGATAAAGGCTACTCCCACTAAAAGGGGCGTTTCCAAGTAACATTTCCTCCCACCGTAACCAAGAGTACCGTAATTTGTCATAGCCGACACAAACACCACAACAACAATAATAATCAAGGGTAGGCCATTAGCATATAATGTATATTTGATTAATCGTTTGGGGGAACTTGGTATTCTCGACACAGTTGATAATCGGAAAACAGAAAACATATGAAACGAACAAACATTCATCCAAAACACAACGCACAACCATAAATAGTGAATTAGCATACCAAATATTTTACAAATAATATCATTGATCGTCTGAAAGCTTCCGATCAGTAAAAACAGTTGCGCCAGAAATAAACATACAACGAGCGCCATATTGTTTTTTGCGGCCGATGTCCTCAGAATCGGGAACATGCAGTATGTCAAAAACGTTAGAAATAGGGACAGTAATGACAAGACCAAAAAGCTTATTCGTAAAATGTTGAATATGACATTTTCCTGGTCTAAACTTGATTTCCATTTATCATTGATTGTGTGTATACAGATCGTTACGCTATTTCTCACATCCATATAATACTCCCCTTTATTTAATGTTAAACTGGTTTTGTACAATATTAAACTGTTATTCGACCCTTCTTCAAATTCCAAATAGTCCTGTACAATATGCGGACAGATGTAATACTCATTGAGCTCAACAATACGTGTTAGTGTGTGATTAAAAAAGGCTGTTCGGTCTTTTTTACAACAGGTTAATAACAAATCATCAGAAACTATTTCATGAGATATGTTCCAGTTTTGAGATATAGTCGAATCATTTGTCACTTGTTCGCCAAATTTCCAATTATCTTTAATGAAAGATAAAATTTTTGTTAGGTTTTTGAATCGCGATTTTTCTAAGAAAAAGTATACATGGATTAACGCATCATTTGAATTATTTGGAATTCCAACATATGTTATATACGAGGTAACTTTTAATGCCCACAAATCCGTTTGTATTTTATTTGTTAGAAGATCCATTTGTGCCTTGTAAAATACGTCATCTATTGTAAACAGAATATGATACACCGTCCTATGATCGTCTTGTATGGGAAGACATTCGCCATCTTGTAGTTGGAGCCGTGGAGAACATACAATTTGATAGCACCTTCCCTGAAAGTTTTAACAAAACAATAATTAGCAATATTCTGGTACAGTACAGTCATTCAGGCAGACGCTAGGTCCAAAAAAAATGGTGTAAGTCGAGAAATGACCATAATGACCCGGCCCTTTTATCCTGCAAGACAAATCATCTAGTTATTTGATAGGACGAACAATCGACACCCGCTCTACTGGCGCCCACGTAGAGGATATCTTGGCAGTTGGAACTTCCTTTCATTTCAATTCAAGGGCAGATGTGGATTAGGAGAAAGGACTGTCAATTACTTCAGCGATCTCGCTTTATGATCTGTCCAACCATGGGAGCGAGCGGATGTAATTAAAACGGACGCCTCGTAATCTTGTACTAAACAACGAGTTATAATATTCAACACAGTAGATATCCAAGGCGCAGCAGACAAAATTTGCCTTCCCGCCCTAGATACGTGAAGTTTGCTTCTTACCTGATACGGATGAAACCATTCCACTGAAGAATTAGAATTGCACATTCCAGCTACATTATAGGAAGGAACAAATATATTAGAGTATAATACGTCTGTTAACCCGATGATTCCAGCTTCAGGTCCAGTTGCTCCAGCTGCTCCGGGAGAGTTTGGCATTATTATCAATCCAAGAAAATAACCATTGCAAAGATAACAGAAAACATTTTTAAACATACCGACATTTGGGTGATGAATTGGACCATATTGTTGTTGACAGTTTGCTTCAAGTATTTTCGATGTATTTGTTTTACATGTTTGAATCATAAACCGATTACATTGTCTAGTTTTCATCTTTTGATTAAATGAAGACTGCTTTATGTATATTTCATTTTCACATGAAAACAATTCCAATACACGATTACTCAATTCCAGTTTTTCTCCTCTCATATCCAATTGCCATTCCTCATAATTATTCTCATAGTTACAAATTGCACAGTATTTATTCAAATACGTCATTCCATTCTGTGCTGTCACGGGCAACATACTACAACCACTAGATTTCATTTCGCACAATTTTCGTATTGTCATATCAGTATAACTGTATTGACATGACATCTTTGTGAAAACATCCTTTTCCAGCTTTGTCTGGTTAATCCTATCTATGCACTGAAATTTGTCTTGTACAGGTAGGGTACGTGTCACAACAGTGCAGCAATCCCCGTTCACATGACATGACTCATCACAATAACACGGCTTGCACTTAAAATTGTTACGACGCATTAGATTCATATTTAGCTTTTCTAGGGGTATGTTGGTTTCGTCCACACATTGGCTATTACATTCTAGAAGTTGTACCACCGGAAAGTATCGGAGAAGCTCATCATACGTCCAATCTGGTAGATTCTTTTGTGAAAGTGCTACAATATCGGTCTTTATTTTTATCTCTTCTACTCCTTTCGGTCCTTTGAGCCGCAATACGTAGTCAAACGTATTCTCAGCGGTTGTATTGAGATTGCTTGTGTCGTAGGGGATAACTGAATCACTGTTATCGGGCTCAGCTCTAGGTGTGTTTGGCTGTAAATGATCTTCCAATGCTAATGTTGGTAATACAAAGCACCACAGAATAATTGTTTGCATGTCTGCACGAACCATTCTATATTCGCCTAAAATAAGAGGGTATATCATTTATATATCCTCTTACGGAAAAGACAGTTCAAACCGTGATTAATACCTTGACTCGCTAACATATAGGTTCTCCGTGTTCGATCCCTGTTTTCACCTAGAAAGGTCAGCGGTTTTTACAGGGTATCTCCTTACCAGTGGCACAGGAATGGGGGGGGGGGGCTGACAATGGATAACGTATAGTTGTTCGGGTGAGACGGAACACCGAGATCCCGTTTGCAAATATCCCTTGACAGTTTGAATTCGATAGCGTCGGGCACAATTCTCGTAGCCGGCAACACGAGGAGCCTCGGGTGTAATCTTACAACCTAGCCCAATTCATTGTGTTAAACCCAATCGCATATCAATTTTTATTTCCTAGTAAGCATTCATTAGCAGTTAACAGTCTAGCTAGATCATCCATTAGATTACGTGCGCCACGGGTATTGATGGCTGCCTTGGCACAAACAACCAAAAGTCCGGTCAAAATGCAGTCTCCCCCCCCCCCCAAAAAAAATAAATAAATTGCTACAAAAGGTTTCTCGACTGATTCTGACAGGGTTTAGTGTACTTCATAACATACTAAAAGTTTACCAAAGTAGGACTCCCGGGTGAGAGAGAGAAATGGTGTTTAACGTCAACTCGACCCGAACCAGGCCATTTCGGGACTAACATACGGTTTAAATTATATTTCAATAATTCGTTTGTGCGTAAGGGGAGTAAACCGGAGTACCCGAAGAAAACCCACGAGGCTTGACAGGCGACCCTACTCCTTGCCACGTACAACCGGAACTCGAAACTACGCCAGTTGACTGAATGGCAGGCCGTATGATACAGCACGCGCTCGCTAACCATTCGGCAACCCCCACCACCACCACCCTCCTCGGATGATCTTGGGTCTATTCCTAGTTTGTTGTGGGTTTTTTTTTAAGATCATTAAAAATGATGTGAGTTTATTATGTCACACATGACTGCCAACACCTCCGAATGACCGCAAGACCATAACTTTTGACTCAAATTTGATGATCTCGATGTCTATCCCCAGGTTTTGGGGGGTACGGAACACATTAAGACATCTTTGGATATCACTGAGCTGTTCCAATCATTACGAAATTGAATTCACGACCTTCAGCTGTCCACTGTCACCTATTGCACAAACAACTTAGTCCTAGGTGATATCCAAAAACCTGGCGAGACATCAAAATCATCAAATTTGAGTCAATGTTTATGGACTTACGGTCATTTGGAGGTGTTGTCTGTCATGTGTGACATAATAAACCAACATCATGTTTAACATAATAGGCCAACATTATTTTTAATAGTCTTAATGTGTTCTCTGCCCCCCGCCCCAAACATGGGAATAGACCCCACGATCGTCGAATTTGAATTAATAGTTACATAGTTACGATCATGAAGACATTTCTTGAAAAAGAAAATAATTTTCCGGGGGTCCTACTTTGGTAAACTTTTAATATGTTATAAAGTAGACTAAACCCAACCAGAATCAATTAACAAATCTTTTGTAGCAATTTGTGTGGGATTGAGGGGGTATTTTCCATATATTGACCTGCCTGCATAGGGATGTTGCCCTTGCGAGTTGACCATAAGCAATTGTTTTCTGTCCATAATAAAATATGCGTGTTACCGACTAACTGGAAGCACACCGCCTTTTTGACGCAGCTCTGTGGGTTTTTGAGAAAACAAGTGAACAGTGGGTCATGTTTATATTCTGAAAACCTTAATAAAGAAAAATAAATGCAAACGTGGATTTCTCTAAAGCTCTGGAAAATAGGCATATTTCGCAAACTTCTAGCAATGTATTAAGTCTCATATACTCAATGTTTGACAATACCACGTCAAAACTCAAATGGTGTTAAACAAAGCCGTGTTCTAATCCCAACCCTCTTCAATATTTATATTAATGATCTTAATATTATTGAAAACGATGCACCCATTCTATATAATACCAAAATTCCACATTAATATTTTTCTTTTTACTGATATCTAGTAGTGATTTCCTCTACAGACATTGGTCTTTAAATTTGTCTAAACTCCTTGAGTCAGTTATGTTCAGGCTGGATGTTAAACGTAAACGAAAAAAAATATCACAAACAATTCTCTTCTCTAAAAGTATTTTAAAAAAATAATAAAAGGTTCGATATTGGCAATCATAACATGGACAAGGTAAATGCGTATGTGAATCTGGGTGTAAGGAAAGAGCTTGATAACGATAGTCCACTGGCCAATCATGCTATTTTACTGAGATTTCGTCTTATTGTTTGGATGCAGCTATGGCGCCAAGCAGGTTAAGCTTACTCTTCCGGACACCTATTACCACTGTTTGTCGTGTATTTTGTACACGGTGAACAGTCCATTTGCTGATTACACTATTTTGTCTCGACCATTTTTTTAGGACGTCGAATTTTGACTAATGGTTTAAATTGTTCGTACTTGGTTTTATTTAATTTATGTACATTTGACTATATTTTTATTGACGTCTTGATCAAACTCGGGATGGGAGGGGGCTGAATGGTTAGCACGGCCGCGCTGCATCATAAAACCTGTCATTGAGTCAGCTGGCGTGGTTTGGAATCCCCGGTTGTACGTGACAAGAAGTAGGGTCGCCTGTCCAATCTCGAGGGTTATCTCTGGGTTCTCCGGTGTTCCACCACTGCTAAGGACCTCTACGCGCAAGCGAATTATTAGAATGAAGTTAACCAGATGTTATTTCCACCTCTCTCTGATAATTTGGTGGTAACTACATTTAGCTGAAGCTCATTAAATATACATGTACTACTATTGTATGTATGTATAACTTGTACTACCGTTGTATGAATGTATTACGTTTGTGTACATGTGTTTTCTATGTAATATATTACCAAATGTATATGATTATGTCTAAATGTACGTGCATGTGTATGCATACTGTGATTAATGGACGTTTGGATGCAATAACTATTTATCTTATCTTACAGATACTGCCAGAAATCCATCAATGCACGATGTTTTTTTGAGAATGCAAAATAAACTTAATTTCAATTGCAATTTAGTATAATTTTAGGCTAACCTCTTACCTTTCAGTACCGCAAACCACAGCGAACAAACCATCATACTATACAGTACCTAGAAGCTCTTATATTGTAATGTTAGTCGTCTATTTTAAGAATAGTTAGCGGGAAGTCGAGTCGGTATACGATACGCAATAGTTAATATCCCGTAATTATTTCAGCTTAAATATCAGTTGTACATTCTTATTTAAAGAGGCAGCATTATTGTCGTCGATGACGTATGCGGGATTTCTAAATGGGGACTTGCGTATGAGAGAAAGGGGGGGGGGGGTAACGTCCACTCGACACAAACGAAGTCATGGTTCATTTTTATTCCAATAATTCGTTTGCGCGTAGGCTTCTTTTAGCAGTTGGAGGCTGGGCACATGGAGAATAACCACGAGGATAGACAGGCGACCCTACTCCTTGTCACGTACAACCAGGGAATCGAAACTACGGCAGTTAGCTTAATGACAGACCTTAAGATACAGAGAGAGAAATGGGGTTTAACGTCCACTCGACACAACTAGGTCATTTCGGGACTAACATATGTTTTTTTTAATTTTGTTTCAATAACCCAAGAGGTTGAGAAGGCGCCCTCCATGCCACATACGCTCACACCGGGGCTCGAAACCACAGCCGCAAGCCAGAGGTGACCGGCCAGCTAGAGGTCGAAGCGCGGCACTCTAGACCACCAGGCCACCCCCCCCCCCTTAAGATACAGGATGGAGGTGTTAACCATTCGGCCATCCAACCCCACATATGGAGAGGGGGGCGTGACCGTTAACAAAATGATTTGGGCTATAGACCGGGAGCCCAGGGGGTCAACCTAGCTGAAAATTGTACCAATTTTCTTCTATATGTTATCAATGCAGGTATGTCTGGTATCATCAAAATGTAATTATTATTTTGGTGTTTTTCTTTTGCGCAGCTTTCACAAAGTGCTCAGATGCGCTTTACAATTCAATAAAATTATAAAATGCAGATAGACAATATGATAAAAACAAATTGGAATTATAAAAACAATAAAACAATGAATGGGGACACATTAAAGTATCACAATAATAATAGCGTGAAAGAAATAAAAATTTGGCTATAAAATTTATAGTAAAGTTCAATAATATGCTTTAGTAAATAAAAAGGTTTTTAGATTAGATTTAAAAGTCTGAAGAGATTCGCAGCTTCTTATTGTTAATAGTAATTTATTCCATAATTTAAGAGCTTTAACAGCGAACGACTTTTCTCCCACTGATGACTTAGCGTTGGATTCACAACAGAAACCACTAGAGCGGAGATGACGGTTGGGTTTATATTGATATAATAACTGAGATAGGTACACAGGAGCCAAATCATTTAGACATTTAAAGGTTAATAGTAGGATTTTATAGTCAATTCTGTAAGTAATAGGTAGCCATTTGAGGTTAAATAAAATTGGTGTTATATGATTAAATATTCAAGATCCAGTTATAAGGCGGGAGGCAGAGTTTGGGAGTTTTTGAAGTTTGTTGAGTGATTTTTGGGGAACACAAGAAAGCATCGAGTTGAAATTGTCAAGTCTAGAAATAACTAAAGCTTAAATTATTTGGCGCTCCATATTCATATTTGAGTAAAAAATAGCTCCAATATTTCTAGTGGACTTAGACTGAGATATAGTGGACTCTCCTACACGAACTGATAAATCGCCATCCAGTTTAGAAAGGTTGAATTTTGAGCCTATTACTAAATATTCAGTTTTGTCATCATTCAATTTCAGGAAATTTTGTGACATCCAAACTTTGATGCTGGCAATACACTGTTCAATGATGATTTTAAATATATTGAAATTGTCAGGATTTGAGGGGTTAAACGATATATATAACTGTGTGTCATCAGCATATATAACACTACAGATAACAGACCATCAGCATAGTTGGTAGATCTTTTATTTAGAACATGGAATAGACATAGATCGGAAGGAGCTCTATTCAAGTCTGACTTACTGTCAGTTAATTCTGGCTTTATAAAGCATACGGCCATTAAGAATAATGATACATGACAGATTAACTTATTTGGAATTGAGAGTATAGTTTCTATAACTGCACTGCATCTTTCCTTTAATGTCGCGAAGTTCTGCCGAGTGTTAAACACATAGATCATGTGTAGGTTATAAATAAATAAGATATTTAATGAGATCGTGCCTTTTGTCAAAACGAGCAGAGGTCATTCGTGTGTTGCCCGTAAATAACATATTGAACACATTAGCAGTTGTATATAGTTGAAAACGTCCAATATAATATAATGTCAAATCTAGCAAAGTTCTATGTAAAAATTACTTTGTCACACATAGAGGTGATATTCAAGTCCATGTTTTTTACCCAGACTACCAAAGGTGTCCGGAAAAATATTTTCACGGATTGAAAAATTCATAATATTTGTGGTGACACAAATTAATGATGGAAGACAGTCTTTCAAAATCTGGGTAGGAATTAGATCAAGTGAGCATGCTTTTGATGAACATAAGTGATAAATTTTGACAATTCAGGTTCACTGACCGTGCTAAATGATCTGAGTGGGTTGGTAGAACTCTCAGATTTGTATCGCAAGATATCCCATCTCATGAATTCAGTGCAAGATTGGCTCTAATGGTAGAAAACATGGACTTAAATATTCCTATATGCTGATGACAAGTATGAGGAAAAATTATCAGCCAGTTGTTGATCCGTGTCAGACTCGGGAAGTAAAGCCACGCCATATTTGTAATCTGATACTGCATTGGGGATACGAAAAAGCTCTTTGAATTTATTGTCACTATTGTCAATTCTATCTGAATAATAAGATTTCTTAGCACCAACGACGCGTCTATTGAAATTGAGCCTCTCTACCTGATAAAGTTCCCGATGAATTTGAAGTTCGCTCAGCTTTATTTCTAGATCGTTTCGCTAGTAGTGTTTCGTCGTTCAACCATTCTGGCTTAAGGGGAATTCTTATATGTACGACTGGATCAAGCTTATTGAATGGGGATTGCAATATATCGCCTAAATTGCGTTGCTTTGATGTTAACATTATCCAGATTCACTATGTTGTGGAACTGGGTTTTAGCTAGTTCAGATTAAAACTGTTTTGTGTTCAATTTTTTTAGATCACGTGTTTGGCGCGTCTGGACCGGAAAATCAGTAGGTTGGATCTTTAAGTTTATAAAAATTGGGAAGTGATCAGGTAAGATTGACTCCTGTACAGTTAGATTACAGTCTAGATATAACAAGTTCGAGGGTATGACCACGGACATGGGTTTTACTTTGAACATGTTAGTGCAAAAGGAATATGTCTAGAAGACATTTAAGGTTTAGAGATGATGGATCATTGCTGTTATCGTAATGGAAGTTGAAATCACCCACAACAAGTAGGTCACAATTACTGAAGGTAACATCCTCCAGGAATGACTTAAATTCATTGAAGAATAAATCGACAGATTTTCCCGGTGGACGGTATATAATCATTATCCGTATCGTTTTCTGTTTTATAGTTACAAAAGACAGATTTTCCCGGTGGACGGTATATAATCATTATCCGTATCGTTTTCTGTTTTATAGTTACAAAAGAGTTTAAACATTCAAAGCTCTTGAATAAAGTTGGTTTTGGTTTGCTAGATTTGATAGTTGATTTATATATAAATGCAACCCCACCACCCCGTGTTTACCAAGGTACACTATGTATGGAATATCCGGAGGGTATCAGTTCAGCTAATGAAGATTGATCATTAGTTTCAGTGAGCCAAGTTTCAGAAAGTGCAAATAGATCAAGTTTATTAGTTTGAATAAATTCATATAAATCCAAAGTTTTATTCCGCACTGATCTACAGTTCAGTAGGCAGAAACGTGTAGTAGTTGCCATTTCACAAGATTTGTTAGGACTTTGGTGTAATTCAATTTGAATGAGTTTTTTGGAATTGGGCTCATTGCTTGAGTTTTTTTAGATGGGTGTCAGATCTTGAAGTGATTAAGGTGGGTATGTGAATTATGTGATGTTTAAGTTTTCTCCTGGTTGGTTTATGTTTTAATATAACTTTGGCTGTCCCTTTAATTTCATGATAAAATTTACTGCTTTCACATTTGGTCACATTCTCTCTCAGTTGTAACAGTTCATGTCTGCTATAGATTAAGCTAGGGTTTTGTTCATTAGGTGTAATCCTAATAGTAATAATACTAATCGCAAACACACATCATGTGACATAACATAATGAACTCATTGATCCTTGATCCAATTTACTTATCCATGGTTGACTGGTCACTATTTAAAATCCAATAAGATGTCTAAGCACAGATTTCACAAAAACCAAACACAGGATTTTCCAATAATTTAAACCAGTCTTAGTTCATATCCTTATGAAGAGCTGAGCCGATTTCCAGCACTTAAAAAGATAGATAACTTAAAATAATGCCTAATACTTGTCGAGCAAATAGGGGCTGACGTCTCGCTCTACTACTCACTACTGGCGGCGGATGTGGTATTCCACGCCCAAAATGCGATATCCGTCAGCTACTCTAGATTAGCGCAGAAGTGTACCGTACATCTTCAGGTATCACATAAACACTCTGACTAACATTTCTAATTACCAGAATTGTGTAGTGTTGAAGTATCCCTGACAAGAGTTATCTATTTTCTAGTCAACAGCTAGGCTGGATTAGCTGAAATCTGTACCACCTAAAACCGCTTTGGAGTTGTCCAGTACCACCACAGGAGTCCTGAATAACCACTGCCAAACAGTTTATGCTTTGGGTTACCCCTAACAGACACGCGTGGTTATATCATTCATAAAGCATTCGTATAGATATATTTCAATTAAATTAGTCGTAGGACGTAGACTTTGTGTCGCGTTGGTTTGGGCTGTGTGTCTTTATAATGGTAATCTGTGTGAATAATGAGTTAATAATTAGTACATTTACTTGTGACCTTCTGTTTCTGATCATGCTAATGTGCTACGAACACTGTTACCGATATTGTTACTCTGATCGTTACTGTTCCAGTTATTTATTTTATGGTGATTAAAAGATCTACATGAATAACTCATCAACCTTATCATCTTAATCACCTTCTTAAATGTGCTGCTGAGAATCAAATATACTATTCAAAAAAAGTAGGGGATATTTGATTTTGGGGGCATAATACTAAAATATGCCAATGACTACGAAAAAAGTCACTATAGAACCTAACAGAAGAAACATTTCCAGTTACATGTGACGCCCAAACGCACCAATAGCTACCGCATGAAATGCAGGTGATGCTTGGGATCATCATGGGGGTCCAACCCAAGATTTGCACGATTCTGACTTTGAATGTTACAGTCATTGTGGCATTGAATTCCAGGGTGGAAACATCAGTTTAATTGTTTTAGTGACCAGAAAACAAATTTTGATATGCGTCGGCTTACCCAAAATAAAAGGTTACGTGCCCTTGGCATGCTACAGATCGGCACAACACAGGCGGTTGTGGCGCGGACGATGAATGTTTCTCAGTCTGTCATAAGCAGGCTATGGTCCAGATACCGTGATACACAATCTGTACAGGACAGACCACGCTCAGGTCGACAACTCAAGCCCAGGATCGATTTATCCGTACCTTGGCCTTGAGAAATCGTGTCATCACAGCAAATCAGATCAGCGCTAGTCTTCAAACAGACACTGGTGTGAGAGTGAGTGGCCAGACGATTCGGAATCGACTGCATAGGGGTCACCTTCGCGCCCGACGTCCTCGCGTGATCCCTTGTTTGAGAGATCATCACATTCAGGCAAGACGTCGTTGGTGTAGGGATCGTCAACACTGGGATAATCGACGCTGGAGCAATGTGATGTTTTCGGATGAGTCAAGGTTCACTGTTGATTTTTTGGATAGACGTAGGAGGTGTGGCGTCGTCGAAACGAGCGCTTCCAAGACGTTAACGTCATCAGACATGATTGATTTGGGGGTGGTTCTGTTATGGTGTGGGGAGGCATCACTGTTGCTGGAAGAACGGCTTTATATGTTGTTGCAGGGCGTGTTACAGGCCAGTACTACCGGGACAACATCTTGGCAGTCCATGTTGTGCCGTTCGCACGACGTCATGGCCGCCGTTTCATCTTCCAGGATGACAACGCAAGATGTCACAGGGCCAGGATCGTTACAGGTTACCTCCAACAACAGAACATCACCACATTACCTTGGCCAGCACTGAGTCCCGACCTCTCCCCCATCGAGCATGTCTGGGACATGCTTGGACAGAGGTTACGTCAACGTCAACAACGTCCTGCCAATGTCCAAGAACTTGCTGCTGCGTTGCAACAGGAATGGGCCAATCTGGACCAAAATGACCTAAGACGTCTCATTAGGAGTATGCCACGTCGGATCAATGCTTGTTTGGCAAACAGAGGAGGATTTACCCGTTACTGACTTTGTTGTGATGCTGTGGTAACTTTGCTGTTTGACCCCGGGTATCATTTTACCCTTATAATGGTCAGTCTGTGCCTTACTTAGTCTAACGATCATTTGGAATAAATCGATGAATGTGAACTTCATTTCATTTTGTCATTTGTTTCTTCGTCAGTTTCATTAGGTGACTTTAATAACACTTAAAAATCAAATATCCCCTACTTTTTTTGAATAGTATATTTAGTGACTGCTGAGTGTGCGTGTACCACCAACTCATCGTAAGCTAATCAACGTAGTTGATTATATCAGTGATTCAAACGTTATTCATTAGGGAATAATAACATGTATATATTATAATTGTATTAATATTATATTATTGTCATATAAAGATACTTATATTATTCTGTGTTTTTGTTTTAATGTGAACTATAATTAAATGACCGTCAATACCGCCTTAGTCATGCGAGCTCCCTTATATACCTTGGCGTGCACGATATAGAATCCATGACGTAATTTTAAAAAGGGACGAGTAGGTCACCGCGCCGCTGTCGGGGCAGAAATCACCTTACAGCATTCACCTTACAGCTGTCTAGTCGTTCGGATGGAAAGACAAACCGAGGTCCAGTTGACTGGTACGTAAAAGATCTTTTGGCGGCTGGAATTCGATTTAAGAGCAGGCCATAGAACCGCACACTGGATGGCGTATGTCCGTCTTCATTGGCCCAGTATGCGTTAAACCACATTTCATTTCATATGATGTAAGATTTTGCCCCCAACAATGACGTTTGTTTTCGTCTACCCTATAAAATGCCATCAGTAACCCAATCCTACTATAATTGCTATATACTGGTGTGTCATTATGGATTATTAGACCTTCAATTATCTGATAATTAAAGTGTGGCAACATTAAAGGAGCTGAAACTCTTACTCTATAGTTTCCATAGATTCCAGTCAATGTCAATGTAAAAACAAATGAACTGAGTGCATGATACATTAATCGAATCCAGTACAGTGTTGCGCATTAAGTGGGGTTGTCTCCCATTGGCTAGTTTTACAAATAAAGATCACATCTGAGCGCGATCTCCATTGCCGATAGGAGAGTCGGCTCTTTTAGCCACATGGACTATACCATTCTTCCTAAATAAATGCATATCTCTACCTATGGCAACATACCGCCTGATCATTGCAATAATTTTCACAGACCCATATTGTAGGGTGGGGGAGGGGGGACTTCAATTTGGATCCGATCCTTGCAGTGGCCGTAAAAGTCATCGGGATTTTCCTACGTGGTTCTAGTGGTGCAGGAAGTAGGACCTGACAAGGACAGTTGTCTTGTCGCTCGGATGGGACGAAAAACCGAGGTTCCGTGTATACATTGGTGTGCACGTAAAGGATCCCTTAGTAGTTGGAATTCCAGTGGTTTCATAGGGTGGTTGGCTGGTTCAATAGTTTAAACGTGTGTGAATAAAATCACAAAGTTTGTCACTGAGTCAAGTGGCGTGGTCTGCATGACTTGCCTCGCACTCAAAAATGGCCACTCTGGCAAGTTTCAACGGAATCTTTTTCTGTGTCATTAGTAGTATTCGTTGTCATATGATTTCGTGATACGATGCGCCGATGTAGTTTTAGAGTTTGGGCAGATTTTCGCGCCGCGTACATATGAGCTAAGTTTTATTACAACATGACGGCATATATCTACCAAGATCCCCATTAGCACTAGTCTAGTGTGCCTAGCCTACGGTCGTTGAGCATTTAAAAAAGATTAACGTCGAAACTTTAACTCATCGGCAATTTTTGAGTTCACTGATGTATCATTTCAGAAAGTTCATGACACTTTACATCATTTACAGATTTGCAAGGTCACATGTCTCTAAATTTAGCACGTAGACCAACCAACATTCAGACAAACGGGGAAAAAAATGAAAATTCCAAGAAAAAGGCTTCAGAAATAATGGTTAAATTCCAGTCTATATGATGGTTTTGGCAAGGTTCACCGCTTACTAATGAGACGAATGTTTAGTGTTTTGATGGATACGGGTTCCCCATTAGTTGATGAACTCAGTGGATTATAGTACTATAGTATGAAACTTCCATATTAAGCTGCACAGGTCAGGGTAGGGGGTGGTTGCCACGTGCGCGCACTGTATCACAATGTCTGTCATTGAGCCAACTGGCGTGGTTCCGATTCCGCGGTTGCACGTGACAAGAAAAAGGGTCGTCTTCCAATCTTGTACGTTTTGCGCGAATCGTTAATGACACTTTATGTTGATGCCATAAAATTATGCATCTTCGCTAAATGTGAAGGAACGAAATGTCAACTTATGATGTGTTCAAATTCGTAAAATTATGAAGCTATAACAATGGTTAATCCGTGAGTTCAAAACAAACAAATTTTAATAATCTATGTTAAGTTATACACAGCAAATACAAAATAAATATATAATTTCTTTTAAAACAAATATTGCAGCAAAACTGGATTTGAATACTTCCTTCTACTATTATGCTGGACTAAGATGTATATAACTCTTCTCCAGATTTTAAATTTGTGAAGTTTTCCCAGGTCATCCCAACCGTTAATCATATTGTATATTGGTAATGGATACGTCCACTGGATAAGAATACTGGCATAACACTTCTGCCAATTGCAAGTTTGTGAAGTTTTCGAATGTCTTCCCAACGGTTTATCACCATGGCCAACTCATTTTTATGGTAATGAATACTTCATTTGCAAAATATTGTGATGAAACTACTTCCATTTCCAAGATTGTGACGTTTTCCTCAGTCATCTCAGTGGTTGATCACCGTGCCTGCTCGTATACGGCAGTGAAGCGGGAACTGACGTATGCTGACCCCCTGTTCCTTCTCCACCATACGATCAAACAGACGACGATAACAGTTGCCAAAACTAAACCAATTACACATCCTATAATTAAACCGTGTGGGGAGTCTTGCCCGGGTAATGGAGTCGACATACGTCCTGTCATTGTACTTACTGCGGCAATAGATGTTGATGACATTACCTCTAGGTCTGATGAAGTAGGCCAATACGTTGACGACGTCGATGATGAAGTCGAGGTCGAGGGTTGTGTGGTTTTTGGGTTAGTTGAAATAACTGCAATTCCTAAAATACGGATCTTACTGTCATCGTCGGTGTAAATGACTTCACTGGATATTAAAGTCCCATTATTATATCGAACCAACACAATATTGTTTCTCCGTGAAAGGAGCAGATAACTATCCCACGCCACCATTGCAGATGTCGTTTCATCGAAAGTTTGTCTATTCGAGCCATTATAGTCCATAGAACGAAGTTTATCACTACGCAATGTTCTATAGTAGATTATTTCTTGTGACTTATCTATTGTAATAAACAACTGCGTGAAGAAGACCTCTAATAACACCCTACTGTCCGTACCGTCATAGTTGCTGCGTACTAATCCTGTAAAGGAACCCCAAAATACGATCTCTTTAAATGCATCAACGGCAACAGCAGAAATAGAAGAAAGTTTACTGGCAACACTTGTCGTAGAATGGTCGACTAATGAATAACGTTTGATTTGTTGTTCTGAATTAGAGGCCACGGCGTAGAATAGCCATTGTCTCTCAACATCCAAATCAAATGCTATTACATTTGCTAAGTTACGTAAAATTTGTAAATCTTTTCCATGAAGATCACTGGTCACAATACTAGTATCATTGATGTAATACAGTCTCTGATTGGCTGGATTCCACACCAAAGATTGATACATTCCTAAAGTCTGGAACGTGTTATGTAAAGTGACGTTGTCTATGTTACTACCGTTAATATTAACAACCTTAACGCCTTTGTCATCTCCTAGTGCCGGGCAGTAGACTATCACAATGGCTTCACTATACATACACATTAAAAACATAATGGAAAGTAAAATAAACATTATATCCGGTTATAGATAGATTAAACTAAGTAAAACATACACAATATATCTCTATATAATATGTATATCTAACACGTATAGACATGCTTCCAGGATAATTTACGCCGGCTGTATATGCTAGTTATTTCTGTATAAACGGCGTGAGTATTGGTTGTGGGGTGATGTGTGTCAACATGCTGCCGGGTATCACCTATTGTATCAATACGACAAATAATTAAACTGGTAGTCATATAACTTATTTAATTTTAAAAAAAACCCATTTATATCTCAAATGGCTGTATAATGACATAACATATATATATTTTTAACAACCAAGAACAAGCCGGGTGCCACAGAAAACAAAACAAGCCAGTCTGCACAATTCATTCAAACAGATACTTTTTATTCTGAATGTGAGATAAATAAACACACGTTTAGAAATATTCTTTTACAGTAACAAGTTTGGGGAAAGTTTCCTCTATGCGATTGACAACAAGTCTATTTAATCTGAACTTAAAGCGAATCTTCGTGACCCGGGGAAATTTCTGTGTAGTCTGGTTGTTATCTAACCGCGTGTTTAAATAGGCCTACAGCTAAAAAGCGAACAATTAAAGGGGTGTGCCTGCAACGTAAGGGAAGACATTTCATACCCTACTTCATCTAAAACATTAGACGTATCTTGCAACATCTGACCTTTTATATACGCCAATAGCCCGATGTGATGCATTTTATGAGACCCTGGTGGAGATGTAATCAATTTTGTTTTTAATTCAGAATGAAATGAAATGGAGTTAACGCCCTATTGCTCTGCTCCCACTGGGGTTATGAAGACGGAATTCGACCAAATCGAAAATTTAGTAGCACAACACAACAACTTCCAGTAATCCAAACAACACAACAGATCTCAAAAGAGACACTGCTCATCAAACTGAGAAACCCACTTGATGTAATGGATTTATAGTAATATTGAAATAGACTATACACTGTATGTGTTTGAAATAGACTATAATTCATAACGGAAAATGTGTACTTTAAAGCCCCAATAACACTCTTGTTGTAATTGAATAATATGTCCCAATCTTTATTCTGGTCAACAAATTGTATTATTTTACAATATTCAAATAAATTGATAATACAAATTTCATCGTAACACACCTAATTTAAAAAATTGGAAAAATTCAACTACATGATTTGAAAAGGTTAACGTAAACTTTTTCAAATGTGACTTGGATTTTAAAATATTTTCGAACCCTCTGGACAAGTAAAATATGATGTAATGGATAATTTACACAACAGGTAGGACACATAAACATCTAGTACTTAGAATAAGGCTATTATTTATTTTCTGAAGCTGCCAAGCCAGCAAGAGTGTTATTGTCCCTTTAAAATAACATGATGACCTCACCTTTTGAAATTAATAACGGTTATAGTGTTAACAAAAGCTTGGGTTTATATACGCATGGCTGCCTGCATCGCCCTCCTTTTAATCTGCATAGATTGAACAAATTTCGGCTTCATAACTTAACATACATTATGTAAGACCTAAATCTACCTATTGCTGGTCTTTCTTTAGGTCTGAAATGTTATCTCGATTATTAATTAGACATTAATTATCTTATCCACTATCCAGACCATATTCAACCCTTCGATGTCAACGCTAGCCTGCGATATTTGCTGCTCCACTTTCATTCGTGATTTAATCCTGAATTCGATAATCGAGACTTTGTTTTTTATCGTACCGACTTTAGTAATGATGAACAAGTCTACGCCGAAAGTTCAATCGCTAAATTCTCAATTTTACTGAATATTTTTTTTCACCCCCCCTGTTCATTATTTTGTTTTTAACTATTGGACTTTTACATTATGAAAACTCTTAATAATTCTCCTTATAGCATACTGTATGTATATCCGCCTTCATTACCAGTCCCGTAAGCAGGTGTGTTTTCAATACAGAAGTACAACCAACCGTGCTAACTATCATTAATTAGCTTTAACTCTATGTATTGCCTATTAATCAGATTTCTCCATCGTCGCGAATACCATGTCTCGCACTTTAAAACTATAATGTCTACACATTGACGTGCACGTAAAAGACCCCTTGACAGTTGGGATTCGATATGAGAGAAAGCCGTAGCGCCATGCCCGGGAAAAATCTCCCCCATAGGACGCTGTATGGCGTAAGTCTGCCTTCATTAGTCTAGTTTTGAGCAGAACAGTAGGACGTTAAACCCCTTGTCATTTTATTTCATATTTTAGGTAATAATCTATTACTCATACTAATGACAGCAACTAATATATTTGGACCACGTGTCTAAGACTATTCTTTCAATTCTATCGTGGGATTATATAGGACGCATTGTGTTTCATTAACCCCTGATGAACCGTTCTTGCATACGGCTGTGAACTTGCCATATGCAGAAGTATAACCGGAATAAACAAAAACATAAATTTAGTTAACAGTTTAATTTATTATACTACTTGAGGAATTCTGTTGTCCTTGTGCATTTATCGCTGTACTAACCTTTTATTGTATGTAATCCACGTAGAGTATCGAAGTTCATGATTTCTCATGTCTTAATCCCCATTGATCTTGTACTCAACATTTAATTTATAAAAGCAAAATCGACAAAGCAACGGTAGAAAATATCCGGGATGGATTCAGTAGAATTAAAATCCAGAACATAAATTTAGTTTACGGTATATACATATGGCAACCACTGAATACTTCACTGCATTTTCGCATATATTTATTTATGTAATAAATTTCTCTTTAGCGCATAAACATTTGGGTTGAGTGGATATCTCTATACCCTAGTCAATTATAAAGAACAGGGTGGGAGTGGTGTGCAACATCATTTACACCAAATGGTGTAAATCCGCATTTATATCGGGTCGCGACCGAAGCTTCCGGTATACCAGTTTACCCTCTATGAATAAATTGACAAAACATCTTTCCGATCTATATTTCATTTATTTCAGTTGAAAATAACCCATCTTGGGTAGATTTATCTTAAACAGAAGCAATCCAGTTAAGATATTGTGATACTCGAGTATACACACTAGGATAGGTTCCTGGACATCCAGACGCTCCCCATGATGTAACACCAGCCAAATAACCATTACAGATCATAGGTCCACCACTATCACCCTGCAGTTAAAAAAACAATTACATTACTATCACCCTGCAGTTAAAATTAAATATTACATTACTATCACCCGGTAGTTAAAATATTTTCCACTTATATCACCGTCATTCTATAGTTAAAATATTACATTATTATCACCCTGGAGTTAAAATATCACATTACTGTCACCCTGCAGTAAAAATATCACAATAATGTATATGCCTCTTATTAAATAGTACGTCAATGTTCTGGTGTTCAAATGTTGGATAATGGCTATTATACTGACCACAGAATATAAAATATCTTACGTTACAAGCTGATTTTCCTGTTTCATGAACACAGATATGTCCACTGTTGATACTGCTACCCCATCTACTGGTGCATTCACTGTTAGAGATTTTATTCATAGACACGTGTTGAAGAGTGTTTGGTAGACTACCACCACCTTAAATAACAACTTATAATATGGAATGGGTGTTTATAAACCTAACAAAACAGTGATGATCGCAAGTTTATAATCTACAAAAACAATATGCAGAACGTTTGATGCTGTATAGATATGTGATATTTGACTAACATCTGTGTTTATGTGTCGCTATCTATGGTTAAGAATACAAGACAGAGAATTCACAATTAGTAATTAATTGAATATACTGTTAATCTGTCCATGAAGTATATGTTAGACATACCGTCCATCTATTCATATAGATTAAATACAATATACACCGCTAATCTGTTCACATTAAATACGCCGTTTATACATCATTACTATTAGATATACCGTCAATCTATTCATATAGCCTATATATTAAATACAAAGTCAATCTGTTCATCTAGCCCATAATTTAAATACACCACCAATCTGTTAATACATCCTATATATTAAATACAATATACACCGCTAATCTGTTCACATTAAATACGCCGTTTATACATCATTACTATTAGATATACCGCCAATCTATTCATATAGCCTATATATTAAATACAAAGTCAATCTGTTCATCTAGCCCATAATTTAAATACACCACCAATCTGTTAATACATCCTATATATTAAATACACCGTTAATCTGTTCATATATCTCATACACCGCCAATATGTTCATGCAGCCTATATATTGTGATAAGTATCAACAAGTATTGACTGACCTACAGTTCTACCCCATCCACTGATGGTACATTTCTGGCCAGTAAAACTTGATCCATATGGAGCCAGAGTAACGGTGCTGACAGCTGAACTTCCGGTATTGGCATTGGATGCAAGTCTCATAACAGAAATATCGTTAGGGTATCCATTGGCATTACCATTGTAGTTAGGATGCTTGAAAATAAAAGAAACCCCAGATGTTCAAAGTATTGCAGAATATTAATATTAATTTAAAACCTCGGCCTAGACGAGCACCAATCGTGGCTGGAACACCCGATTATACGTGCAACCTCACTCTTGGTGTTCGAAAACAAAAGCAAAAATATTATCTTTAGCTTCAATCCATAAGTACGAAATAAGTAGAGGAAAATGTGCAGTCAAATTGATACTTTTACTTTTTACTTCTTTGGTTCGGTTTAAAGATAAAATCGTTGATTTCATTAGCTTTACTCGTGAATTGTAACTGACATGTGTGCATATCTGCCAGTCTTATGTAAATAACTTACGTTTACAATAGAACTGACATAAATTACTTACGTTTACAATAAGACTGATATAAATTACTTACATTTACAATAGTACTGATATAAATTACTTACGTTTACAATAGAACTGATATAAATGATCTGTTCTGTACCATCAATGTTGTTTAATCTGTGGTTACCAAGAACAACTCGATATGATCCGGGACTGACAAAAAAAAACAACCAGAATCATAGGTTATATACGTTATTAAATTATATAATAACAACAGACATAGACATAAGAGGGGTTTAATATCCGGTCATTGCTATGGCGACGTGTAATATGAAGGATGATTTTGACATGGAGAGTCGATTCCGCCTACTATAAAGAGTCAGGGGGTCTTTAAATGCAGGAAAATATGTACACCTAGGGTTGACATTCCATCTGCAGGACTAGGTGATTTTATGCCAAGAGGGAGAACTTCAACTGGACAGTGTCGATTCGGCCTACTATTCGTCGACTTTCAATTATCTTTAATTGTACACCAATGCGTACACCAATATGCACTTTTCTTGTCAGCCTCGCAGTTACCATCCCAAAACAAGTGAAACCGTCCCCTCGCCGGGATTCGAACTATGGTGTGAATTAACGTGCACACGACCCAATATGTTATTAACATGCGGAATATTTTGTTAACGCGTATTTTTAGCTTTTGAAAAAACACAGTGGGAACTGGAGGAAATCTGCGGGTTCGAAACCAAGCGTAAAATTGCATTGATGACAGACGATATGATCTAAAAGGTGCGCTACCCCCCCACCCCACACACACACACACAAACACACAAGTCTGACAAATTGTCAGGAACTTTTATGAACCACTCAGGTAAATGAAGATGCTATACTGTATGCTATATGGCTACGGCCTACACTAATATTGATATTGTTAACTGCCAGAGAACCTACAACCATTTGTCAATGGTATGGGCATCGTTCGTTATCCACGTGGTAAAATGAAAATGTAACAATAAAAACAATTTGAAAGCAAGAGTTAAACCTGTTGGGGGACACACAATGAGCAGCGGTTAAAACTCGGTTGTTGGCAATCAAACTTCCACCACAGATATGAGACCAGCTGCTACCAGAACTTCTCTGAAGAGATGCTTGCCAAGGGAATTGTCCGGCATAAGCATTCGATCCTCCAACAATTTTTTGTGATACTTCACTGGCGACGAGACCTGCAAAAATATAATTCCCCCATTATATATGATATTTTATCAGAATTTATCCAGAATTGTTCTGTAAACACTGTACCGGATACACACCTTTCGTGCAACACAGTTAATCTTGTTGGTGATAGATTCTGATAGCTAGCAAAACTATTCACATATTTTTTCTAATTAATCTATATAACATTGTGATTTTTGACATGACACGAGTTGTAACAAGACGGAGGGGAAACTAAACTCATGGACAATGTATATGCCACAGAGATTAAAACAACTTACCAGCTAAAGCAAAAAAGCACAAGAGAAGTTTCATCTTGGTTGAATTTATCAGCCTGTATCCTGATGATGACGATCCAGACAACGAAATGGGCTGTATTTATATCCAAAACGCAAAACACGTTCGCTATAAAATGGTGTTAAAGGGTCGGAAAAAGAACAGATGTTTGTTGTTTTTGACCGTCTTAAAAGGTACTTGGGATAAATTTAGGGTGACTCGTGGAAATAGCTACGTGATATTTATTTCATTGCCTTGCAAATAACAAACTATGAATTTGATCCGTTAAACTTTGAGAATATCCCCATCAAAGGCAAAAGCAAGTTCATTCCTCGGAGTAGAAAACAAGAGCCGGAATCTGATTTAATTATTTTTCACAATTACGTTTTAATTTTTCGTTTCGTTTTTATAGTTCAAAATTTTGTTTTACTTGTCTTTATTACACTAGGATCTGGAAGAGTTGTTATCATTGATGTGTTCAGGCTGGTTAATCAAATATCTGACGTCATAGGGTCAAAGGGCGCTCGTATGACCTCTGACGTGAACTCCCACTACAACTTGTTAGATCTTCGTGTAGTGTAGGCCATCGACGAAAGTATAAAAAAAAACGAAATATGTATTTGTTTTTTAATCAGATTGTTGGTAGTCCAATTATAAAATACCCAATTACCTAGCGTCCCAATATTATATAGTTTTGATTTAAATCCGACCCCTGTTAATCGAGGACCTATCATCGATAGGATGGGTATCACTTAAACACATTGTCGCTGACTTGTTTTCGAATATGTATACAACATGTAAGATATAGATAAAGTGATGACATTTTTGTCACTACAATAGTTTTAAAAAATGAAAATGGCACATGTTGAAAGTTTCAGTCAAATTACTTCATTCTGAGCGGTTTTATGACCGTTTGATGAACAGTGTAGTCACGATTGCCATTGCTACCGTTGTTACGACAATAAACAAAGTCTCGATAATCTATTTTGAAATTAAATCATTTACAGTCAATCATATTTAAATCTGTTATAAAACTAGAGCACCAGATGGTAACCAGAGTTAATTATTGTCTTAACAAGTTAATACATGTATAATTAATACTTTATATAACGTTTAATGCACAAATAAAGACCTACAGTTTAGCACTTAAATATTGCATCTTTAAACAGATTTTGCATTGGTCAATAACTAAAATATATGCTGCTTTGTTAAACCTCGCCCAATGAAAATTCTTAACCCTCAAATTCCTTTTAGGGCTCTAACAAAACAAACATATGGACATAATAAAAGTAAGACGATGATTTGATTTCTGGTTGAAGGTGAATGTAAGAATGAAATTATGTCAAATAAATTTCAGTTATTTTCTGGCTGAATGTGACAATGACGTTTGAAGATATATACATGTATTAATGTTTTAGAGTTTTCCGCGATTGTGTCCAAATTATTACCCCTATTGTTAAAACTGCATGACGTTTCAACTCTAGGCGTCAACTTGCAGATTATCGCCATTCAAGACGCCGACCGGTCATTTTTCTTGTAAATCATTTTGAGTGAAGCCTGTATCATTACAGGGGGTGGGGTGGGTGGCCGAATGGCTAGTGCCATTGTGTCAACTGGTGTGGTTTCGATTCCTCAGCTATACGTGACAAGAAGTGGGGTCGCAATTTCCTCCCACGACTAGAGACTCCTACGTACATGCGAATTATTGAAATAAAATTGTTCCATGTTAGTCCCGAAATGACCTAGTTTGTGTCGAGTGGACGTTACCATCCCTCTCTCCCTCTTTCTCTCACTTGATTTGATACGTGTTTGTTCGTTTTGTTTTGCGTTTTACGGTCCTCTTGCACTTACTATTTATAAGTAGACTAAAAGAAAAAATGTATGTTACAGAATTTATTGACATACGTGTCGACAGAGATCATATATATTACAAGGCACTACAGAATTATAAATTAATTCCAAGTACTTATTAAGACGGTCAAAAAAATAAACATCTGTTAATTCTCCTCTCTTCAAACACTATATTTAGGGTGACGTTTTGGTATAAATACATGTTTTGTTGTCTGGATCACCATCGTCTAAATACAGGCTGATACAAGCAACCAAGATGAAACTTCTTTTGTGCTTCTTTGCTTTAGCTGGTAAGTTGTTTTAATCTCTATAGCAGTGGATTTCAACCCTTTTTTTTGCTAATTGCACACATTGGAACACATGAAGAAATAGCGACACAACTTGCTAAATATATATATGAATAATTTTTGAAATTTGGCAAAATAAAAGCATCGCAAGTCATAGACGACACACTACCATAGTCATAGACAAATAGAATGACTCAAACTAAATAAAGAAAACACAGCTATGAACTTATTATAGACACTAGTGGATACGCAAATTGGTTCGTGGGATTTTAGCATTTTCATAGTGTGCCGTTCAAAATTTCTTGGCACACGTAGGACGATCTCGCTGCTCTATAGCACAATTTGTCGGGATTAGTTGTGTTTGCGTCTATATGCAACCCGTGTTAGGTAATAAAAAAAAGCTACTTCGAGATATTGACCTCAAATTAACGTGATCAATTTGGAGTTAAACACTAGGAATATTTTTACGACTGTGAATTCGTGGGAAAATTCGTGGATATTCTTGAGTATTTGTCACAATCGCGAATTGTAAATGCAAGTAGGTATGAATAATTATTATACAAATGGCATTTGTGATTTCTTTTTTCTTAGGCGAATACCAGGGTTAGAGTTGAAGTAAGGTATTGTATTTACAAAAACAACTGGCTAGATTTCGAGAAAATAAAATATATAATTTGGAATTATATTGTGCAGGTCTCGTCGCAAGTGAAGTATCACAAAAAATTGTTGGAGGATCCAATGCTTATGCCGGACAATTCCCTTGGCAAGCATCTCTTCAGAGAAGTTCTGGTAGCAGCTGGTCTCATATCTGTGGTGGAAGTTTGATTGCCAACAACCGGGTTTTAACCGCTGCTCATTGTGTTTCTCCCAACAGGTTTAACTCCTTTTAAATTGTTACATATTCTTTTAACTACTAGAGTAACCAATGAACACGCGTGCACACCACCGACAGATCGTTGTAGGTGCCCTGACAGTTGGCAATTAACATAAGAATAGGCCGTAGCAATATGTCCCTAATAGAATACAGTATGGCATCTTCATTTACCAGGTTGGTTCAGAAAAGTTCCGAACAATTTGTTAGACTTTAGCTACAAGCTAAATATACCTAAGTGTTAGCAAAACCGCGCTTTGGGTCGTGTGCAAGCTATATTACGCCATCTTGGTATCGCAACCGATCTGTCGTATTACTAGAATATCTCCTAGTTCTAATCACCGTGTGGACCTGCGAGGCTGACCAACCTAATATTTCAGATGGAACGACAACCTCGGGTGTACACATTGGTGTACAATTAAAGCCAACGAATAGTAAGTCGAATCGACACGGTCTAGTTAAAGTTCTCCCTCCTCGCATAAAACCAACTAGCCCTCTAGCCCTTTAAAGAATAGTAGGCGGAACCGACGCTCCGTGTCAAATTTCTCCTCCATATTACATGTAGCCATTGACATACAAAATATATATTTGTTTGTCTCAAAATACCCAATCTATTGTGATGTCCTGCTATTAAACCCTAATTTGTCTATTATATAAATATAAAATATTGGACCTATTGTCATTATAATTTAATAACGTATATAACCTGGTTGTTTATTTTTGTCAGCCCCGGGTCATATCGAGTTGTGCTTGGTAACCACAGATTAAACAACATTGATGGTACAGAACAGACCATTTATATCAGTTCTATTGTAAACGTAAGTAATTTATATCAGTTCTATTGTAAACGTAAGTAATTTATATCAGTTCTATTGTAAACGTAAGTAATTTACTAAGACTGGCAGATATACACGCATGTCAGATACAATCCACGAGTAAATCCAATGAAATCAACGATTTTATCTTTAAACCGAACCAAAGAAGTAAAAAGTAAAAGTATCAACTGCATATTTCCCTCTACTTATTTCGTACTTATGGATTGAAGCGTATAGATAATGTTTTTGCTTTTGTTTTTGAACATCAAGAGAAAGGTTGCACGTGTAATTGGGTGTTCCAACCATGATGGGTACTTGTCTAGGGCGAGGTTTAAAATTAGTATTACTAATGTGCAATACGTTGAACATCTGGGGTTTCTTTTATTTTCAAGCATCCTAACTACAATGGTAATGCCAATGGATACCCTAACGATATTTCTGTTATGAGACTTGCATCCAATGCCAATACCGGAAGTTCAGCTGTCAGCACCGTTACTCTAGCCCCATATGGATCAAGTTTTACTGGTCAAAAATGTACCATCAGTGGATGGGGTAGAACTGTAGGTCAGTCAGTACTTGTTTGATACTTATCTTAATAAATAAGATGGATGAACCGATTTACAGTGTATCAATATAATAATATATACATGAACAGTTCGGCGGTGTATATTATAATTAAGTAAGCTGTATGGATAAATTAACGATGTATTTAACATATACTGCACGAACACATTGGTGGGGTATGTTATATTTCAGCTAGATGAACAGAATACCGGTATATATTTAATATATAGGCTGTAAGAACAGATTGGCGGTGTATTTAACATAATATACTGTATGATCAGATTAACAGTATATTTAATAAGTTACTAATTGTGAATTCTCTGTCTTGGATTCGTAACCTCAGATAACCATACATAAACACAGATATTAGTCAAATATTACATATAAATACAGCCTAAAACATTCTGCATATTGGTTTTATAGATTATAAACTTGCGATCAGTACTGTTTTGTTAGGTTTATGATTATAACTTGTTATTTAAGGTGGTGGTAGTCTACCAAACACCCTTCAACATGTGTCTATGAATAAAATCTCTAACAGTGAATGTACCAGTAGATGGGGTAGCAGTATCAACAGTGGACATATCTGTGTTCATGAAATAGGAAAATCAGCCTGTAACGTAAGATATTTTATATTCTGTCGTCAGTAAACTGTTCCCACATTGACGACCATTGAAGTTTTTACTTTGTCTTGTGATTAGTTGACGTGAGAGAGAGAGAGAGAAATGGGGTTTTAACCTCCACTCGACACAAACTAGGTCATTTCGGGACTAACATATGGTGTAATTTTATTTCAATAATTCGCTTGCGCGTAGGGGTCTTTAGCAGTGGGAGGAGCCCGGAGAAAACCCGGGGCTAGACAAGCGACCCTACTCCTTGCCACGTCAATTTAATAGGATATGGTACAGATGATATAACTGTACGCCTTGTATGTTGTAATATATTAATGACGATTAGTATAATAGCCATTATCCAACATTTGAACTACAGAACATTGCGTACTATTTATTAGCAGGCATATTATTGCTAAAATTATTTAGTGTAATATTTTAACCCCATGTTGACAATAATGTTATATCTTAATTCATTATACCCCGATATTAGAGGAAAATATTTTAATGACAGAGCGATTGTAATTTAATATTTTAACTATAGGATGACGGTGATATTAGTGAACAATATTTTAACTGCGAGGTGATTGTAATGTAATAATTTATTTCAACTGCAGGGTGATAGTAATGTAATTGGTTTTTTTTAACTGCAGGGTGATAGTGGTGGACCTATGATCTGTAATGGTTATTTGGCTGGTGTTACATCATGGGGAGCGTCTGGATGCCCAGGAACCTATCCTAGTGTGTATACTCGAGTATCACAATATCTTAACTGGATTGCTTCTGTTTAAGATAAATCTACCCAAGATGGGTTATTTTCCGCTGAAATAAATAAAATATAAATCGGAAAGATGTTTTGTCAATTTATTCATGGAGAGTAAACCAAGCGCTACTTCACTGGATCCGCAACACCAAGCTTTACTTCAATTATTTGGTGTAAATAAGGTTGCACACCACTCCCTACCTATTCTTTCTAATTGACTAGAGATATATCCACAGAGATAAAATGTTTCAACACCCGAATGTTTATACGCTGAAGAAAAATTTATTGCATAAATTTAATGTATTCGTTTAAGTATTCTGCCTTCCATACATACAAGTGAAAACTGCCAGTGAAGCGTGCAACTAATATATGGCGGAAAGCCCCGCCCACGTCCATGAGTAGCATGTTTGGGAAATCCGCGATTGCACTGAGCAAAAGTTTAACATTGATGTGTTCACTGGCTGTATTTTACAAGGAGACCTCGGCATCTCAATACCGCAAAAAGTTGATACATTATTGGGACGTCAATGAGACAGCTAGTACGACAATTGGGTCCGCAAAACCATGGCTCTATGGCGAATTTGAGCATGAAATAAAATCAGCTGAAATGTAATACAATGTATTTTGTATTGACCTGTACCAGTCACATGTCACTTTGAATAAGTAATAATCTCTAAGATCAATATACACCACCACGACCATAAAACGTTTTACGAAGATGTGTTAGGTAGGGCCGAATACAAAAACTTTAATTTAAAATACTTTTTATACTTTATTTATGAAATGTGACTTTAATCCAGGGATCTGTTTCTTGAAATCTTAACTAAAGATAAAATCCAAATTTTAGTAGATACTTCAATTTTGATTGGCTAAACACTAAAATCAATCTAATAATATCCAATCAAATTACTAAAATTTGGGTTTTATCTTAGGGCAACAAATTTTTTTCTAAAATGTTATTTATTCAACATAAGAATAGCTCAAGTGTCTTACGCCGTTCCGTGTTAAAATTTAAGACGCTGGCTAGCTAGACTGGAGGTCGGGTGTTCGATCCTTGCATTGGCCGAGAAAGTTCATCTCGATTTTCCGGTGTGGTTTCCCCTTGTCAGTGATGCAGAAGGAGGGCCTGACAAGGACAGCTGCATAGTCGGAAAAAGAGGTCCTGTGTACACATTGGAGTGCACGTAAAAGATCCCTTGGCAGTTGGAATTCGATATAAGAGTAGGCGCTGCTGCCCGGGCAAAATTTCCCTCATAGCACACTGTATGGCGTATGTCTGTCTTCCATTAGCCCAGGTCAGGACGTTAAACCCCATTTCATTTGTTGCCTTTGGTAACCCCACCCCCCGTTTAGAAAATCTCCATTACCAAACAATCAAATAAAATCCTGTATCTTGCAGTGTATTTAATATCCATCATAATAATGGGTGATTAGCGGCATGAATAATCACCATGAACATTTCCTACTAAACAAGAGCGTTTTATGGGTCAATTGCAACCAAAATATTGCAAAAGGTGAACAATGAGGAATGAAATGGCCTCTATAGACAAAGGCATCGGTCCCTTTAAAGGAGCTTAGTCTCTAACTCAATATCACCAACAGTCTTCGACATTGAAAACACGAAAAAATTTTCAATTTAAATCAACATTGATGTTGTGATCTTCCCGGGAAAAGATATGCTTCTGATAACCAATATTTAAGACAAAATAAACATTAATTTAATCATTTAGCGCCATTTGAACATGGGACCGTAAGAACGAGGCTAGACACATTCCACAATTCATGGCAAACAGTGACGCCATATTTTGTTTCTTGGGAGCATGCGCTATAAATAATAGCGATGTAGACTGGAATAGCCAGACGTGAGAGATTGCCATTCGGTTGAGACTTCTGACGTATTATGGCGAACATAACTGATTAGAAATTACAGTAAAAACAGAAACAATTGAACGTAAATCAGTTTATATACATTCATATTACATTATTAAATGCTTTGCAACCCATTTGTGTGAATTTCTAGGTCTAAAATTTTGGTGATTTAGCTCCTTTAAAATTGAGCATAATGCAACTGTGTATGCTCATGTGATATATGTGGTTACATGATACATACAACTGTATTGCTTCACTAACCAATATATGGGCGAATTTCAATCGCCATGTATATATGAATTATTTATAGACTACATTATAAACAATATATAAACAAGTTGCGTCAACACATTATCAGATATAATCCGCTATTACACAAAAACACATGTTATGTCAAAATATCAAACGATTCGTGTAATGAAATGAAATAAAGTTTAACGTCCCACTCTTCTGCTCCGAACTCAGCTAATGAAGACGGACATACGCCATACAGTGTGCTATGGGGGAAATATTGCCCGGACAGCGGCCTACTCACATCGAATTCCAACTGTCAAAGTATCTTTTACGTACACGCCAATGTGAACATAGGACCCCGGTCCTTACCAAGCCCTCCGTCATGCAGCACTGACAGGGGGAACCACGCCGGAAAATCTGGATGAACTTTCTCGGCCAATGCAGGGATCAAACTCCCGATCTCCAGGCGTCCTACCCACTGTTTCTCCTGAAAGATAGAAGCTACTATCACCGTGCCCAAGCTCGTATCTCGCATCACTATAGGAATCAACTAGCCCTAGTTACACACTCGCAGCAATTAGATCGAAGAACTTCAACAACACAACAGCTAGAAGGGTTCCTCCACCGAAGACTGTCACCTCAAGGAAAACTGAAGTCCCAAGAAAGACTTGTCCCAACGATAGAATATACATTGCTTGACAAGTCTGCACTCAGGCCTCGATGGACGGTTCTGAATCATCTCTGGATCGAGGATATCACATCGTCAACCACCAATTCCTCCTCCAGACTTATGTACCTGTACTGCACTAGCACCGGTAGACTATCGAGCCAAGAATACACCCACACAGTTCTCCATCTTTTATTTTCCCCTGTTTCTCTTATTTGGTGCTGAACAACTTGGAACATTGCCAGGTTGTTTGCTGAACGTAAAGACGAAGCTGTCGATTTATGTATAGCCTCTGAATAAAGACATGTGAACACGGTTATTTTTCAGCAGATGGATGATGCTCTGCGCGCGTAAGACTGCAAAAATGACATGACCGAGGCAATTTCATTATAAGTCAACTGTTGAATGAAAGTTCTCGGGCAATGTGGGTGTTTTCGGCATATTTTTCACTTCTCGAGACATCTCATTTCCGGCGCGTATTGACTTAAAGACGTATAAATGTTCACGACTTCAAAACTTGACGATCTCGACAAAAAAAAACATTGACGATATTGGAAAGCTCCGACCATTTACAGTCGCATTCGTTAATACATTGTCACTGTCAGGTTTTCTAGAATGCCTCAACACATCCGGATACATTTCAAATTTGAATCCCCCCTCCCCTTTGCTGAAAAACTTGTGACCGAGATATAGTCACCATGGTCGGATATCTGGAAGGCATCACTTATCATAATTGGTCAACATCCAACTTTTCCTTTCGGATAAGCTGCTGTCAAGATATAGATGCTACGAAAGTTACAACATTGTTTTCGTTGTTGCAAAAAATGTATTATTTTTATTGCAAACATATTATTATTTTTATTGTAAAAATATTATTATTTTATTGCAAATATATTAATATTTTTATTGCAAAACATGGCTCACTCGACGTTCTACTTTTGCCTTGTAATTTGTCATTTTAGTTATGTCAGTTGGGCAGCCATTTGTGTGCTGCTCTTCCCTTTTTCGTATTTAATCCCCTACCCCATACCCCGCCCATATAAACACTATTTAAAGGTAAGGGGAAATATTTAATTGCTTTTGACCTTAAATATTGTTATGTATGTAAACAATTTAGAATTTGTAAGCAATCTATTTATAGGCCACTGTATGCGTGGCCCAATTTGTTGATATGATACATATATTTTTTTTTCTATATCTCATATGACAGTTTATGTATTGTAAATGCGCATGCTCACATACACATATTTGCACACGGTTCATAGCCTGGACTGTGAATGGTAGTTCTGTATAAGGGGGCTAACTATTTTCATTATTTTCGTTTCGTCTGTTTCAATTTTCAATGGATTCCGGAAACTTAGAATCAGAGGACTCGCTGCATAACAACAATAACAAGGAGGTGGGTATCGTAATTATCCTAAATATCCGACAGAAATAATACCAATTCCTTTGTTCATTTTGGATATTACTGAACACTTAACTTTGTCCCATCTTTTACGTTCCTTGAGATTGCTTTTAGAATATTCAACCAGTTTTAAACATTCGGTAAATACTGTTTAATAAACTTGGAACGCTAAGTAATTCATTGTGGAAGTAAATATGGTGATCTATTCACTCAGGCGAAACTAAAAATATCTGTTTCAAATGCTCTGGTAGCTGCTGCCTTTTGCACATCGTCCAGTGATAAGGGTATAAGGTGTAGTATGCAAAGTTAAAATGTAATTGTTTAATTACTTTGACTGAAAATTTCAAAATAAAATATTACGCCTTTCCGAAAGGGTCACAAGATTCGCTTAACGGGTCAACAAGGATTTTAATTGTTCGGCTGTATATGTGACTTGATAATCGGGTCTATTAATAATCGCTATAACGTCGTCATGGATTTCCCCACTGTGCCTTTTGGGTACGTATAGGACTTCCCAAAATAGAAACCGAAAGCTTATTGACTGTTGTTTCTGCGAAATATATCAGAATAGGATCGTCCACAGACGTTTACTACCTGTTTATTCAATAATGGGATCGTCTGTAAAGCTAAATAATGACACTGAATAGGGCCTAACGACTGATTGCACCAACCAAGGGCTGCGCTAACTCGAAAAACGAGTGATATAAAAGTATTCTATGACATGTATATATTGTCTGTTTTCGGGAATACCGTCAGCTCGATCCACGATGTTACATCGGGCTGATTGCGCTCCACTGTCCCTTCTAGTTTCGGCGTAAGTCTTCTTTCGTTTTCAGTGCTCTGTTAATTTATCTAACGCCAAAGCCCCAAAAGAAATGTGCTCCCAGCGCTTGGCAAACATATCACCAGAAAGGGTGTTTAGCTATAAATCATTATTTGTTTAAAACAAAAGAGTTTTTAAAAGGTTACTTACTTGACTGACAATAAGCAGGCGCCTAAGTGATCTGCCCTCTGCTTGCCCCCCTCCTTAAATAATTTTCAAAATTAAAAAAATATGTTTCGGCAATCAGTATCTTCTAAGGCGATTAAATCCTACATTCCCGCTCAGTAATAATCTTGCATGTTGTAGAGTTCGGGTATATTCTTACCTAACTCATTCTGCTGTAAACCTACTCTAAACAAATAACATGTGAATTGTTTGGGTATCTGGACTCAACGCCGCAAGAATATTCATTCACTTCTATTCCCTCACTCCGTTTGACACCTCTCTCAGTTCGGAGAAACTAGTGATGACCAGTGTCTGATATACTTCCAGGTTGTATATCCGGCAGTCTGGGCAAGGTCCCCAATACCCATACTTGGAACTCACGCGTTTGCCACTTTAGCCTTAAAACTTTACCCCTCTGACCATCGACGCCAGCGCCGCCACTGGGCCGCATTGCCGTTGGTTGATAGGACGTTAGCTCTCCCAGTAAAAGAACAGCTATGGGCGATAACCGAAAGTTGTCAACCTAAAACTTTGTACGTTTAAGTGATAAACAGATTTCGGTTGTGATGGTATGTGGTGATGGAATGCACGTAAGAATGGTCCGTGCCATTAAAAAATTAGAGGTTAGAGTGAGTAGTTTAAAATACAGATTCTTAAAAGGTGTCATGCGCGGAGGCTCAGACCCTCATATCCTTTATTATTATTTTTAATTTCACTGCAACCTTTTACTGTTGACATTCTACGTAAAGTAATATCACAAGTATGCCTGGCTATCAGCTCTATTTACTTCTATGAGCGAATTAAACTCGTAAATGCCCGACCAAGACAACTGAAACGTTATCTAAATTATTAATCAGACATTAATTAACATATCCAGACCATTATCTACTCCCGATGCCATCGTTAGCCTGCGATATTATCGGATTTGAATGCCTTTTATGATGGATAACTAATTAAAGGTACAAATGGATAATCGAGACTTTGGTAACATATCAACATCAGTAATATTCTAAACTATCTTGTACCAGAGTGAATCAATTTAACTGAAATTTCCAGCATTCTATTTTCGTTGCCTATTTTTTTAACTATTTTAGCAAGACGTGTCACCTCTTTACGATACATTATGGGAGATCAGATAAAAAGTTTGCAGTTCTCACTATAATAGTTAAAAACTATATAGTGTAAATGTAATTTGCTGAAAATTTGAGTCAGATTGATCCACTATAGGCCGAGAACAGAGTGCGTGAAATTTCTGAATAGCCTCGGTCATCATTACTAAAATCATTAATAGAAACAGAGTAGTCTCGATTATCCAATGTTGTGATTTAATTACAATGGCCGTTCAGCAGCATATTTGAATCTAATCCAGCTTACATCGAAGGCTAGCCTTGACATCGAGAGTTTATTATGGTCTGGATAAGTTAATTGATATCTAATTAATAATTTAGATAACATTTCAGACCTAAAGAAAGACACGTGATAGGCAGATTTTGCTCTTGCATAATGCAAGTTTATCTAATCTTACGTAAACTATATACAATCTCTTATGTGCCTCATTTCGTTTGTTCTTTTTGTTTATAAATACATTTCGATTTAGTTTCATCTAGTTTTCCGTTTACACAAAATAATAACATTTCTAAAGGACGGTAACATTTGAGCAGCGGCGGCTTTTTGCCATAGAGATCTGATGAAAATCATTCAGTTTAATAGATTTGTTGATTTGTAATGACTGGCACTCGGCCTATCCCCGTTGTTAATATAAAAGCCCTGGTCAGACCAGGATTTTAATTCAGCGGATCCGATGAAAAAAAAACTGACCGAGTAAGATCGATGAAATATTTTTTAGTAGACTTAAAGCCAGCTTAGTCAACAGGATACTATCATTTAGGGACTAACCTGTTAAAACGTGCTTTTATAGCTAGTGCGGATGACTTGACTGCTTGTTATGGCATTTTTCAAGTGAATTCTGTCAACCCCCTCTAAAAAAATATAAATTTGCTTTTTCAGGGAAATACTTACATTTATAACATCAGTAATAAGGTAAGACTTTTTTGTGTGTATGGGTACATCCCATGTTAGGTTTTATCAATAAGCACTTCAGATTTTATTAGAAATAAATCTGGCTGAAGTTCTTCACTAACAATCTTGTGTTGGCCATCATAACTATTTAATAGATTATCATCCTTCTTGCTTCCAGCTTTGAATTTACATATTATTTTATCCTTAACTTTGCATTCATTCACACTATATGTTACAGATAGCTATCTTTTTAGATCGACATTTTTGTAATGATCATAATTATGGAAACAGTTTATACAAGCTTGTTACTCCACCCTTTTCACTTATTTTTTTCAAATGATCAATTGTAAATACTAGTCTTCTCCTGAATAAAATACTGCTTAAACCAATTCCCTCAAATTGCTTATGAAGATCAAATGATTCTCTCATTTTACCATGTAATATTGTTTTTGTTGTAGGATTCATCTGTTCAGATTGGTGATAAAAACACCATGGCGTTGTCAACCAGAGAGGCTAATTTTGAAAAACAACTTTTACGTCTAACAAGCTCGATGCTTGTTCAACTTTCGGAGATGAAAAGATCAATCAGCCATCTTGAAGTCAATTTCTGTGGCATCAAACATTCGAAAAAGCCAAAGAAAGACGAAAGTGACGATTGTCACACCCACGATATAGATAGAGAAGATTGGATCGGAGATAGGCAGATCGAAGAAGAAGGATGGGCAGATGCTGAAGGGGAAGATGATGAAGATGGTTATAGTGATAAAGGTGAAGATGAAGTGTGGGCAGATGCTGAAGGGGAAGGTGGTGAAGACGGTTATAGTGATGATGAAGTAGTGGGTGAGGCGGATGCTGAAGAGGAGAGTGGTGAAGACGTTTATAGTGATGAAGAAGATGTAAAGGCAGATGCTGAAGAAGGTCAAGAACATGATGATAGCGGAGATGATCACTAAGTCATCAACAATTTGCAGATGGGGAGGTAAGTTGAATCAAAATGGTCACCAAACGACAGTTTTCATTTTTAGGATTATGCCATTAGTATCAGATAAAATACCTTACTAGTAAAATTAGTCAAAGGGCAAAAATCATGTTTTATCTAAAAGCGGTGTAAAGTTTTATATAAGACAGGACAAAGTCACATACCAACAGTAGTGCCGGCAACTGTACTAGGGGTTAGGGACAATCCAGAACACCAATAATTGTTGACAAAAATATTAAAAGTATCAAACTGTATTTTTGTGCATTAAAAAATTGCTAATGGTTGAACCTTTACAGCCAAATTTGAAATAACGGTGCCATAGGAGCAGTAACAAACTTCGATGTAAATAGGACAAAAATTGAAACAAATACCTACCTGGCCGCTTCGCGAATTAGCAATCGGTGTTCTGGATTGTCTCAGTTATGACAGTTTATATCTTTGTTTATATCTTTTAACATTTCCATTTAGGTGAGAAGACCAAAAAAAAAAAAAAGAAAAAAAAGTGTGTATCGTTGAAGATGCGTCCCTTTGAAGTAGACGCAGTAGATGCTCGCGGTTGAGTAATACCGCTCGAGATGATTGGTGCTACATAGCCCCCTCTGGAATGGGAGAAATTGTGCTATTGAAAGCCCAGAAATATAATGTTCCCGTAAAATGGGAGAAAAGGTGCTACATAAAGCCCAAAGGTATAATAATATTACCCGAGAAAGAGTGCTACATAAAGCCCAAAGCATAAATAATATTTCCCGAGAATGGGAGAAGGGTGATACATAAAGCCCGAATGGGAGAAATGGATGCGTAAAATATGCTAAAAAAAAGAGCGTTAAAGAGGGAGTCATTCTTTAAAGTTCGTGCTATTTCGGGGGGGGGGGGATTTTCTTATTTTGTTAAAAGCAGAGCTCACGGGATGAGTTCCTCTTTAAGCCCCACGTAAGTAGTGGTTATTTATACGCCATAAAATTGGCATTACAAAAGCTCTGGGTTGCTATAAACCTATCGAAATGGAATTACATATGAGCACAAAAAGTTGCTCTGCGTAAAAGAGGATGTCACCCTTTTCAAATCAATAATCAAGGAAATGACAGATTTCACCATTCTATCACTAAAATGCCTAATATTGTTTATAATATCAAGATAACATCGGTCACACACTAAGACTTTATGTCTGTGACTAAAAAAAATGTCCAAACTGCTTGGAGGTAATTTCAGATGAACAGGGTGAGATCCTTTTTAAGCCCCACGTCAAAAGTGGAAAAAAATGATATTCTATTATGCTTCTAAATGACGCAATATCCCCTTTTATATGGGAAATATAATATACGCATAAATATTGTAAAGTAGCAATTGTGGTTCTTAAAAAAAAAAAAAAAAAACTCCCGAAGTCCACAGCTATAATAATATTCCCCGAGAATGGGAGAAAGGGTGTTACATAAAGCCCACAAACACAATTCCCGAAGATAGTGGTAATTATTCCCCTGAAATGGGAGAAATGAACGCGTAAAATGCGCTAGATAAAAAAGAGCGTTAAAGAGGCAGTCATTCTTTAAAGTTCGTGCATATATAAAATAAAGTTGCATTGTATAAAGAAACAAAATTCAGTGGACAATACGTTACGGAGTATATAATAAACAAACGTACAATTTAATGTACATATTATGACGTATTTATATTCATCTTGGGTGAGATTGTAATCTATCCTGACATCTATTCCTCACTAACTCACACATGTATCTATACTTTTTAATTTTTCTTTAAAGCGTTTATACTGTCATTAACTATTGATTGACCACAACATACCTGTCATCACTAAATCGAAATAGGATGTTGTCAAGATCAGGTCACAAAGTAATAAACATCTATTTTAATTTAGCGGCCAGGTTTTGTATGTTTTGTAGGTTTCCTTTCGTCTCTCATTAAAAGGATTCTCAGCGACGATAACATGCGTTATAATTTTTTTGTTAACATTTTTTTACTGCGTTGCGACTGACTTACAAGAATCAATTTTGCTTGCCTTTACCCACTTTCGCATATTTCGCAGCACGTGTAAAGCCAACGAAAAAGTGAAATTTAGCATTCTCTGAAAATTAGTAACTCAATCACGAATCTTTACCCACTTTCGTATACTTCGTATTTTGTGTAAAGATGAACATTTGTGTTACTACGGCACATCTTTTAGAAAATTGGCCAACGTAAAATGACATTTAAGAGTATCCGGAAATTACACGTAACGTTTTGTCCGTCGAAAACACTTCATGAAAATTTTATTAAACTGAACGTATTTACTAAAGTATCTTTTCTCATTTATTTTTTTTTTGTGGGGGGGGGGGGGTCGGGGGGGTCTATACAAACAGATACACAACACGAGCTCACAGGATGAGTGCCTCTTTAAGCCCCACGTAAATAGTGGTAATTATACGCCATAAAATTGGCATTACAAAAGCTCTGGGCTGCTATAAACCTATCGAAATGGAATTACATATGATGAGCACAAAATGTTGCTCTGCGTTAAAGAGGATGTCACCCTTTTCAAATCAATAATCACCATTCTATCAATAAAATGCCTAATATTGTTTATAATATGAAGATATCATCGGCCACACACTAAACTTTATGTCTGTGACTAAAAAAATGTCCTAACTGCTTGGAGGTAGTTTTTGATGAACAGGGTGAGATCCTTTTTAAGCCCCACGTCAAAAGTGGAAAAAAATGATATTTTATTATGCTTCTAAATGAAGCAATATCCCCTTTTATACGGGAAATATAATATACGCATAAATATTGCGGAGTACCAATCGTGGTTCTTAAAACGAACAAATAAAAAAAATAAAATAAAACGAAAAATAAATCTTAAATCCTTAGTCTTTGTTTTATGTTTTTACTATTTTCTCAATCTCCATGCTAACCATCGACTTATAGGCTTGTCAGCAGTTTACCTAAAATTGTACTGGTGTTCTGAGACAGATCCCCGGCCCTAATGTAACGTATATACTTAGATATCGATAGTGTCAGGGTCATCTTAACAAATGGGTATACTAAGAAGTTATGTCAGGGAAGACCATATGCCCATCTTTGCTGAGTTTGTTAGAGAGAAAAGGGGGGGGGGGCACGAGCGCAGCAGGGGGGGGCATTTGCCCATCTGCTGATTGTGTAAGTGCGAGGGTGGGGGGGTAACGTCCACTCGATTATTTCGGGATTAACACAGGGATCTACGAGGTTGGAGAGGCGACTCTACTCCTTGGCAGTGAAAAAATACTATATCATCTAGTTGACAAAATAAAGTACCCGGAATCAAGAGTAGGCTGAAGCAGAGCTTGGGTTGGGTATGTCCTCCATCGTTTTGCACATGACCAAATAATAGTATGTTAAGCCCAAAATGATCCATATAAAATTAATGTCTATGAGACGTGAAAAGAAAGAGTGCATGATGGGTGAGGTGGATGCTCATTTACTGCTTCAACTACCAACGTTCACCGTGACATCTAGATAATAGTATATCACGTCATTAAGATGTACGCAGTTAAAGCGAGATCAAGCCGTCTATTGAAGAGGACGTTCAACTTCACAGCATTATAAATATACACATGTGTATTATGCTGCGCGCCTGCGTATCTGTGCGTATAAATAAACTGGTCTCAACCGCATAGCAACCATCACATGATCAATAATTAAATGTTATGTAAATGGGTTAAATAAATATTGTGCAACGATGACATCAAAAAATATATACGTGTATAGCCCTTTATTTTTAGACATTTGGGTTTGTACGTTCTGTATTGCGCATGGGCAACCATCACGATCGCCAATCAAATAATTGCACGTTATCATTCATTCTAGCCATTATTTCTACTTGCAGCACTCTTGTAGAAATTAAAGGTTAATTTTGCTTCTTTTTTTTTTTGTGTTTCGTGTTTTATTTTTCGTTGATTATAATGGCATCCGGGGATCTGATGACAGCGGATAGCGTAAAGGTACGTATAAATCAATCACGGGCCTAAATTATTTATGTAGCCAACGGCTGTCGTGGTGAGAAAGAGGGAGGCGTCGACTCGACAATTTTATTTTAATAATTCGCTTGTGCGAAGGGGTCTTAGCGGTGGAAGAAAACTCAGGTGGATGCGTGGTTAGATCTTGTCCTTTTTTCTGCAATCAGTGTTCTCCCACTACTAAAGACCCCTACGAGCAAAGGAATATTACTCCTAAAATAGTTTGCGTCGAGTAGACGTTAAACCCAATTTCCCTCTCTCTGCAACTAACTATGCTATATATGGAAGCGATACCTGAGGCACAATAATTCAAGACGGTAAGGCCACGTGAATCAACAGACTGTGACGTAATTGCTGACGAGGATTTACCTGAAATATATAAGTCTATCATGAACTAAAAGGAGATAATAATTACACTTTAGCCCATGAGAGATTAAGCTAATGTAACCCCCTCAACTTCGACCAGCGGTGGCACTAAGGGGAGTTAATGCAAACGACTTACCCATCGTTTCGGGGAGGGCGGGGGTAGCACTGCGTCCTCTCTTATTCACAAAAGGTCCTTTAAAGTGGGAATTTCATATTTTTCTAAGAAGGTCAAAACATAATTATTTCTATGTCTTTTGCTCAAAAGGTTGTCAACTCACTTTTATACGACCATGGGCATTATTTCACAGGCATAAAAATCATTGACACAGGAAATAATAACACAAATACCTCTCTTGTTTTTCCATTCCCCCATTGAATGGCTATCTTCAAACGTTTGAATTTGAAGTTGAGAATGATATTTTTGCCAATTTCTCAACTGGCAATAGTGAATTATAAGATTAATAGGATTATTCTTTAACAATGTAGGACTGTTTATAGATACAATCTATTTTAGGGCTTTATTTTAATACATTTTAAATATATAACTTAAAAATATGAAATTGCAACTTTAAAGTACGCATGGACATACACACCCGCCGCCAAAAGAAATCTGACAGCTATGGATTGCGACCGTGAACTATGAATTTCTATTTTCATTTGGCCACAGATCACTAATTATTTCCCCATTGACTCTAATGTTAATTTTCGTCTCTTAGACGGGCTGTAACTTTTTCCCAAATATTCGTTGGGTAGAACGCTTTCTGCCACAGATGGAGCAATATGTGGCAAACTCTTGCTTATGAGGTTCACCATAAAAACTTGAGATACACAAGCTGGAAGTAGAGACAACTAAACAAGCAATTTTCGGTCCCCCTTACAACGTAACCAACCTCACAACTCTTCTTTCCTTCCGCCTCAAAAATCATGAATATTCACCAAAACCTGGCAGAAAATGTATTTTCAAACCCTTTTCGTCCATTCTACACTAAAAAGTCAACAAAAATCGCCATGCAAAAGGGGGAAAAGGGAGAGAAAGACTAAAAATAACTTGGCCCTATTGATATTTAGTGATTTGTGTCCATTTTATTCAGTATTGTATGGGAATTCCCCTTTTTACGTGCGAAACAGAAGATAAAGAATTATCAATAGTTTACTTACATTAGTCAACAGATTGAGGAAGGGGAAATAACCGTGTTCTGTTTCGTGAAAAGACCACTGATTACACAATCCCAACCCCTAATGATAGCAGACGGTTGGTCTTCAGTCACTGTTTCGTTAATTAAAGGCACAACATTTCAGACATTTAACAAGTGGTCAGGTCAAAAACATTTCTTTTCCAAAACTTATTAAATTTGATCTATACAAAAAACGGAAACTAGGGATATCTAAAATCCCTATTTTTACTATTGGTTTCACGATGTCAGTTAGCAAAGACGAATGTCCCGTTTCTATGCAAGGAAGAGGGACAATGGATGTGGGTCGTCTTGATTAATATGCAACGAACATATAACATCCATATTTGAGTTGGGTTTTTTTTTAATTTATAGAAGAAAATTAAGCACTTATATTAAAATATCCCTTATGATTGTGCATTATTTTCCTTTCAGGGTGACACCTATCACTTCCATATTCATACAAAGGTAAGAAACAAGTTTGTGTCTTTTTAAACCACTTGCGAGAGCTTAGGTGGCTCAATAACCAGGGGGTGCGGTTTCGGGAATTTCAAACCAGGCCCCAAGTTCACAAAGCATTCTCAGATTTAAGTTAAGAATTTACTCGGCTTTCAACCACTGTTTATGAGAAATATCTTTTATCCAGAAACACAAAACTTTGCACATAGTTTCTTATTGATGTATTTGATACATTAAAACAACAAAAGTTTTATATACAGGGCTATATTTTTGGTATTATAGGGCGAACAATGTTGAGTAAATTCTTAACTTAAGTCTGAGAATGCTTCGTGAACTCGGGGCATGTCTCATTGTCAGTGATGCTGAATATAGTGACTGGCAAGGAAAATCAGAGTACTCTTTGGCATGCACCTAAAAGAACGTTGTTGAACTGCGTTTCCTTTCAACGTGAACAACGTCGACCACGCCAGATATAATGTTTAATAAGCCCTAATTACCACCCATTTCGTTTTAGGAGGCATCTGTTCAACTTGGTGAACAGAACAAAATTGTCTGTCAAACTCCTCCCGAAGTTATAAAAACAATAAAGGCTTTGAAGAAAAGGGTACAGGACCTGACAAAGAGCGAACTGTCAACAAAATTAAATTTATCTTTGATGAAACGAAAAATAGATCGTGTTGAGATGGACGTCACTGTCAACAGGAACGCCAAGCGTCCAAAGAAAAACACAGGTGAGGAATGGGATGGGGTTGACGATGGTGACTGTAGTAACTATAGTAATGATGAATGGGAGGCTGGTGACGGTGATTGTGACTATAGTAACGATGAAGACGATGATGAGGATAGTAATTTTGGCCCTGATCTGAACGGTGACTGTAGTAACTATAGTAATGATGAATGGGAGGCTGGTGACGGTGAATGTTACTATAGTAGTGATGAAGGCGATGATGAGGATAGTAATTTTGTCCCTGATCTGAACGATATTGGAGAGTATGATTATGATGAACTGAATGGTGATGATGGTGGTGATGATGATGACGACGATGATGAGGAGACGGTCGGACATGATTTCGATGACGATGTTTCTGAGTAGATGCAAAGGTTAGTTAACTTTGTACGGCTGTAAACTTTCATCGACCCTCTTGTTTAATCAACTCTATGTTTGGATTGAGGTGATGGGGGTATTTGTTTTGGGTCGTTTATCTTATTTGAATTAGGGGGCATTTTTGGATTGGGTTTTAGATTGGGAGGGTGGTTGTGTTCTAGCTTAACATCAAAATTTAGAACAGACTTATGGTTTATGGAGGATATCTCGATTACATTTTTTGTGAATAGGACAAAAACCTGATATTAATTATACGAAACGACGAATTGACAGCCCATTTTGAGGTGGCAGGGGGCGGGGGGGGTATTTGTTTTGGGTGGTTAATCATGTTTGAATTAGGGGACATTTTTGGATTGGATTTTAGAGGGTGTGGGGCAGGGTAGCTTAACATCAAAATTATAAGAAAAGACAAAATGTCATCCCATTTAGTAATTAAGTTTTATATTATTCATAGGTAATAGGGTCGCTGTTGCTATCAACTAACACCTAGTGGTGGAACTCAACATGGTATCCCGATCATCAAGGAGATGTTATGGCGGGGTGGTTACCACTCCAGAGCTCACACCCGAACTACCTCTGAATGGGAGATGCTGTACTTCTGTACTATATGTAGTACGTTCACGAAATGAATGGAATGTACAGAAAAGCACGAATATAGACCATTTACGTTAAAAACGTCATATTATGGGCAATATTCCATGTAAATGATGGAATGTAATTCCATTTCTAGATGGGTGTCCCTGAAATTAAAGTTAATACTTCCAAATCATTAGTGTAATTGTGGTGCACGCTTTACGCTAAATAATGGATTGACGTTTTTGAAATTCGGATAGGTGTTGAATATGTTCGGGAGCTCCAACATGCTCACCAACAAGTAGACATGTTCCGGAAGTTTAAAAGTATTTTTATACTTATAAATACTTCCCAATTATAGTGGACTTTACAACAGTCTAACTATGCTTCTGTTTCATGTAATGAAAATGAAATCAATGCATTGAAATAAACTTCAATTATTTCCAGGCTACGAGTTTAATTGTAGCAAATCTATGCAACATTTAAATAACGACTGGATTGTATTGAACCTCGAGGTGACTAAAGTGAAAAGTTTATCTATGTTTAATGCTTACTCATTATTATAGATATTGTGGCACACCCAAACTGTTACAAGTCCCTAATAGTTGAAGTAGTATTGAAACTGTGGACGTATGTCCCTGAAAATTAGATTTACTTTAAATGTCTCAGAAAGGTATATTTATTTAAGTTAAATACTTTCAAATTATGTTTACTATATTTTGAATCGTATTAAAACTGGGGAATTGGGTCCCTTAAATATAAATTTACTTGAAATGTCCCGGCCTATAGACATATTGAAGCCCTACTTTTATTCCATCGTTTATAAAGTAACTCATGGGCTTATTTAGAAATACAAATTATGGGCGACATGAAAGTAACAAATAGGTTATATTGTAACTCCGGATGGGTCTCTACTTAAAATGTCCTACATTTTAGGCATATTGAAGCACACCCTCTATTTTATCGCTTAACACATAGACTGTATTTTAAAATACTTTAAATACAAATTATGGGCGATATGAAAGCAACCAATAGGTAATATTGTAACTCCGGATGGGTCACTACTTTAAATGTCCTAGATGTTAGGCATATTGAAGTACACCCTCTATTTTATCGCTTAACACATAGGCTGTATTTTAAAATACTTTAAATACAAATTATGGGCGATATGAAAGCAACCAATAGGTAATATTGTAACTCCGGATGGGTCACTACTTTAAATGTCCTAGATGTTAGGCATATTGAAGTACACCCTCTATTTTATCGCTTAACACATAGGCTGTATTTTAAAATACTTTAAATACAAATTATGGGCGATATGAAAGCAACCAATAGGTAATATTGTAACTCCGGATGGGTCACTACTTTAAATGTCCTAGATGTTAGGCATATTGACGCACACCCTCTATTTTATCGCTTAACACATAGGCTGTATTAAAAAATTCTTTAAATACAAATTATGGGCGATATGAAAGTAACACATAGTTTATATTTTAACTCCGGATGGGTTACTACTTTAAATGTCCTAGATTTTAGGCATATTAAAGCACACCCTCTAATTTATCGTTTATTATTTAACACATAGGCTGTATTTAAAAATACTTTAAATACAAAGTATGGGCGATATGAAAGCAACCAATAGGTAATATTGTAACTCCGGATGGGTCACTACTTTAAATGTCCTAGATTTTAGGCATATTAAAGCACACCCTCTAATTTATCGTTTATTATTTAACACATAGGCTGTATTTAAAAATTCTTTAAATACAAATTATGGGCGATATGAAAGTAAGAAATATGTTATATTGTAACTCCGGATGGGTCACTACTTTAAATGTCCTAGATTTTAGGCATATTAAAGCACACCCTCTATCTTATCGTTTATTATTTAACACATAGGCTGTATTTAAAAATTTAAATACAAATTATGGGCGTTTTGAAAGCAACCAATAGGTAATTTTGTAACTCCGGATGGGTCACTACTTTAAATGTCCTAGATGTTAGGCATATTGAAGCACACCCTCTATTTTATCGCTTAACACATAGGCTGTATTTAAAAATACTTTAAATACAAATTATGGGCGATATGAAAGCAACCAATAGGTAATATTGTAACTCCGGATGGGTCACTACTTTAAATGTCCTAGATGTTAGGCATATTGAAGCACACTCTCTATTTTATCGCTTAACACATAGGCTGTATTTTAAAATACTTTAAATACAAATTATGGGCGATATGAAAGCAACCAATATAGGTAATATTGTAACTCCGGATGGGTCACTACTTTAAATGTCCTAGATGTTAGGCATATTGAAGTACACCCTCTATTTTATCGCTTAACACATAGGCTGTATTTTAAAATACTTTAAATACAAATTATGGGCGATATGAAAGCAACCAATAGGTAATATTGTAACTCCGGATGGGTCACTACTTTAAATGTCCTAGAGTTTAGGCATATTGAAGTACACCCTCTATTTTATCGCTTAACACATAGGCTGTATTTTAAAATACTTTAAATACAAATTATGGGCGATATGAAAGCAACCAATAGGTAATATTGTAACTCCGGATGGGTCACTACTTTAAATGTCCTAGAGTTTAGGCATATTGAAGCACACCCTCTAATTTATCGTTTATTATTTAACACATAGGCTGTATTAAAAAATTCTTTAAATACAAATTATGGGCGATATGAAAGTAACACATATTTTGTATTTTAACTCCGGATGGGTCACTACTTTAAATGTCCTATATTTAAGGCATATTAAAGCACACCCTCTAATTTATCGTTTATTATTTAACACATATAAGCTGTATTTAAAAATACCTTAAATACAAAATTATAGCGCAAACAATGTTGTTATATTCTATAAAATTTGAATAGCATTAAAACTAAGGAATTATGTCTGATATATTGAATTATTATTGACTTCATTGTAGCACACCATTTGTGCAACTTGTGTTTCTTAAAACAAAAAGGTAACAAATGAAATGTATTAAAATAAAGGATGTCAGTTTTCATTAAAATTACTCTAACGATGCCTTGTAAAACGGCATGGCATGTAGTTTAAGTAGCATCAGTGTCTCGATTTGGCCAATTATTTTATGTATTGTATGATTATAATGTGTGTTTTGATAATAAAATAACAAAATTAAAATAAAGTGTCTGTTGTTGCCTGTGTTCTTTATGGTCAGGTATTTCATCAACTATGTCTGGCAGTCTTTCACTAAATAGGCCTTAATATGTGTCATGGATTACAGTTTTCATCGTTCTGTGTTGGGATAAAAGTGTATAATTGCGAGATATTTATTGGCAGTGCCGAATAGCGTACTGGCTCGTCGTTCGGGGTTCGACATTAAAATAGGTGGGTGCAAAGGAGGACTGCCAACAAACCAGTCAACCCCCTATTAGCTCGACAAACAGTTGTCTCTTTGCTAGTCGGTCACCCAACGATCACTTACCCCTACGGTAGCGAGAAAATGGTCACCCAAAGTTCACTTATTTCTCTGTGCACTCCAACAAACCAGTCAGCACGCTACTTTCTCCGTGCTATTCGGCCACCCGACGTTCACTTACCCCTTGGGTCGGAGGTAGCAAGGAAATGGTCGGATAGAAGGTAGACCGGTCTGTTTTTGTTGCGAATCACGAATAACGTATTAGCTCGTTACTCGTTTTTCGGTAATGGCAAATCCCGAATAACGAGCCAGCTCGGGATTCGCGAATCCCGTATCACAAACTGGCTCGTTATTCGAATCCCGAATAACGTGCCAACTTCACGTTGCCCATATTATTAGTGATTGCTCGTTTTGCTGAATAGTATATATGCATTATACCTTGTTCATAATATTAGATAATAAATCCTAGTAAAAAACCACCGGTAACAAACTTGACGGGGATATTTTACAATGATTTTACAATGGTTCCTGTTTTTCCTCGGGTGCATCACTGAGATCCAAACTTGCCTGCACTGTTATTGGAACTCTTCCGCTCGTGCGTATGGTTTTATCGTCCGCCATTACAAATGATCTGTATGTGATATCAGAACACACAAGACAGCCACCTGGACAGACAGATGCAGAAAGCAGGACACGGGGATACCTCAAAACGACAGACAACTTAGCTACTTAGAGCGTACTATATGAATGTACCAAACAGTCCATTAAAGCGGGAATTTCATATTTTCCAAGAAAGTCAAAACATATTTATTTCTATGTCTTTTGCTCAATATGTTGTCAACTCACTATTATACAATCATAGGCATTATTTTCCACACTGAAACATCTTTCACATCGGAAATAATAACACAATTATCTCCTTGCCCCCCCCCCCATGCAATAGCTATCTTCAAACGTTTGAATTTAATGTTGAAAGTGATATTTTTTTGCCAATTTCTCAACTGGCAATAGTGAATTATAGGATTCAACAGGTTGAACTGTTTATAGATACCATTTATTTTGAGGCTTTCTTTTAATAAATATTTTAAAGATATAACTTAAAAATATGAGTTGCCGCTTTAAATGAAACAATAATTTGAGCTATTATACTTCATTATATACATAACAGGCCGATATTTCGCACGGTAGCCAGTAGGTCGGGTGTTCGACCCCTGTATTGACCAAGAAAGTTCACCAGTTTCCGGCGTGGTTTCCCCCTTGTCAGTGATGTAGGGCGGAAGGCCTGACAAGGACAGTTCTCTTGGCGTTCGGACACCCTCTCCTGATAGTAATACTGTACATACATAGATAAAGAAACGGATTTGACTTTTAAAAAGTCGTAGGGGAAATCCTATGACGGGGAGACAATGCAAACCATGTCCATAACTGTGTGAGATGACGCATGCACCTGCGCATGCGCTAAACGTTAATCACACACCAGGAACCATCTCACACTGTCACAACGATACTATTCAGCTGGTTCCATTCACTTAATTTGATATGTACGTTCGTTTGTGATGTTTGCGTATTGTGTCTTGTCCATAGATTTGTTTTGTGGAATTGTATGTGGAAGAGTCCCAACCCCAATTACTATTAGCCAATCCATATTTGAAGTCAATTTCCATTTAATTTTGGTTTGGTTTTTTTTTTTTTTCGTTTTTCTCCATTCGACGCTGTTCTAACCAACCTTCTTTAATCAGTATGCGCGACCATGTGAATGAATTAAGACCGGCATATACATACGTTGTACGTCATAGATCTACGTCATGCAGTATTTGCCATACAGTCGTGTTTACTTGCAAGCCAGCATGTCACAGATCATTGATATTTCGTTCTATCCGAATGACTAGATTGAAAACCTTAAATCCGAAAGGGAAGCCCCGAGTATGTGGTATCGAACTGGGGACCTTCAAGCTAGCGGAGGTATTGAGAAGACCCCACTCCCCCACCACGTGGCGCGAGAAATGTTTTGAAAGCCTGAATGTAAATTTTACTTTCTAGAGTATCTGAATGCCATGCCATCAGGGACTTCAGCTGTGCATGTCATTGTCATCAAAACGACCTAAATTCGAGACTAAAAGTGCCCATAACCTACCGGAAATTCTTGTATTTAAGAGAGAGAGAGATGGGGTTTAACGTCCACTCGACACAAACTAGGTCATTTCGGGATTAACATATGGTTTAATTTTATTTCAATAATTCGCTTGCGCGTAGGGGTCTAAGGGCAGTGGGAGGAAACCGGAGTGCCCGGAGGAAACACACGAGGTTGAGAAGGCGCCCATATCTCCATGCCACATACGCTCACACCAGGGATCGAAACCAGAGGTGACCGGCCGGTCGAAGCGCGGCACTCTAGACCACTAGGCCATCCCAACCCCCATTGTATTTAAGCCCTACCGTTATAAAGCTATGGACTCAATAACGAGTTTATATTTCGAATTTAAAATCTATTCTAGAATGGTCTCCGTTTTAAATTTTCAAACCACTTGTGTTGGCATTGATGGAGTCACGACGAATTGGCAGTGCCGGACGGGGCCCACCTGTCCACCTGGCCTAAGCCTATAAAAAAAAGGAAAAAAAGAAAAGACACAGAAAGGAGAGGGGGGAGGAAAGAAAAGAAAGGACAGGACACAGGATAGGAGAAAGAAACGACAGGAAGCTTTGGTCTTAAATGCTTGGAACATGGTTTTGCGGATGTCAATTTTCAAAACTTTCCTGGGGAGAGAACCCCCACAGACCCCCCCTCCCCTCGGACGCACGCGCGCCTTCAGTGTGCACTTGTGTGGGCCTTGGTCAACTTTGTGGTTTTTCTCGGGGTACTCCAGTTACCATCCACAGGAAATACCCCTGCGCGTGCGCTATGATAATGAAAATGAAATTACGACAACTTGTCGGATGTTAAACACTAAGAGCAAGACGGGCTAACTTGTCTTCGGATAGGGCTTTCTAGGCGCTTGGGGTGTGGGAGCAACTGATACTCGACAATTTTGACACGCCAGCTTTCAGACTAATTTCGGGTTTTAACCAGTGTTACAGCCCGCTCATCCACCCCCGACGCTCCCAAATCAAATATCCTACGTTCGTCACTGAATACAACAGATCTGCTATTCAATAATTATTATGCTTGAATAAATATTATTTCTATCTAGATTAAAAAAAAGTGCGTATAATGGGAAATCTGTGTCCCATATTAACCTTAAATTTTCAATATTTTATGAAATCACTTAAAATTTGGATATACAATGTATTATTATGTAGAATCAATCTGTTTCACAGCGGATTACGAAAGTCTTCTAATATCTATGTAAAATATGACTGCCCTCAAAGTCCTGTATCGGGAAAGTTACGACAACTCATTTACAGGCGCCATTGTGGGTCCCAACTATGACGCCATAAAAACAATGACGTCATGGCGTCATAATAACCAAAGCCGTATATAATAGATAAAGTTGCGACAACTGTGAAGCCAGAAATTTCATATGACGTCATGAAAATATGACGTCAAATGTAAAAAGACGCCATTTTGGGTCCCAAGTCACTGCTTACTCACTATCTATTTTATGCCCAATTATATTGCTGTGTCGAAGTTGTCTGCCCCAACAGGGATGTGGAATGTTGATAGATATAATATAGAATTCCGCGAAAAAAGAGGCTATAGGCGATAAAACATGCATTTTTAAAACGAAAAGTATAGCTGGACATACTATCATTACAACCCAAAGAGTACATTGTTATATAGCCGAATTCATAAGAGCATGAAGTATAAGATTTCCCAGATAAAAGCGCTATTAAATATATCTAACTTGCATACGCTTTTAAAAATCAGATTTTTTTTTTGTGCAGACGGTTAAAGTGAAAAATCAAAATACATGTATATATAATAATTTGGGAGATAAACCATTTTTCCCTCTAGCCGGCAAAATATGCACTCGATTTTTTTGTTTAGAGCCATTCCGGATTGTGCGTCAGTTTTCGGTCATCGATCATTAATTGTATCATCAATTTTTCGAAAATCGAAATTTCTTTAAATTGACGGATGGACACAACATTTGAAATTAATATAACTTAAAATCAGTGTAATTTAAATAAAAGGTGTCTAGCGCCACTCTGCTATATGTGTATGCGCGACATGTGTTCTGGGCATATGTTTTATGAGTGTCATGCGATACCAGATATCGCTCTCCGAAACTTTATGGTTTCTTTTGCAAATTGTTTGGGGTAAGACGTTATCACTCCCCGCCTATGTGTCAATAATAATATCAATTTGTCTTATATATAAACGACACAAATGCAACATACAAAGACGTCATTCCACAGGTAGACAATGAAGGGGACGCAGTTAGTTTTGAGTTTGTCCGACTCCTTTGGGTATTTGCCCCCCTCCCCTCCATTTCCAATGAAAAGAATGATGTTGTTCTGAAACAACAGTATATCAGATTTGTTACAAATTGTCTCGAGTTTGTTCCACCCATCTATACATTTACCGACTTTTTGTTCCATCAAAAGCATACATCCCTACTAAATGTTAAACAAGAAAATCCAAAGACTAAAAAGGAACAATAGAACAAGTACACCTTAATGTCGACAAATAGGTAAGACTTTATGAAATAAGATATTTTCATGATATCTACATTCAAGTTTAACCAACAGTGTATAAATTTTTTAATTTTCGTCGAGCTGAATAAAGTATATGAATTATTAACATAAGACATCTTTGTGTGGTTAACAGTGTGTAACTAGAACTTTCTACATCAAATCTGTTGCATCCATCTATTTTAAGCGTGTTGACAATATAATATTCATTTATGAGAAACTATGTCATTTCAGGATTAACATATCGTAAAATAAATTCATGTTCATTTGACGATCGACCCCCTTTTTACAAAACTATGATTTATCCCAGTGTAAACATGGTTTAGAGAGTCTATATGGGTCCGTATTCAAAGGTTTTCTAAAAGTTAAGTAAAAATACTCAATCTTTCCACTTAACTGTTTACTGATCGTTTTACCTTAAATCGGTATTCAAAGGTTGTATTTTACATATACTTGGCTATGTGAAAACTTAACTGCACACTTATATTATGGAATACTCACATTCGCCAAAAAGCATGAATTTTCAATTTATGGAATACCCTTCACTGCCAAAAATCACGAATTTCTGACATTGCAAGCATGTTATGCCCCCTTAAGCGCACCACTATACTCTATTAAATTCCTAGTGTACATCACCAGGAAAATGTTTGTCGAAATATTATATTGTAACCCATTAAAATAGTATGATTATAATTTACGATAAATTATGATAGTGTGCATCCTTTGTCGGAACAGCTGTTTTCATAGACTTTTTTTTAAAAAAAAAAATTTATTCCAATAGATTACAATAAATAGTGGTGGTATAATGATGGATATTGTAAACTTTAATTTTTTAACAATATAACGCGACTAGAAAACAACATATTATTAGCAATACACAATGACCGCATAAATTATACAGTGTTGTATATAAATCTATCGTTTGACATTGACGGTACATTGTGTGTGCGAAATATTCATGTTGCATTATATTTTACCGAAATAAATACCGATTATGTATATATGGCAATGAGTTGTAAAAAAATAGATCATACCATGCTTCTAGTGGTAGTATAAATAATTTCTGGAATCTATAAAGCCATGTCATCACAAATGAATTTAACTTTATTATATGACAGCCATGGAAACATACAAACATAAAATGATAAATGATCGGGGAAAGATATCCTTAACATATCTCGGTGGTAATAACCTCATACTCCATTATGGCACTACACCATCAAAATTGACGACGAAAAAAGGTCAGCTACGCTCGGCGACATTGTCTTTATTTTAATCTGAATCCCCCACCTTTTAAAAACACCATTACGGGACTGCTTCTCCTGCATTAAAAGAAGTCATTATAATCTCACTTAACTTTAAGGTACCTCCCATAGGTCACTTAAAGTTAAGTGGATATTTTTCACCTAAACTGGCCTTTGAATACCACTTAAAGACTAACACTTAAAAGTTAAGGCAGCTTAACTTTAAGGGACAATTTGATACTTAACAGTGCCTTTGAATACCACTTGCCCTATCCGAACTATTCTTTTGCAATTTGTTTAGGATAAATTGTATCCCGAAAAACGATATACCAAAAAAAAAATAAAACATTTTGTTAAGTAAGGCTGCTATACGGCGCCATGACGTCATAGTTTTTATGGCGTCATAGTTGGGACCCAAAATGGCGCCTGTAAATGAGTTGTCGTAACTTTCCCTATACAGGGCTTTGATAATAACCAAAGCCGTATATAGATAAAGTTGCGACAACTGTGAAGCCAGAAAATTCACATGACGTCATGAAAATATGACGTTATGTGTAAAAAGACGCCATCTTGGGTCCCAAGTACCTACGCACTATCTATTTATGATATGCCTTATTTTATTGTTGTGTGGATAGATATGTCATAGATTTCTGCGAAAAAGATTCAATTGAAGATAAAACATATATTTTTAAAACGAAAAGTAGCCTATAGCTGAACATACTATCATTATCATTATACAACGCAAAGAGTATATTATTGTTTTATAACTTACTCATAAGAAAATAAAATAGAAGATCACCAGATAAGAGCACTATGTTTTAAATAAATTTAAAAATCAGATTCATCTGAACAATTCTGAATAGGCTAAATAGGGCAAGTTCACCTTGATGTTGACAAATACGTAAGACTATATGAAATAAGATATTTTTATGATATGATTCAACTATATAAATGGTATGCAACAAGATGGCATTGTACGTCTTATGTTGAGCTGAATAAATTATGATTTTTACAATCTATTTACAATCTGTTTCACAGAGAATTACTTACGAATTAACTATGTAACAGATGAGTGTAAACAACACGTGCGTTGACTGCACACGGCCCTAGTCATTTGCTCAACGGCTCGTGTAATGTTTACGTAACACCTAACTGCTTCGGGCAAAATGATGCATTTTACTCATTTTAATACCCATTTACACTAAATAGGAAATATTTTTTAACTTCAAATACTTCAAACGTCTTTTGGTGTGAGCGTATGTGGCATGGAGATAGGGGCGCCTTCTCAACCTCGTGGGTTTCCTCCGGGCACTCCGGTTTCCTCCCACTGCTAAAGTTGTGTCGAGTGGACGTTAAACCCCATTTCTCTCTCTCTCTTTTAAACGTCTTTATTTATTTTTCTTTACCCCAAAAAAATGTTTGAGAATTTAATTTGTCGGAGTAAAAAAGTTAATATGCCGTACTTATTAAGCCTCGTCGATGTCATTCTTATCAGTGATTGTAGCGGCTAAGCGAATATTCACTGCGGGATCAGTTTGGTCTATTTACTGTCTTGTCCGCAGATTTATCTTTAAGATTTTCTTGGGTTTGCGTGTAGTGCGATCCTGCTGTACTTACCATTTTTGTCATTAAAACATCTATGGGTGGTTAACAGTGTGTACCTAGAATTTTCTACACCAAGTCTATTGCATCCAGATATTTAAAGCACAGGCACTTGAAGGGATTAAAATAAATTAAAATAAAACTTCTTACCACTGCTTAATACAAGAATACAAGGTAAGTCAGACGCCATCTTTGTTTTGACTGATTTACCATTATCGTCTGATATCATCTCACAATACTCACTAGTTCTAACACTTCATGTCATTTTTATTGCTAACGAGACTTTATTTGATTATTATTCACCTTCCGATGTAATTAAATTGGTCATTTAACACTGTTATTGATAACAAATCAAACTTGAACCGCTATCATTTATCGATGATCAACTTCCCGAGACCGGAAGAAACCCGAAAAAAGGTCAAAAGAAGTCTGTATCACCTAGTCCCTTTATAAACCTATCATTACTCGATATGTGCATAGGAACTGGGTGATCAAGTCTCGCTCAAGAGCGGTCTCGCTTCGTAGGCTTTATCACTAGTTAGAACTAGTGAGTATTGTGAGATGATATCAGACGATAATGGTAAATCAGTCAAAACAAAGATGGCGTCTGACTTACATTGTATTCTTGTATTAAGCAGTGGTAAGAAGTTTTATTTTAACTTATTTTAATCCCTTCAAGTGCCTGTGATTTAAAGCGCGTTAACAATATATTCATATAAGAGTAACTATATATATCATTTCTGGGTAAACATATCGTAGGCTACATTTCATATTTACAAAACTATGGTTTATCCCAACTACAGGGTACATCATGTTTTGGAGACTAACTGGTAGATCATGGCTTAGAGACTGTCCTAACTACAGGATAGGCCTACATCGTGGTTTAGAGTCTCAGTGTCATGGTTTAGAAACTCTACCCGAACTACAGTTTAGATGCCCTCGACCCCCGATCCGTCCTGGTAGCTGTGTTTGAGGAATTTAAAAAGAAATTATTTATCCTCCCACCACCGAAAGACACTGATTACGAGATATCGCTCTCCGATAATCTCCGGAGAAAGAGACGCCGTATTGAATTATGTTAATTACGTCATTTTTTCCTCGGCCGAATTCGGCCGATTTTGAGTATGAATTTGTCTGACATTTTTATCATTGAACCTAACAGCATTGGTTTCTTTTCCAATTAGTTTATCATAAATTGTAGCCCGTAAAACGTAACCCCAAGAAAAAGATAAAACGTTTTGTTTAGTAAAGCTATATGACGCCATGACGTCATATTTTTATGGCGTCATAGTTGGGACCCAAAATGGCGCCTGTAAATGAGTTGTCGTAACTTTCCCTATACAGGGCTTTGATTATGACGATTGAAGCAAGTGACGCCATATTATTATTGGTTAACCCAGTACATTAGAATTAATAAATTAAGCAGTTTTATTCTCCAAAATATAGTCGAGATTGTTTTACTTAACAAAAAGTTTTATCTTTTTCTTGGGGTTACGTTTACGGGCTACAATTTATCCTAAACAAATTGCAAAAGAAACCAATGCTGTTTGGTTCAATGATAAAAATGTCAAACAAATTCATACTCAAAATCGGCCGAATTCGGCCAAGGAATAAATGACGTAATTAACATAATTCAATACGGCGTTCTTCAGGAATTATCGGAGAGCGATATCCCGCAATCAGTGTCTTTCAGTGGTGGGATAATAAAAAATTTCTTTTAAAATTCCTCAAACACAGCTACCAGGACGGGTCGGGGGCATCTAAACTGTAGTTCGGGTAGAGTCTGACTCTAAACCATGACACTGAGACTCTAAACCATGGTGTATCCTGTATAAAGATAGAGTCCCTCTAAATAATCATTCTGTAAGCCATGATGTACCCTGTAGTTCAGACATGACATACTCGGTAGTCTCCAAAACATGATGTACCCTGTAGTTGGGATAAACCATAGTTTTGTAAATATGAATTGTAGCCTACGATATGTTAACCCAGAATTGATGTAGTTTCTCTTACATGAATATATTGTTAACGCGCTTTAAATATCTGAATGCAGTAGACTTGGTGTAGAAAATTCTAACTAGGTACACACTTTTAACCACCCATAGATGTTTTAATGACAATAATAGTAGGTACAACAGGATCGCACTACACGCAAATTCAAAATCTTAAAGATAAACCTGCGGACAAGACAGAAAATAGACATTGCAAAAAATAAACAAATCAAATCGAGGGAAAAATCATAATTTATTCATCTCGATATCAGACGTAAAATGCTGTCTTGTATAGTTGAATCATATCATAAAAAATCTTATTTCATATAGTCTTTACGTACACGTACTTGTCAACATCAAGGTGAACTTGCTCTATTTAGCTTATTCAGAATTGTTCAGATGAATCTGATTTTTAAATTTATAGCGCTTTATCTGGCGTATCTTCTATTTCATGTTCTTGTGAATTAGGTTATATGTAAAAATATATGTTTTATCTCCAATAGAATCTTTTTCGCGGAATCTATGACATATCTATCCACACCCTGTATGTCTGGGCAGCCAACTGCGACACAACAATAAAAAAGAGCATTCAAAAAAAGTAGGGGATATTTGATTTTTAAGCGTTATTAAAGTCACCTAATGAAACTGACGAAGAAACAAATGACAAAATGAAATGAAGTTCACATTCATCGATTTATTCCAAATGATCGTTAGACTAAGTAAGGCACGGACTGACCATTATAAGGGTAAATGATACCCGGGGTCAAACAGCAAAGTTACAACAGCATCACAACAAAGTCAGTAACGGGTAAATCCTCCTCTGTTTGCCAAACAAGCATTGATCGGACGTGGCATACTCCTAATGAGACGTCTAAGGTCATTTTGGTCCAGATTGTCCCATTCCTGTTGCAACGCAGCAGCAAGTTCTTGGACATTAGCAGGACGTTGTTGACGGTGACGTAACCTCTGTCCAAGCATGTCCCAGACATGCTCGATGGGGGGGGAGGTCGGGACTCAGTGCTGGCCAAGGTAATGTGATGATGTTCTGTTGTTGGAGGTAACTTGTAACGATCCTGGCCCTGTGACATTTTGCGTTGTCAACCTGGAAGATGAAACGGCGGCCATGACGTCGTGCGAACGGCACAACATGGACTGCCAAGATGTTGTCCTGGTAGTACTGGCCTGTAACACGCCCTACAACAACATGTAGCCTAAAGCCGTTCTTCCAGTAACAGTGATGCCTCCCCACACCATAACAGAACCACCCACAAATCGATCATGTCTGATGACGTTAGCGTCTTGGAAGCGCTCGTTTCGACGACGCCACACCCTCCTACGTCTGTCCAAAAAATCAACAGTGAACCTTGACTCATCTGAAAACATCACATTGCTCCAGCGTCGATTATCCTAGTGTTGACGATCCCTACACCAACGACGTCTTGCCTGAATGTGATGATCTCTCAAACAAGGGATCACGCGAGGACGTCGGGCGCGAAGGTGACCCCTATGCAGTCGATTCCGAATCGTCTGGCCACTCACTCTCACACCAGTGTCTGTTTGAAGTCGAGCGCTGATCTGATTTGCTGTGATGACACGATTTCTCAAGGCCAAGGTACGGATAAATCGATCCTGGGCTTGAGTTGTCGCCCTTGGTCGACCTGAGCGTGGTCTGTCCTGTACAGATTGTGTACCACGGTATCTGGACCATAGCCTGCTTATGACAGACTGAGAAACATTCATCGTCCGCGCCACAACCGCCTGTGTTGTGCCGATCTGTAGCATGCCAAGGGCACGTAACCTTTCATTTTGGGTAAGCCGACGCATATCAAAATTTGTTTTCTGGTCACTAAAACAATTAAACTGATGTTTCCACCCTGGAATTCAATGCCACGATGACTGTAACATTCAAAGTCAGAGTCGTGCAAATCTTGGGTTGGACCCCCATGATGATCCCAAGCATCACCTGCATTCCATGCGGTAGCTATTGGTGCGTTTGGGCGTCACATGTAACTGGAAATGTTTCTTCTGTTAGGTTCTATAGTGACTTATTTCGTAGTCATTTGCATATTTTATTATTATGCCCCCAAAATCAAATATCCCCTACTTTTTTTGAATACGTGTAGTATATAAATAGATAGTGCGTAGGTACTTGGGACCCAAGATGGCGTCTTTTTACACATAACGTCATATTTTCATGACGTCACGTGAATTTTCTGTCTTCACAGTTGTCGCCATAGAAATATATAAATAGACTAGAATGGCCATCACGTGACCCGCGACATGTAAATAGGTCCGCCATGTTTGTGCATTGATTATTGACGTCGCGTGCGGTGAACTCAATGAATCCAGCTTCGTTTCACGTTACGCTTGAAAGAAAGAAAGGTCGAAAAACAACCCATTGCCATGCATACTCACGGATTTTGCAGTACCAGTTTGTAAAACTTAATATCTTCATTCTCTAATTTAATGGAATGACTCGCGAGGCAGTCCATAACATAGCATACTAGGCTAGGCCTACATAGATTATAGATGCCGTGTCAAAATGAACCTATTTTCCATCTAGGCCTACAAATTAAAGACACTGGATGGATGGGCTATGAATTGTGGTATTTTTTTTTTTTTTTTTTTTGTTTGAAATTATGTAATCTCGATGATCGACAAGCAACAATAATAAGGCCGCTAAGTCTCGCGTAATCTGCTCTAGGGGTGATATGCAGTATGCACCCAGCAATTGAGCAATGGCGAAAAATACGATGCCTTGCAAGGCATTGAACGTGAATCAATGACGAGTTCGCGGTACCAATTACTTTTGTTTTGCAAAAGAAAAATAACAGATATTTTGGTTTGTTTATTAAGGTATGTAAATCCATTATTTAAACATATCCTAATAAAATATTTCACATTAATCTCGAAATAGTAGGCTCTAACTAAGCCTTGGTTTCACAGTAGTTTTTTTGCGATAGGTAGCGGTCTAAGTCTAAGTTAGATTTGTTTACAAACAAACCCCATTACCAGTACATTATTCCTCCGCCTGTAGATTTAGTGCTTCGAGAAATTTAAATTTTAATGTCTTGGTTGTTATATAAAGCTAAAACAATTATTCCCACGGGTTATAATTCTAAGTACCGGTAAAATGCAAAAAAATTATAGTAAGCCTACATGTGTTTTAAAATAAAAGTAAAAGAAAAAAAAATTCTAAAAAAACTATCGCGAGCTCCCTTGAATTTTTCGACAAGTTACAACATGTAAGTGTTTTATTTCAGCAGATTGATGAATTATAATATGATGGTGATGAGTTTCAAGTTTTTAGCGCAGAGTCGAGGATGGGCTAAAAATGTCCGTAACGTGGAAGGTGTTCTGATTCAAGTAGTACTACTAGTGTAGGTAATTTGTCAAATAACGAATATGGGCGAATATTAAAATATTTAATTTTACTTAGGCCTATATTCAGTATAATTTAGTACCTGTTTGCATTTGATAGTTTTACTTGACATACCTATCTCACGGCATTTTCCGAAGATTTATAAAAATGAAATAATACTAGGGGCCATGGGCCCATGAAGATTTTGCATTTTGTGAAGATTTGTAAAGTTTAAATATTGGCCTACCATAAATATTTCTAAAAAATGACCAGCTATCTCAAAAGTCTCGATAAGCAGGCTAAATATCCCCCTGCATTTTGTGAGGATTTGTAAAGTTAAAATAATATAGGCCCACTAGGCCTCATGAAATAGGCCTACCTATTTCTGAAAACTGTGAGCAGCTGTCAAAAACAAAAAAGCCACAATATGCAGGCAGAATACTCACAGTATTTTATGAAGATTTGAAAACTAAATATAAAAAAATACTAGGCCTTGTGATATAAAGGAAAAGGTGAGCATTTCACAATGTGCAGGCAGGATATCTCACAGCAGTTTCTGAAATTAAGACAATACTACTCATCATGATATAGGCCAACCTATTTCTAAAAAAAAAACAGTGATAAACTATCAAAAAAAATTAAATAAGGACACACGATATGTGGAGTATTTAAATTGTTTGGCAGCACATTTGTCTGATATTTATTACATTTTCTTCCTGGGGTGAATGAAAAGGGAAAAACCATTGTGACAGGTTATACCATAATGTTAATTAAATAGAACTTGGTTTTCTGTTAAAGATTGATACGGTTCTATTTGTGTCAGAATTCTAACACAAGTTAGCCATACTTAGCAAAACCCACTTGACCACTTACCTTAGCAGTAATTACATCATGACAATGTTATATACCTCTAACTAACATGATTCCTTTCCCTGTATTTATTTTACAGTGCTATCATGTAATTATCTAACATGATTGGGGGTCACCTCTGGCTTGCGGCTGTGGTTTCGAGCCCAGGTGTGAGCGTATGTGGCATGGAGATAGGGGTGCCTTCTCAACCTCGTGGGTTTCCTCCGGGCACTCCAGTTTCCTCCCACTGCTAAAGACCCCTACGCGCAAGCGGATTATTGAAATAAAATTTTTAAAAAAACATGTTAGTCCCGAAATGACCTTGTTGTGTCGAGTGGACGTTAAACCCCATTTCTCTCTCTCAACATGATTGGGGAACCTGGCTAAGTGAGTAAGATGCTGTCTTGCTAGCCGATAGGTCACAGGTTAGATCTTGTTGGCCAAGAAAGTTCGCCATTTTCTGTTGTGATTTCCCTTTGTCAGTGGTACAGGACGGAGGGCCTGACTAGGATAGCTGTCTCTGTCTAGTCGTTTGGATGGGACGGAAAACCGATGTCCAGTGTAAGTATTGGCGTTTACGTAAAAGATTGATTTGGCAGTTAGAATTTTATATTAGAGTAGGCTATAGCAAAATTTCCCTCATAGCACAATGTTTGGCGTAAGCTGGTAGTCTTCACTAACAGGGGTCACACGGTGGCTAAGTGGGTAAGACACTGGGTCGCTATAGATAGCCTGGAGGTTGGGTATTCGATCCCTTCATTGGCTGAGAATATTGATTCAGATTTTCCGGCATGTTTTCCCTTGTCAGTGATGCAGGACGGACGGCCTGACAAGGACAGCTGTCTAGTCGCCTGGATGGGACGATAAACCGAGGTCCTGTATACACATTGGCGTGCACGTAAAAGATCCCTTGACAGATGGAATTCGATATAAGAGTAGGCCGTAGTGCTGCTGCCCGGGCAAAATGTCCCTCATAGCACACTTCATTAGCCAAATTCGGATGTAAAACTATTTCATTTCGCTTACTAACAAAGAAATTTTGAGTTTGAATCCGGTGTTCATCGAGAAAATTTCCTGGCTTCATCTTTTGTCAGTGGTGCAGGAAGAAATGTTTCACACATTTGGTAATTTACATGATCAAAGAGAAACTTTACCAAATACATGGCAAAAGTAAAGTATGACATTTCCATTCACTGTGTACATGTTTAGTTTTCATTGCCAATGGTTGGATAAATTTAACTTATCAATGCATTTATGTAGCCCAGTACCGTAGTAATAATATCATACATTTGTTGGTGTATGTTTAAAATTAAAAGGCACATAGGCCTACATGTACACATAAATTCAATAGAGTTTCATTGTAAAATGTTCGATTTACATGTACGCACATGCAAGTCTTTCATACATTTAAAGGCAAAAAGAAATGTTATTTCAATTAAAGGAAAATTCTGATAGACAAATTAAAGAAATACCCCACATAACTTGTCAGAGAATTCCAACTCAATATATTTTGCCATTTGAAAGGGGCTATGTAACCTATTTATGAAATTCGAATTTAATATTTCATGGTAAATGTGGCCAAATGTGAAAATACCTTATATGAATAAAACTCTAGTGTCCCAAAAATATTTTGAAAATTGTGATCTGGGTATAAAAGTTAAAATAAATGATTTTATGCCATCATAAAGGGGGTGCAAGTCAAATTCAATTCAAAAGTGACGATGGTTATTTAAGCATTATTCACATTGTCCTTCCATCATGTTAGAAATTTATCGGTTTAAAAATTCCTGTGGTCATCAAATGAAAATTCTTCATAGAAGTAGAACTTTTAGTAGAAGTCAATACAGTGGCTGCTATATAATATTGGTGGGCTGAAAAAAAAAAATACATATTAATTTATTATTAGTATGTTTAAACATTTAAAATTTAAGGAAGTCTGGAATAAATTTACAAAGTAGGTTCGTTGACAACAGCCAATCAATCAGTCATCACTCCCTCAGTCTCAGTGAAATTCCAAACAAAGGAAGCTTCGTCGTCAGTCCAGGAAAGCCTATCTTATCGTGAATTTGAACTAGGCCTAGTAGATCTACGGGTGCCAGTGGACTTCAGTACATACTACAAGTACGGTCCATGGTAGTGTGTTTTACTAGTATTACTACGGTACTACTAAAGACTAGGCCTAGTGAGTAGTTAGTGTAGGCCTATCTAATAAATAAATACTTTTATAAAAGTATAACTCTCAGGTTGTTTAACGTCTAAAAATAGTAATAGGCTACGAATGAATAGTAAGCAGTGGGCTAGGTCAACATGAATCAGTGCTAGTCATGCATTGTGAGTGTCACATAATAATAGGCCGGCAACTAAAGATAAACACAGTGTACGACAACACTGCTTGTCTCTCACGGGACTGCAAAAAGTGCAAGTCCACGCTGTCGCTGAACGCTTGAATGAACATTTTGTCTTTTAAAAATATAATCACTATTGAATTTCTTACCTGTGGAAGGTTATTCCATTTAATTTTGATGTGGGGTTTTGATAATTTGAGCAGTTTATGACAAAACACTGCGTCCCTTTGGTTGATACGGAAAACGTGAAAGTTCTGTTATCCTTCGCACAATCCGAAGACGCCATTTTGTTGCGCAGGATAAATGTACAAAGATGGCCGACCTCTGCGCATGTCGTGAAAGCGGCTTTTGATTGGCCGTGGCCATTCTAGTCTATTTATATATTTCTATGTCTCCAGTTCATTAAAGCTTCTTGGTGCCAACCACTGATCTATAATACTGGACAAAGCAACAGCTATAACCAAAGCCCTGTATAGTATAGGGAAAGTTACGACAACCCATTTACAGGCGCCATTGTGGGTCTCAACCACTGATCTATATAAACAACTGGATAGCTCATTGGCTGAGAAGTGTGAAGTCACCGGAACAATTCCGCCATGTCAGAACTCCCAAAACATTGGTTTGTGCCGTTGACGTAATGGTATTTACCTCAAGTAAACTTCGATAATATTAATACCGTTATAAGTTTTTAAAATAATCATAAATTTTCAAAATTAATAACAAGTTGTCCTGAATAAAATGTGCGATATTTTATGAATATAAAATAAAATATAACGTGAAAATTACCGTTTTTCGTGGGCATGCCTTGGTCTTTCTTTTCATTCCTGCTAGACGTAAATCAGGCCTATTATTTTAATGTAACTTTTCACATCATTGAGGAAGGGAGGAGAAATGAATTCACGGTTGAAAATAAAAGCAAATAAATGCAGATCGGCTTGATAGATTAAGGATTAAAGGCCAAACATGCAGCTATTTATAGGCCTAACATAAGGCTAACTAGGCCTACAACAGTCATATTATTTATATATTTTAATATAGAATAGTTCCGGTTCTTCAAGTTTTCTCTTCTTTTTGTTATAGTTCTTCTTTTATATTTATTTATGTGCTGTTAACTTTACTTTAAAGAAAAAAAAAATGAAATTGGGCACATATTTAGGCCTATATATGAAAAGCCCTTTTTAGAAAAAAAAGTAATCACTACATCCGAGCTGGGTTTTTTCCCTCAAGCATTAACTGCTAAATTACAGAATAGTCTGTAATAATATAGGCCTATATGTATTTTTTAAAAAAATAAATTTGGGCAGTGAATAAACAGTTTAAATACAGAATTGTAAAGTGTAGAGTAAGGGTCTTTTAAGAAGAAAACAGGATGTAGGTCTGCCTAAGCGATGGAATACAGAATAGAAAAAATATTCTTTCTTGTTACCTGCATGTATATTGATTATATTTCGCTCATTTTTATTTTTTTCTCTTTTTGTTTGTTTAAACATCAGTGAAAAAAGAAGTAATAAATTATACATCATAATATACATCATACATAGACCTCAAATTATTTTATTATGTGAATAGCCTATATGTTTTTAAATAAAGACAACATTATAAATAGCGAACAAGAGAATGTGATATAGTCCTATAATATAAGAAGTTAGTTGTTTTGAAAAATAGGATATAGGTCAAAACTCTTAGTATTTAAAACAAAAATGATATAGACCTATAATAAAAGTAGTTTTTTAAAAAAATGATATAGGTCTATAATAAAGTAATTTATTTTTTGAAGAAAAAAAAATATAGGCCTATGCAATGACCGGTGTTTATTAATAGCCTATCGGTTTTTTAAATAAAGACCTTAAAATAACTAACTAATGTCAAATCTTACCCCCACCCCCTCTAAAATTAAAGACGAAAATGGTATTTAATGTAGGCCTGTATATTGATGAAAAAATAAATTTTGAATATTTTTTATTTAATAAACAGTGAAAATACTGAATAAAGTATTGGGATATAGCCCCATAGAATATAGTTATATAATATAATCCTATACTTTATTACAAATAGATTTGTGCAATTAAATTTATGTTCTCTGAAATTACCTTTGAAAAACAACATTATAAATAGTAAAGAAGAGAATGTGATATAGGCCTATAATATAAGTAGTAAGATGTTTTAAAAAATAGGATATAGGTCAAAAGTCTTATTATTTAAAAAAAATGATATAGGCTTATAATATAAGTAATTTTTTTTTTAAAAAAATGACATAGGCCTATAATAAAGTAATTTATTTTTAAAGAAAAAAGATATAGGCCTATGCAATGACAGTGTTTATTAATATAAAAGCCAAATAAAGAAAAATAACTTATTATATAGGCCTATATTATATCTTTGAACTTTTCTAAAATTACTAGGAATCAGACACAAATATACCGGTAGGCCTATATGTGAATAACCATTTTTTTTTAAACCCCCCCCCCCCACAGACTCTAAAATTACAGATTAAAGTGACCACAAGACGAAAGAAAAAAAAACTACCTGGACAATACATGAGTTTGTTTCCATCTAAAATTAACGGTGAAATTTCAGTAAAGTAAAAGAAGAAAATGGTGTAAGGCCTATATATTTCGAAAGAATAAATTTGGACTGTTTTGTATTTAATTAACATTTAAATACAGAATTTTAAATTGTATAGAAGAACATGGGATACACGCTTGTAAAATATAGTTATGTAATTTAATCCTTTATTTTTTTTAAAAAGACGAATTTCTGGACATTTTCAAAAATCCAAAATAAGAACTATAATAATTTTTAAAAAAAACATGGGGTGGCATAATATCTTACATTTTCTTTTTCGTCAGAAGATTTTATTTTTTCCAAACAATGCCTAATAAAAGTCCGTGCCTTACTCTATCATTTAGTATTTATTATTTTCAATTGTATATAGGAATAATTGATAAATCCAACGTTGTGTTATAATGGGGTGGCATAATATCTTACATTTTCTTTTTCGTCAGATGATTTTATTTTTTCCGAACAATGCCTAATAAAAGTCCGTGCCTTACTCTATCATTTAGTATTTATTATTTTCAATTGTATATAGGAATAATTGATAAATCCAACGTTGTGTTATAATGTGATTTACGGCAAATGTATGATGCGCTTCAAAACATTTTATGGCGCCAGCCGATATATTATCAGAATTTGTATTTTTTTAAAAAAACAAAAAAAATCAATGTTGTACCCTTGTGAATTTATTTTATATAAAGCACCAACAATGTTTTAAACAAAATATAATGTTCTGTTGTTAATGTTTTCTTCGAATTTGCTTGTAAACAAAGCGCGTACTTATAGTGGAACGAGTGCTTTTGGGTGTAGCAAGATGCCGGACGGTGGCTTCAAGCTACGTCATTTGTAGATTGCGTCATGAGCTATCCAGTTTATAGATCAGTGGTCCCATAGAAATATAGACTAGAATAGCAATGACGTGGTCCCAACTATGACGCCATAAAAACTATGACGTCATGGCGCCATATAGTTTTACCATGGGTATACGGTCCATGTCTTTACTAAGACTTAACAAAATGTTTTATCTTTTTCTTGGGGTTATGTTTTACGGGCTACAATTTATCCTAAACAAATTGCAAAAGAAACCAATGCTATTTGGTTCAATGATAAATGTCAGACAAATTCATACTCAAAAGCGGTCGAATTTGGCCAAGGAAAAAATGACGTAATTAACATAATTCAATACGGCGTTCTCCAGGAATTATCTGAGAGCGATATCCAGTAATCAGAGTCTTTCAGTGGTGAGATAATAAATAATTTCTTTTACAATTCCTCAAACACAGCTACCAGTACGGGTCGGGGGCATTTAAACTGTAGTTCGGGTAGAGTCTCTAAACCATGACACTGAGACTTTAAACCATGGTGTATCCTGTAGTTCGGATAGAGTCCCGCTAAAATAATCAGTCTCTAAATCATGATGTACCCTGTAGTTTAGACAGTCTCTAAACCATGATCTACTCGGTAGTCTCCAAAACATGATGTACCCTGTACTAGGGATAAACCATAGTTTTGTAAATATGAATTGTAGACTACGATATGTTAACCCAGAAGTGATGTAGTTTCTCTTACATGAATATATTGTTAACGCGCTTTAAATTATATTGATGAAAAAATAAATTTTGAATATTTTTTATTTAATAAACAGTGAAAATACTGAATAAAATATTGGGATATAGCCCCATAGAATATACACGTAGTTATGTAATGTAATCCTATACTTTATCATAAATAAATTTGTGCATTTATGCTCTCTGAAATTACCTTTGAAAAATAACATTATAAATAGCAAAGAAAAGAATGTGATATAGGCCTATATAATATAAGTAGTTAGTTGTTTTAACAAATAGGATATAGGTCAAAACTCTTAGTATTTAAAAAAAAATGATATAGGCCTATAAAATAAGTAATTTAAAAAAAATGACATAGATCTATAATACAGTAAATTATTTTTAAAGAAAAAAGGATATAGGCCTATGCAATGACCGGTATTTATTAATATAAAGGCCAAATAAAGAAAATTAACTTATTATAGGCTTATATTGTATCTTTGAACTTTTCTAAAATTACTAGAAATCAGACACAAATATAGGCCCATATGTGAAAAACCATTTAAAAAAAAACGAACAAAAAACCCACAGACTCTAAAATTACAAATTAAAGTGACCACATGACGAGAGAAAAACAACTATCTGGACAATACATGAGTTCGTTTCTCTCTAAAATTGCAGTAAAGTAAAAGAAGAAAATGGTGTAAGGCCTATATATTTCGAAAGAATAAATTTGGACTGTTTTGTATTTAATTAACATTGAAATACAGAATTTTAAATTGTATAGAAGAATATGGGATACAGGCTTGTAAAATATAGTTATGTAATGCAATGCTTTATTTTTTTCAAAAAAGACGAATTTGTGCTATTTTCTTTGAAATTAACACTGAAAACACAGAATTGTAAATTGTAAAGGAGAAACATAACGCTAACGCTACAATATACGTCCCCATTCCTGCCGCCCTTAGAGTATAAGGAATAAGTATACCAAGATAATCTTGTATAGAGCGCCCTCACTAGTGGCTGCATTTTACTTTTGCTCTGTGATTTTATTAAGTTAGCTAGTCGAATTGGATATAGATATTTCCCAAAATTGGACCACACTTGGATAAGGATACCGTACTTAATTCTGTCACATCAAATCGTAAATCGGTACTTTGATTATGCAGATATTTGCAAATTTAATTTTTATATTGTTCTAAACTGAATTAGTACTCACTTTAAAATCAGTAGATTGTGAGATGTGTTCTGTCACAAGCAGGGGTCGTAGAGCAGGCCAGTACAAACAGAGACTCATTAAAACTATTACAAGGACTACTGAACGAAAACTCACTAATACAACTAGAGGAGTAAACTTTGATAACCTGGCCAACCTAACATGTGTAGAAAATTGCATTAAAACTCTAGTAACAAGTAGACCTGATAATCAAAAGTCAGTATCCAACGACGACTTTTCTCGCATGCAAGTTTTAGTTCCAGTTTCAAGAACAAGTCAAAATGCAAGCAAACTTAAACTAAGGTGTGCACTGTGGAATAGTAGGTCCCTAAATGGAAAAGTAAGTGGCCTGTCATCCGTAATCCTAGAAGACCAACTTGACATTATATTTCTAACGGAAACCTGGTTAACTGGTAAAAATGATCCTATCATTACTGAGATTAGTGCATCCATCAGTGATTTCAATTTTTACCAAGTGTCTCGTTCTAGCCGAAGAGGAGGCGGTGTTGGGATACTGGCAAGAAGTAACCTATCCATAAACAGTAAACGCGAACACAATTTTGGATCATTTCAGTGTCTTGAAGTTGCATTTAGGTGTGGTAGTTGTGTACTAAGAACATTAACGATTTACAGACCACCAGAATCAAAGAAAAACACTTCAACGAAAAAGGATTTTTTAGATGAATTTTCAGTTTTACTCGAAACTTTAAACACTCTACCAGGCTATCTAGTACTCTGTGGTGATTTTAATCTACATGTAGATAACTGTGATGATAGGTATGTAAAACAATTTCTGGAAACCCTGGATCTGTGGGGTCTCCAACAGCATGTGAAGTTTTCCACACATGACAAAGGGCATATTCTGGATTTAATAATCACTCGATCTTCCGATGAAATAATCCGTGAGGTTTGTGCCAATAATGATCTGCCTTCAGATCATTGTTTTATACAGTTTGGATTAAACATATCTCGTCCACCAAACAAAGCTAAAACTGTAACTTTTCGAAAACTTAAGTCTATAAATATTTCGGAATTTAAAGAACATATAGCCCAACGGTTCCAGGATGATTTACAGTTACATGAACAGGATAGCACCGAGGCTAAATATAATAGGTACAAGTTGATAATCAATACCATATTAGACGAGCTGGCACCAACGGTAACGAAAACAATCATCGACAAACCTAGAGCTCCCTGGTACTGTGGAGAATTGGCACACCTAAGACAGGAGGTGCGCCAGTGTGAAAGAAAGTGGAATACATCAGGACTTGAAGTACATCACGAAATATTTGTATCCAAAAGATATAATTATTTTCGTGAAGTTGATAAAACTAAGCAAAACTACCACAAAGAAAGAATACAGGAAGCAGATACCAAAGGGTTATTTAGAATTATCGACCAATTATCTACTGGTAAAAGCGTCGGTATAACTGTTATACCCACCAATATTCCTCAAAATCAGGTATGTGATGCATTTGCTGATTTTTTCATTGAAAAGGTCGTACGTTTGAGACAAGGGAATAAGCCTGTAATGTGTATATCAACCGGTGGTTGTGACCAGACTTTTAGCCAATTTCAACCTGTAACTACCGAGGATATAATAAAAATCATTCGAAGCTCGCCTTCCAAGTCATGCTCCCTTGATCCATTACCAACACAGCTGCTAAAAGAATGCCTGAATGAATTATCACCATCCCTTGTAAGTCTGTTTAATTCGTCTCTGCAGTCTGGAATTGTGCCACAGGCATTCAAGTGTGCAATAGTAAAACCATTACTAAAGAAATCCGGACTGGATCAAAACGAGCTAAAGAATTACAGGCCTGTGTCAAATCTTGGATTCCTGTCTAAGACACTGGAACGAATCGTTGTCAATCAATTAAGTGCCTATCTCTTAGAAAATAATCTGCTTGGTAAATACCAGTCTGCATATAGACCTCATCATAGTACAGAAACTGCTCTAGTTAAAGTACATAACGATATAATGACTGCTCTCAACTCCAAAAAGGATGTTCTGTTAGTGATGCTAGATCTCTCAGCCGCATTCGACACATTAGATCACACGATACTGTTGAAACGTCTAGAGTGTCGTTTTGGTGTAACTGACACTGCATTGAACTGGTTTAAGTCATACCTCACAGGCCGAAGTCAAACTATAGTGTGCGGACCTAACACTTCTAAGTCATCGGAATTAATTTTTGGCGTACCACAAGGGTCAGTCTTGGGACCTGTCTTATTTACTTTGTACACTACCCCACTCGAAGAAATATTCATACGTCATGGCCTTGAATGTATGTTATATGCTGACGATTCCCAGTTATATATGGTTTGTAATAAACCATCAGATGTGTCTTCCATTATGCAGAATTGTCTACAGGAGATCAGACATTGGATGAAATCAAACCTTTTGATCTTAAACGATGGCAAAACAGAAGTGGTCCATTTTAAATCTTCCTTCAAGAAAGAAGCCGAAAAACTGGCAACTATGAAAATGGGCGAGGTGAATATTAACCCATCGTTTTCGGTACGAAACCTTGGCATCCTTTTTGACGAAGATGGTCATATGAAATCACAAATAAATCAACTGTGCCGATCTGCATTTTATTCACTCTACAAAATTGCTAAAATTAGGTCACTTCTAAATCGTCTAGAAACCGAGAAACTTATTCATGCATTTGTAACTAGTAAATTGGACTACTGCAACAGCTTACTTATTGGCATCCCTAACTATCAACTAGATAAACTTCAATCAATTCAAAATTCAGCAGCTCGTTTAATAGCACAAGTAAACTGCAGAGAGAGTATCACTCCTATCATTTATGACCTTCACTGGCTTAAAATTCGGGAGCGTATTGAATTTAAAATTGTATTATTAGTACACAAGTGTTTATTCAATCAGGCACCAGTATATTTGCGTGAACTAATTCAACTGTATACTCCTGGAAGGTCGGGCTTAAGATCTGATAATTCCGAACTCTACGCTCTCGTAAGAACAGACACAAGACATACCAGTAAAAGCTACGGATGGCGAGCCTTTTCAACCATAGCGCCATATCTATGGAATAACCTTCCACACCATCTTCGTCAGCAACGGGAACTAAGTTCATTTAAGCGTGGCCTTAAAACCTTTTTATTCAGCAGGCAACTTTTACCCTAAAATCTTTTACTCTGTACCTTGTATGGCTTTTATAATGAACGTTTGGACTTTTAACTCATTTTTATTTCGCATCACTTTTATTTAGTGTTAACTTATATATCATTTTATTTTTTTAAAGTTTATTTAGGTATCTTATACATTATATTTTATTTCATTTGTGATTATGTCTATCACTTAACTCTTAATTCTTGTAAAGCGTTTCTGAAACGAATGTGTAGAACGCTATATAAAAATAAATTATTATTATTATTATTAAAAAAAAAATTATTATTATTATTCAGAATTGTGTCTTTCAGACGCTAAAGGCACAAAGTGGGCGTGGCTCTGCCCCTGGGGTCGGGACATTCACCAAAATCAATAGTGGACGCCCTCCGGCTATAAGGTATACATATGCCAAGTACCAAGCTGATTCATTCAGAATTGCGGCCTGTAAACTACAAACACAAAAATTGGACATGGCTTGCCCCTGGGAGTGGAGACATGCAGTTGTCGTCCTTAGGTTATAAGGAATACATATCCCAAGTTTAAAGATGATCCATGAAGAATCGGGGCCTGTAGGCAACACACACAGCCACAAAGTAAAAATGGGCATGACTCTACCCCTGAGGGTTAGGATATCACCAAAAACAGGGTTCATCACTTGGGTATAAATGAATGAATGAATGAAATGTTGTTTAATGGCACGTCAGCTCCAACCGGGCCATATTGCGCCAACACTTGGGTATAAGGAATAGGTATGTAAACTTTTAAAAGGATCTGTTAAGACACAAAATCATTGGGCGTGGCTCTGTCCCAGGGGGGCCGGCATGCACCAAAAATATAGTGGTCAGCCTTAGGAATAAGTATAAAAAATTTCAAGATGACCGATTAAGAATTGTGGCCTGTAGGTGACACTCAGACACACAAAAAGAAAATGGGCGTGGCACTGTCCCTGGGGGTCGGGCATGCACCAAAAACAATAGGGAACTTCCTTAAGGTACCAAGAATAAGTATGCAAAGCTTTAAGATGATACGTTAAGAAATGCAGCCTGTAGTCGACAGACAAACAAATACAAGAAATGGGCGTTGCTGTCCCGGGGGGTCGGGCATGCACCCAAAACAAAAAGGGGTCATCCTTAAGGTATAAGGAATACGTATTTTAAGTTTCAAGATGATCGATTAAGAATTGTGGCCTGTAGGCGACACAAAAAATAAACATGGGCGTGGCTCTGTCCCTGGGGGCTGGGCATGCATCCCAAATGATAGGAATGTTCCTTAGGGTACAAAGAATAAGTATTCAAAGTTTCAAGATGATACGTTAAGAAATGTGGCTTGTAGACGACAAATAAATAAATACAAGGAATGGGAGTGGTTCTACCCCTGGGTGTTGGGCATGCACCCAAACACAATACAGATCACCCCTAGGGTGTAAAGAGTAAGTATATAAGGTTTTAAAAATATCCAGTAAGAATTGCAACCTGTAGGCGACACACAGACAAACACAAAAAATGGGCGTGGCTCTGCCCCTGGGGGTTGGGCATGCACCCCAAATAATAGGGATCATCCTTAGGGTATAAAGAGTAAGTATACAAAGTTTTAAGAAAATCCAGTAAGAATTGCGCTCTGTAGGCGACACAAAGACACACAAAAAGAAAATGGGCGCGGTTCTGCTCCTGGGGGTCGGGCATGCACCAAAAACAATAGGGATCTTCCTTAGGGTATAAGGAATAAGTATACAAAGTTTGAAGAAAATCCATGAAGAATTGCCCCCTGTAGGTGAACCACATACACACATACATACATACATAGACACACAGACAAGGGCGACGGCATAATACGTCCACATTATGAATGTGTACGTATAAAAAGGGATCTGGGCCTATAATGTAAGTAGTGTTTTTAAGGACTATGATATATGCCTATAATAATAGTAGTTTTATTTAAAGAGGAAAATAGGATATAGGCTCGTGCAGTGAAATGCTTTTATTAAACAATAAACACTATAAAGTTTCCATAATTACAGTAGACTATGAAGAAAATATACACCCCTCCCCTCCCCCAGAACTGGCTGATTTTCAAACATTTTTAAAATCCAAAATAAAAACTATAATTTTAAAAACAACAAGGGGTGGCATGTTACATTTTCTTTTTCGTCAGATGATTTTATTTTTTCCTGCAAACAATGTCTGATAAAAGCCCATGCCTTACTCTATCATTTAGTATTTATTATTTTCAATTGTATATAGAAATAATTGATAAATTCAACGTTATGCTATAATCTGATTTACGGCAAATGTATGGTGCGTTTTTAAACATTTTATGCGTCTGCCGATATATCATAATGAGAATGTGCACTCTTTGAAAAAAAAAATCAATGTTGTACCCTTGTGAATTTATTTGATATAAAGCACCATCAATGTTGTAAACAAAATATAATGTTCTGTTGTTAATGTTTTCGTCGAATTTGCTTGTAAACAAAGCGTGTACTTATAGTAGTAATAAAGGACATCGAGTGCTTCTGGGTGTAGCAAGATGTCGGACATTTGTAGATTGCGTCATGAGCTATCCAGTTCATAGATATATTTCTATGATCCAGTTGATCAGTGGTCCCATTCTATGAGTTGTCCCAACTATGACGCCATAAAAACTATGACGTCATGACGCCATAATATAGCTTTTAGTCTGTAAGTTTATGTATATTGAATTTTTTTATTGGTAACCGCTTGGCACCGTATATCAAAATGTTCGTTATGTTTCAAACTTTTCAGAATCGGTCGGTGCCATTTTTAAAATTCAGCCAAAGTGACCGTTACAGCCGTTGCCAGGACAACCATCAATTTCAACGTATTTAGCCTTGAAATAAGACATATTGGTGATCATTTTTTTTTTATGCTCCTCGGATGGAAAAAAACAATTTAAGTACCTTGAAACTATCCATACTATACCTAGATATTATTTTTAGTATGGCTGCCATGGTAACCACGACCTATCTTCTCTTAGAGTTTACAGACGATATTTCGTAAGTGGCTTTGTGCCATGTATCATTGGATTGAATGGTACTGAAGTAAAAATGTCACAACCTAGTTTCCATAGTAACGGCGGCCATTTTGATTTTTGATTGAAATAGGCGGGAAAATAATCATTTTTATACGCCCACATTGAAATGTGGTCGTATATTGTCGTCGCCCCCGTCCGTCCGTCGGTCCGGCGTCCACAATTGCTTGTGGACGCTCTACAGACTAAAGTTAATATCCGATTGACTTTAAATTTATACAAAGTGTTTAAGGCCACGAGGCGAAGAAACCTATTGATTTTTAGTGATTTCGGATAATTACTTCCAGAGTTATGGCCCTTGATCACTTCAAAAAATCTTGTGGGCGCTCTAGAGGCCAAAGTTAATATCAGATTGACTTTAAATTTATACACAGTGTTTAAGCTCATGAGACGAAGAAGCCTATTGATTTTCAGTGATTTCCGATAATTACTGCCAGGGTTAGGGCTCTTGATAACTTCTAAAAATCTTGTGGATGCTCTGGAGACCAAAGTTAATATCCTATTGACCTTAATTTTATACACAATGTTTAAGGTCATGGACAAGGAAGCCTATTGAGTTTCAGCGATTTCCAATAATTACTGCCAGAGTTTTGGCCCTTGATCACCTCAGAAAATCTTGTGGACGTTGTAGAAGTCAAAGTTAATATCCGATTGACTTTAAATATATACACAGTGTTTAAGGTCATGAGACGAAGAATCCTATTGATTTTGATTTTCAGCGAATTCCTGTAATTACTGCCAGAGCTATCCCACTTGATCACTTGGAAAAATCTTTTGTAACGCTCTAGAGGCCACACTTATCATCCAATTGACTTCAGATTGATACGCAAAGTTTAAGGTCTTGAGACGAACAAGTATTTTGAGTTCCAATGAATTTTGATAACTGAACAGCTAAATCCATGATTCTAATGCTATTCTGATAATTACTTTATGAGTTATTAATCTTAATCAGATTTCATAGTATTATAAATGTTTCATTACCGAAAAAAGTAAGAATATACGACAACTCTCGTTTACTGCCCGGACGGTTTAGCTGCTGAGGGCGTATGTTTCGTTGCCTGGCAACCTATCTTTCACATTTGAGTTCCACAATGTGGAATCTCGAAGAACCAGCTTCAAAACGAAGAAACAGTGACTATAGTTTATGTATCAAGTGTCAGTGTTTTATAAGTGACGGATCAGACGACGCGTCTGTAGTCTAGTCAATTTATGATTTTACCCCAACAAATTGCAAGAACACATTTTTATGCATTTTCGCATTTATTGAGGTATACTTTATAAAATCCCAAAAGTTTACCACATTTTGTGCACCCGAAAGCGGTCAAATCCATGATGGCCGATATTTACCCAATCAATGTACACAAATACCCTAAACTGTTATCGATACTTTTAATGTATTATGAACATATAAATTAATGCCTTTGGGGTCATTCTTCCACCGATATAACCAGTACGCAGTAGTGTTACTGGTCCATAATAAATTTGAAAATTTAGTAAAATGAAAGATGACCGACATCAGCAAATCAGTGAACGTACATGAAAATCTTAAATGTTTAGTTTAAGACCCTACAAGTGTGATATGAACATGTAAATTAATCTTTGAGGGTCATTATTTCATTTGAAGATATATCCGATGTTGTTCACTGTTTACTTAAAGAGGTAAAATCTGGTACAATCCAAGATGGCCGACATTTTCTCATTCGGTAGAATAAAAACAAAATGCGACACTCTTGTTTCAAATAGCCTGTGCAACAAAATTCAGCATGGTGCATTGAACTTTGGCCAAACCAAGTAGCAGATTTAGAGGGAGGGGTGCCCCACGAGACAAAGTAATCGCCTCATGAGACAAATTCCCCTCAGACCCAGTCCCAAAAAATTAAAAGCTCAGTTGTTAAGCGTCACAATCTGAATTATTTTTCGCACCTGGGGCGCACTACTCCACTACCATCATTCTACCACTCCTCTGTTGTCTTATACTATCTTATCACTTTCATATTTACGGTTATAGTGAATCTTCCAGTTAGTAGTATCACTTGTGAATGGGTCGGGGGCAACAGACTGTACAAATGTTCCGTCAACTCACAAAAAAGTGGGATTGGCAGGCCTTGAGCCCTCGAGATCCTGTCCCAGTTCTTATCCTCTCATTCACAAGGTTCACAAGAATTTACTCTTATTAATGAACTGGACTGCCTAGTCCCAGGTACCACCCAGTTGGTACCACTAGTTCAATGGTCGTGGGGCGATAGACTCTTCTGTGCTGTCAACTCTTACAAATCGTGTGGAATTGACATGCAGATAAGGAAATGAAATGAAATGGGGTTTAACGTCCTTCTGTTCTGCTCCTCACCTGGGCTAATGAAGACGGGCCAGATCATGAGATTCTGTCCAATTGACTGTCATGTCTGATCCTCTTGTTAACAAGAATTTGCCCCAATCAATGACCTCAAAAGCCAGGATATTGACTGGAATTGTCTAAATGCCCCCCCCCCTTCAGGTTACTCGGTGCTATAGCCACTGCCCCAAGGGTTCACAAAAAATTAAGTCAATAACAATCATAACATGACAAACTTTATGAAAACTTGAATGAAACTGATTTCTGGCAATTGTACAGAGTTACGAATATACGTAAATTTGAGTTTGCGTCAACATGGTTTGGTGAAGATGAATCTCCAAAATGGTATAAAGAATCACTTAACACCACTGTGTATGTCTTGTTGGTTGGTCATTCGGTTGGGGTTCTTTGGCAGGCTAACTATACCACTGTGCTGTACTGTGGTGAAGTATTCATGTCATTGTTCGATTGCAAAACGCATTTAGGCTAACTCTCTTGTATGATATTGAACTGTTATAACGGATATTAAATGATATGCCAAGTACAGTCACATCTAACTACACCGACATGCAAACAGTACCTTTCCTTATATGTAGTTCCGTCCTGTTATTGTAGTCAACTTCGATAAAATATATTGTGATTGTTTGTACTTCGATGAATTTATAGTGAATATTTTTCCAAACAAATGCCTTCTTTAAGTGCTACCAATTGTGACATCATCAAGAGTGGATATGCCGTGGTTACCATGGCAACGGTATTTAAAATAGTAGCTAGGTTTAGTATGGATAGTCGCAAGGTACCACAAATGTTTTTTTCCAACTGAGGAGCATAAAAAAAACGTGATCACCAACCAATATATCTTTTTTCAAAGCTAAAAGCGTTGAAATTGATGGTTGCCCTGACAACGGCTGTAACCGTCACTTTGGCTGAATTTAAAAAATGGCACCGACCGATTCTGAAAAGTTTAGGTCATAACGAACAGTTTGGTATACGGTGCCAAGCGGTTACCATCTTTTTCTACAAAACTGATTTCAGCTTCATAACCCTTCAGACTATTTACTAAACAAAACGTTTTATCTTTTTCGTAGGGTTACGTTTTACGGGCTACAATTTATAATAAACAAATTGGAAAAGAAACCAATGCTGTTTGGTTCAATGATAAAAATGTCAGACAAATTCATACTCAAAATCGGCCGAATTTGATCAAATTCCATTTTCTTAGAACGTTTGTCATGATTAAAACCTACATATCATTGTATATACTTCACAACAAATTACTTATTAATCAATTAGTCAGTTTGTTTTTATTTTCAGTTAAGTGGTATTATTGAATGGTGTAAATAGCATTTCAAATTCATAATCCTTAATTAAATTAGATTTCTTTTAGGTACGTGCAAATTAAAGGAGACCCCTGTTTTGTCAGCATTGAGAATGTATTGTTATGTACATGTATATATTGACTTGTCTTATTTTTTAGATTTTATCATTGCTTGATAACGACTAGAGAAGCCTAGTCGAAACGTCGCTCAGTAATAAGCAGTAATTGTATTCCATAGAATTGTGACCTGTATACGTCCATCTCATAAAAACCAGCTTGTATGTCCAGTACAAAAGTCAAAATTTGGTGCATGAGAGAGCCTTTGTGTACGCAGAACCAAAAGAATGGAACAAATTGCCCCTGGAAGTCCAAAATAGTCCAAACTTGACTGTATTCAAACGACGTCTAAAAACCTTGTTTTTTACCCAAACTTTTGAACAATAATTGAAATGCTTCACTTTTTATCTGTATATTGCAACATAACTATTCCTTTGTATTATTGTGTTTATTTGTATATACATGTATGTTTTGTTTTGTTTTTTCTTATTTTATAACATATTTACATTGTAAATACTGTAGCGCTATTGACAAAGGACCAAAGCCTACTGTGAGCGCTATTGACAAACGGAACTACTGCCTTTATGGACCAAACCCTAAACCATAACACCCTCTCAATTAGACTTCGACTGGGTCACTACACCCCTTTTACATGTATCACCTCAGGGCTTATATTTTGTTTGCGTAGAAATACAGTGGGTATACATGTAATAACTTCATAAACCGTTCAATGATATTCGTTTACTTCTTGCTATATTCTGTGATGTGCGTCAACAAAACTGTCAAATATGTGTACTGTATGTATGTTATAATTTGCATTATTTTCATCACGGAGAATAAATTTTTTTTTGTTTTTGAAACTCAAGAGAATTCTCAAATTCATCTAATGATAGTGCCCTTGGGTCATTCTGTTATCTAATTGTATAAGGAAATCAAAATTACTATTAGCCAATCCAAATTTGAAGTCAATTTACATTTGTTTTGGGTTTGGTTTTTTTGGGGGGGTTTTTTTTTTTCGTTTTTCTCCATTCGACGCTGTTCGAATCAACCTTCTTCAGTCAGTATGTGCGACCATACGAATGAATTAAGACCGGCATATACATACGTCATAGATCTACGTCATGCAGTATTCGCCATACAGTCTGTTTACTTGCAAGCCAGCATGTCACAAAACATTGACATTTCGTTCCATCCGAATGACTAGATTTAAAAACGGGAATCCGAAAGAGAAACCCCGAGTAACTGGGATCGGACTGGAGACCGCCTAGCTAGTGAATTTTTTAAGCAGTACACAAACCATCAAACAATTAAGCATCACTATTTTGAAGTGAGAGAGAAAGAGATAAAAGAGAGAGGGGGTGGGGTGGAGTGTGTGTGAGAAGCCCCGTTGCCCCCCCGCCCCCACCTGGAAAATCGCGCGTCTTTGGCGAGCTCATAACGGGCCTTTGCGTACTTGTGTGGGATTTGTCCAATGGGTGTTTGCTATGACTTTTGATAAACTCGAACCATTGATCGCTAATCAATTGAATGTAAACCGTGTTTGAAGAGCAGAGGAGTATGAGAGAGGGAGGGAGAGGGGAGGCGCGAGGTAGTGCGAGAGTAAAAGTTGCTGCGAGAGAGAGTGTGAGAGAGCGAGAGAGCAGAAAGAAGGGTACGTCAAAACGATACAAACTAGGTCGTTTCTGGACTAATATATACAGGTATATGGTACAATTATATTTCAATAATTCGCTTGCGCGTAGGAGTCTTTAGCAGTTGAAGCAAACCCCTTTTTAACAATGTCACATACATGGATATATAAGGCCCTTGCCTGTTGTCTTACTATATCTGGCATTACATAAACTTAACAAACGATCCTTCCCGCCATAAGTTGTTCGTTCGTTTCTGGGGTTTAACACCCACTTCCACAAGCGGTGATAACGTAGACAAACATAAGTGCATGAATATTTCAAGATAACTTTTGTCCAATCCTTTCACTTTATGGTAATAAAATGTGTTTAAACCAGTGCCATTATATGCAACAACTCTTGTTGACTGCCCGGACGATTTATGGTAATAAAATGTGTTTAAACCAGTGTCATTATATAATGACAAGCCTAGGGTCTGAACTGTTGCCCAATGAATTTTTCATTTTGTGTAATATATTACATATTCGTCACATATAAATTAATCTTGATCATATGTCCAATCATTGGACATTCTACACACAGAGATCCGTGTACTTCGTACACGAGAATCAACCTCTGTCCTGAACGGCCGCAATTTCCAAACAAAAAACTAAATAAACTTATTCAATTCCATTCAATGGAAGCAAAATAAATTTTCGAAGTATATCGTAGTGTTTTCGATTTTTAAGTCGTCGATTTAGTATTTAAAATATCTGTCAACTAGCTTAGTGTGTGTTCTCAAGCGGAGCTAACAGTAGAAAAACAGTCTTAGTTTAGCATTACCATTGTGTTCTCCCTTTAAGCCTAAACTTGCACAACCAATCAGTTTCTACCTCAAATCTAGTCAAATGAATGAATTGATAAGGCGTGAGTTTGCGCATTGGTGTTTAAACCGCTCCGTGGATATATTTTAATTCTTGCTTTCATAATTCTCGGAATACAATCATTATTAACACGTGGACCCATACATATTAGTGGATTATTTTTGCATCGGATATAAAACGGATTAGTGTTCCAGTCAATTGAAATTCTGTCAAAATGAATTAGGCACGAATAAAGACACCAAATTCCACAATTGTTCATTTCTGCATCGGATATAGAACAGGTCTGTTTTCCAGTTAAATCAAATTCTGCCAAAATCGGATGAGCCATTTTTTATTATTTCAATTTTGTATTAATCAAATATTTGTTAATTCCGAAAATAAGTTCATCTAGTTATTGGATTGGTAAATTTATATTGGATTTTGGTTGAAATAAAAAACAAATTCACGATGAGGGTTAAAAGGACTATCTATTTTTGGTATATCACTGGTGTGTTTCTCGTGTTCATGTATTGGTATAACCGTAAGGGAAGTTTATTGTCAAGACAAAATACACCAGCTGCAAGGAAAATCAAAGCAGTATTACAGAGACCCACTCTTCCAGAAAAATCAACACCGGCTAAACAAATTCCCAGGACGACTGAGAAACCAAAGACTCAAAGTTTAACATCAACTAAGTTTGTACTTGGAAACCAATGTGCCGTTAACCTTTCGTGGCCAAACGGCAGTGACGAGTGGCAAATCCTTGATAATAATATTACGTTTGTTTATTCGGCTTTTGCAGTACCATCGGAAAATAAAGTGAAAATAATGGGAATACACCGAACTCATATAGCGCCTAAAAGGCAGTATGTTTGTTGGTTTTATAAAGATACACAAAAAGTATCACAAGTTCAAACAAATGCCAAAATGTCTCTTTTGAAAGACCACCATGGCCGAATGTAAGTTATTATTTGTTTCTTTCGAGCGGTTATCATTTGAACATGGGTCCATATGTTTTAATGTTAGTAAACATGGCTCCATATGTTTATTTACATTTCTTCCCACTACTTAAGAACCTTACCGGCAAGCGTATAAAATTGAACCATGTGTTAGTCCTGAAGTGACCTAGTTGAATGGCCACCATGAAAGAATGTGACGTCACCGTTTGACATTCTGTCATGGCGCTGAAAGCCATTGTGGTACACGATTCATGTACCAATGGTAAAATGTTTATTTTGTCTTAAATATTGGATATCAGAAGTCCATCTTTTCCCGGTAAGATCACAACATCGATGTTGATTTAAATTGTTAAATAATTCGTGTTTACAATGTCGACGATTTTAGATGATATTTAGTTAGAGACTTATATAGCTTCTTTAGTTTTATAGAAAATATTCTTTCAAGTTCTCCCAAAACGGCACTTGTAACTTGAGGTTTTACACGCAATCCTCTTGCGAAAACTTATAGATAGGTTTGAGCAATATACCTAGGTTTCCAAAAAAGGAATTTTAAAGACAATATTCTTTCAAAAATTTTATAACAAGTTAAGTAGAGGGCTCGAGATAATTAAGTCTGGCGCTCAAGATAATTAAGTCGGGCGCTCGAGATACTATTAGTCGAGCGATCGAGATACTATAAGTCGAGCGCTCGAGATAATACAACTACATACGTTTTAACTTTTCAACCGATGTTTTCAGCTGTATAATTTTGTGCATTATCTAATGATAAATTTGCGTTTTTACAACCCATTCAAAGCTGCAGTCATGGAGCTGATACTCGCTTTTATTTCGAGGGGTTGGGATGGCCTAGTGGTCTAGAGTGCCGCGCTTCGACCTCTAGCTGGCCGGTCACCTCTGGCTTGCGACTGTGGTTTCGATCCCTGGTGTGAGCGTATGTGGCATGGAGATAGGGGCGCCTTCTCAACCTCGTGGGTTTCCTCCGGGCACTCCGGTTTCCTCCCACTGCTAAAGACCCCTACGCGCAAGCGAATTATTGAAATAAAATTGAAACCATACGTTAGTCCCAAAATGACCTAGTTTGTGTCGAGTGGACTTTAAACCCCATTTCTCTCTCTCATTTTATTTCATCACATTTATATCTTTTCTAACCAGTTTCCAACTATCTTACCATCCAGGTATGGGAGCATGATGGCCACGTGTCCACTTAAAGATAACGGCAATTGGTATGCCGTGGCTGTTTCAATTTCAAAGAAAGACACACCGCTCAACTATATGGTTCTACATTATCCAGAAAGACAAATTAAAAGAAATTTTACTCTTTGCCTGTCGATTATGCATTCTAAATATAGGAAAGTTATGGAACTCATAGAAACTTTTGAGTTTGACAAAGCCCTTGGAGCTAACCACTTCGTTTTATACCATCGCTCTTCAGCTAAACAAAGTAACGTCGTTTTGAACCATTACATTAAGGCTGGTGAATTAACCCTTTTGAACTACACCTTACCAATCCCTCCAAAAGGAATTCATTATTTTGGACAGATCGCTGCTGTTAACGATTGTGTTTACAGATCTCGTGGTATCTCGCGGTATGTGCTTGTGGTGGATTTGGACGAGATTTTGATTCCATATCAATTTAACAACTGGATGTCCATGATGGACAACCTGACTTCCGCTAACCCGAATGCGTCTGCTTTTATGTTCAGAAATACATTTTTTGATACAAGCATGCCGGACGACATCAGAAGATTTCGTCTTTGGGATAAAGCAACTCGCTATAAATTGGAGAAGTTTTTAAAAGTGTGGAGGGAAGATTTCATTTTTGATTATTATAATCGCTGTAAAACGCTTGTGATGCCGGAATGGATAGACAGAATGGGTGTACACGTTACCGAACGAATAAAAGGGGGTCATAAACTGCTGCAAGTGAATGAATCGGTTGCATTGTTACATCACTATAGACTATACGGTTCTTCGCAAGCTAGAGTCTTCAATGAGGAAACGCGAAAATACAGTGGAATAGTGGTTGATCGTGCAATAAAAACATATGAAAAACTTAAGCCTTGTGTGCCCGATTTATAATTTATAACTATTAAAACGGAGCTTTAGGAGCCACAACTCATGGTCAACCACCAGCTGGTGGCCCTCTAGAAATTTGGTGAAAGGATTTGTGAAAGGTGAATCAAAATGAAATTAGTCTAACTTATTATAATTTTTTAAGACATTTCGGTTAATAATATACTGTATTTAAATGTATCGTAGATGTGACGTGATAAAGAGAAATGGTATACTGTAAAACACCAGGCTCCAAGCTGCCAAAGTATTCTTAGACTTAAGTTAAACATGCATTATGCAAGCGCTAAATCTGCCTATTGCAGATCTTTCTTTAGGCCTGAGATATTTTCTAAAGTATTAATTAGACATTAATAAACTTGTCCAGGCCTTAATCAACTCTCGATGGCATCAGATTTCTCCGATATTAAATAAATTAAAACGTAATTGTATTCCATTGAATCATGACCTGCGTTTTTCCAGTTCCATAAATAAATTCCTTTGAAACAATTCATATAATTACTCATAAAATATATTTGATTAACTGACTTTACTCTTGGTCATTTACAAATAAAAAATTGTCCCACTATTCTTGGACATTTAAAAATCTACTTAAGACTTGTCTGATCTTTGTAGGATCAAATTAGGTCCCTGCTGACAGATCATGATATTCAAATGTCACCAAAAAACGTTTTATTAATTCTAAGACTAACCATCTTTTATAAATGATCATGATCGATATCTACAGCCCACAGCAGATCCCAACTTACCTGTCAGACAGATAAAGTGATAAATTGGAGAATAAGTCTTTAAAACATTATATAATCTTTCAATCACTACATCAAACACATGAACTTGACTGATTTGATGAATTTACATGCTGTAATTACTGGTTTATAATGTTTTTAAAACTATTTTTTTCCGTGGAAAAACTCTGCAGAGATGCCTAAATTGGCCACACCCACATATAGCATTTTCATAGTAGTGAGTTAATTAACCTTGACATCTAGTTATAATATTTTCCCTGAAAAAAACTATGCCACATAGCATTCTATTTTTCATATAAGTGAGTTAATTTACCTTGACATCTAGTAATAATTTTTTCCGTTGAAAAAACTCTGCAGAGATGCCGAAGTTTACCACCCCCACACAGCATTTTATTTTTCAGAGTAGTGAGTTAATTTACCTTAGAATCTCGTAATAATTTTTCCTTTTAAAAATGGGGGGTTGGATGGCTGAATGGTTAGCACGTGCGTACTGTTATTGTAAAGCCTGTCATTGAGTCAACTGGCATGGTTTCGAATCCCTGGATGTACATGACAAGGAGTAGGTTTGCCTGTCCAACCTTGCGGGTTTTCTCTGGGTCCTCCGGTTTCCTCCCACTGCTAAAGACCCAGCGAATTATTGAAATAAAATTAAACCCTGTTAGTCCCAAAATGAACTTGTTTGTGTCGAGTGGACGTTAAACTTCATTTCTCTCTCTCTCTCCTTTTAAAAAAGCTCTACAGAGATGCCCAAGTTTATCACACCCAAAAAGTATGTTATTTTTATAGCAAAGAAAAGTTACCTTGGCATCTATAAAGAATCGTATACCATCAATAGCTCCTGGTAGTGTCAAACCTCGTACTAATAAAATCAGTAAAACAATATACGGAAATAATGCTGTGAAATATACAACCTGTAAATATAAGTAAGTCTTGTTATACGACATCGTTTGTATCTACTGCTACCTCGTACTTTAATGTCTGCTTCCACAGAGGTGGGGGCGTCACTGTGGCTAAGTGGGTAAGACGCTGACTTGCTAGCCTGGAGGTCAGGTGTTCGATCCCTGCATTGACTGAAAAAGTTCATCTCCTTGTCAGTGATGCAGGACGGGGAGTCTGACAAGAACAGCTGTATAGTTGTTTGGATGGGACGGAAAACTGAGGTACATATACACATTGGTGTGCACGTAAAAGATCTCTTGACAGTTGAAATTTGATATAAGAGTAGGCTGTGGTGCCGCTGTCAAGGCAAAATTTCCCTCATAGCACACTGGATGGCGTATGCACATCTTCATTAGCCCAGATTGGAGCTGAACAGTTGGACATTAAACCCGATAAATTATATCATGAATTTGTAAAAAAATACCATAAAGCTTTCAATGTTTACAGAAATTTCAATTAATGACATACAGATCACATTCTTGTGTGAATTTCATTAAAATATAATAAGTTGTGGGATAGAGTGAGGGGGTGTGTTTTGGGAGTGGGCTTTGGGAATTTCATCAAGGCCGAACAACTAGATGCCCTCCATCCTCGCCCATGTGTGACTATGTTCACTTGTACTAGTTAATGATGACAATAAAGTTAATATATACACACTGTGACTAGACTAGAGATAAACTGTTATATTTCATCCTGCTCCACTGGCAAGGGAAACAAGGCTAGAAAACCTGAGGGAATATTCCAGGCCAACACCAGGATTGAATCCAGGACCACCTAGCTTGTGTTTGTGAGCCATGCCGTACTCACTGAACCGCCATGGCTCTAAAATAGGATCTCCATAACTATGAAGATGTATCACTAACTTTCTGTAGTCCATGAAAAACTATTTTATGAACACTATTCAAGAATGGCCTGTGTCATATGAATATAGTTAATAGATTATCGGTTAACAAATGTCTATTCCTGTTGAGATAGGCAGAAAATTTGGGTACTTGGCGCAAATTTTCTTCTATTGCTGTCCGGTAAAAGCAAAAAGAGACAATCCCCCCCCCCAGCACCACATCATTCCATTATATTCATTTTAAGGGGTCTCTACTTTTTTTGTTACTACTTATTTAATATTTTAAAATTTTCCTTTCTTACCTTTCCAGTAGATTTTGGTCCCTTCTATATACGGAAGTAGACGATGATCCATCCTAGTAATAATATCAATACCAGCTGCCATCTCATAGAACCTTGTTCATCTATACCACTAGATCTCTCCAATACATTCTCACTGTATCATTGCAAAACAACCATATAGTTACAGTACAGTACAAAATTACTGTGGCAGACAGTATGATCATATGTAATGCTTATACTGGCTAGTTATTGAAACTGTTGAAAGTAGGGTCATGTGCTTATGATGGGTATTGAAAGTGTTGAGAGTAGGACCAGGCACTCATGCTGGTTATTGGAAGTAGGATGAGATGCTTACGATGGGTATTGAAAGGGTGGAGAGTGGGATCATGTGGGTATTGAAAGTGTTGAGAGAAGGATCATACGCTTTTGATGGGTATTGAAATTGTTGAGAGTTGGATCAGGCGCTTATGCTGGGTATTGAAAGTGTATTGAGACCATTGATTTTTGAGGGTGGGATATGGTCAAATGCTATATGGTTATGCTGAAGGTTGAAATTTTAAACCCATGAGAATAGAATCAGATACTATAATATGCTAGTGCTGGGTATTGAAACCATTGAAGATAGAATCAGACGATCGATATCGCCAATGACGGGTAGTTTAACCATTGAGAGTAGTATAGGATAGGATTAAATGCATACACTGTGTACTGAAGCTTGTCACCAGAGTATGATACGATCAAATGCTATAATATGCCAGTGATGGGTATCGAACCACTGAGAGTAGGATATAATCAAATGCTATAGCCAAGTGATGAAACCATTCACAGTATGATAGGATTAAATGCTATACTTGTTCTGGTGTTAAGATTTTTGAGAGTAGGTTCATTTACATTGAAATACAAACAATATTAAGGGTTATAGAAGTATGATTACATGATATATATCTAATATCCAAATTCTAAAAAAATTGGTACATTAGATAACCATGATGAATATTGGGATTGATTGATTTGTATGAACTAAAATTGTATTTGGTTTTCAGTCTGAAATAGTGTTCGTTTCAACTTTATGGCATATATATCCAACGTGATTTAAAACATTGAACCGCTTTCCAACACAATCTGTTCTGGCCAAGACATTTTGTATCTAACACAGAATGTTAATTAAGTAAGGAGATATTGGCAGAATTATGATGCCTCCCCCCCCCCTCTCACAAAACCACTTTGCTTTTACAAAGCTGAACATTGTCTCAAAAATTCATAAAGATGGAACGGTAATTTTCATCTCTAAATTGTCAACAGAAAATTGTGGACAGATCAACAGACAGGGAGCTATTAAAACTATCGGCTATGTGCATCACTCTGTCTGGCCAATATTAGACTTTACTTTCGTTTTTTTTTCCATTTTTATCTTTTAACATTCACATTCAAGCAGCATCTTTAAAAAATTTTTGGTTATCACCAAGCTATCAAGGTAATAAGAAACTTTGGTTTAGGTGAGAATAATGTTAACTAATCACAAAAGGACCCGGAGAAAACCCACGAGATTGGATAACTGTAATAGGATTTTTGGGCATAGACAGGTTAGACTTACAAATTCCTTTATCATTTACTGTATTTTCTTATCAAAAACATAGGCGTACGAGGCGGGGGGGGGGGGGGCGGGCCCCCCCCCCCCCCCAAATATTTTCATGAAAAAAAAATAGAAATCTGAAAAGAGCTCAGAATTGTTAGATCGGTCATTAGCCAAGTAGTTTTTGAAAATGGGGTGGGGTAAGGGTATGGCCTTGTCGGGGAAGGCTATGGTCTTGTCGGGAATGAATGCTCAGTTTGTCGGGAAGCGTCGCGCCGTCTGTCGGGTTTGGAATATTTTTAATAATATGGAAGCGGAAAGAAAGCAGTCCAGTCAATGATGAACACGTTAACCATCTGAATAGAACTAGCACGTACACATGGCCTTTCTCAGTTCTTGAGTACGGTACTGTGTTAGTAATAATCGTTTGACTTGTTCTTCTTTTGGGTTAATATAGTGCACTAGATGTAAATAAACTTGAACTAAAATGGTCATTCATATATTAAAAGTATATAAATTTTACAAGTTCAAAAAGTCTTCTATCTTGATTCTAGATCTATCTATCTTTGATATGGATAAAAAATGTGAACTGTCATATAATGTAAAACGTGGCAAAAGTAAATCGTAATACGGAATATATAGATTGTAAATTTGAACTCTTTTAAAATGGTCATTCATATGTTAAAAGTAGATAAAGTATATACAAGTCTTCTATGCATCTGAGATCTGGATAAAAAATGTGAAGTCTCATAAAATGAAAAATGTGGCAAAAGTAAATCGTTCGACTTGTTCTTGTTTTCGTAGTAATAGAGCTTATTTTAAAGATGACTTTTTACCGTTTTTATGCTGCAACTGACATAATTTACTACCCACTCCAAATTACTAGAAAGTATTCGAAATGCCTGGAAATCGCGTCTACGGCCGTTTGGTTTTCAAAATTTTCTGGGGGAGCCCCCCCCCCATACCCCCAGGCGTTCGCGGGCGGACGGCTTTGCCGCCCGCCGCTCCGCGGATTCTAAAGAAATATATTTGTCGGGAAAATATGCTGCCCCCCCCCCCCCTCAAACAAGTTCGGCCTCGTACGCCTATGATCAAATAGGTGCAGACTTGAGCACATTTAATTTTATCAATTTTACAAATGCGGTTTAAGAACTTGGACAAAAATGGAAAGTAAGATTAAATCAGAAAAAAAATCGGAAAAGCTGATAAGATAAATGAAACGTGTTTAAATCTTTAAAGTTTGTAGTTTAACAATAAGAACAGATGGCTAGTGTACCACACTGATCAGCAGTGAATATTCGCTAGGCCGCTACAGTCACTGATAAGGATGACATCGATGCGACTTAATGAGTCCTCAATATTAACTTTTTTCGTCCAACAAACCAAATTCTAAAACTTTGTTTTTTATCTACCGGTATTAGAAAAATAAATAAATACGTTTGAAGTTTTTGTAGGGAAACAATATTTCCTATTTAGTGTATATGGGTATTAAAATGAGTAAAATGCACCATTCTGTCCCAACCAGTTACATCTTATGTAAACAATGCACGCGCCATTGAGCCAATGATTGATGCCACGTGATGTGATTGCACGTGTGATGTGATTGCATGTGTTGAGGACAGTCATCTTTTACAGGCGAACAATGTACGTTCAGCGTTATTAATACATTAAATCACTATCCAAAGCTGTACTTGAATAGATTTGATTGAACGGGAAGAATAGACACACTCCCTCAAAAACTCCAGTATCGGAATCCAATTCAGCAATGGCTAGAGAGGGATTTCTCGGGTCCTTGCTTCAGGAATATGACTTACCTTTAAAGAAAGGACATAGTTTAGCCAATGCACCAACTGGACCCTGTCTTGTATATTGACCAACTGCCATCTCCATATATGATAGTGGTACACCGCATAGAAATAACATGATGAAAAACGGAATCAAAAATGCTCCTGAAAAAATAAACATATCAACATATCTTTTAATGTTCTCTTCTTGCGCAATCAATAGAATTTTTTGCTACCCATTCATTGTCTTAAAGCTTTAAATTAAAGATAAACTGCCAGAAAAAACTAACTGCGAACAGCAGCTCAGTTGTTCGAGCAGTCTGTATATATGTTAAAAGATTGGGATTCATTTCAGCTAACAAGCATTTGGAACTAAGATAGTTTGCCAGGAAATGAAACATGTGCCCACACAGCAGCCCAATTTGTTGAGAAGTCGACGAGGGTTGCCACATATTGATTCTTTTGTAGGTAACTGTAATTGGAGCATTTACAAGCCATTGTTAACAACTTCGTCTAATAAACACTTCCTTTGCCTCCAGTGCAGGGATGTCAAATTCATTTCGATTCAGGGGCCACATGAACTAAAATTTTACATCAAGTGTTCCTGAGATAGACAAAAATATCAAGATAAAACCAAACATCTTTGAACTTTACTGAATTCTAAAAACAAAACCAAATATCTTTAGATTGGTTTCCAAATAGCCAAGATATAATATTGAACACGAGTTCACTGGTACTGGTATTACAACTTATATCTATATTTTAGTCCCAAAAAGACCTAGTTTGTGTCGAGTGGACGTTAAACCCCATTTCTCCCTCTCCATAGACTGAGTCTTTATATCCAGGCCCAAATACAGAATCAGTCGCCTACATAGCGATGTTTGATTTCTGATTCACAGATTACCTCCTTCTGGGTATGATTTCATTTATAGCAAAGCTTGTATCACTACGGATTCGGGACTCTACAGAGAGAGAGAGAAATGGAGTTGAACCTCCACTGGACACAAACTAGATCATTTCGGGACTAACATATGGTTCAATTTTATTTCAATAATTTGCTTGTGTGTATGAGGAAACCGGAGAACCAGGAGAAAACCAACGAGACTTGACACGTGATGCTACTCCTTGTCACATACAACAGGGGAAGCGAAACCACACCAGTTGACTCAATGACAGACCTTATGATACGCGTGAGAAGAACAAGAGGAACTTGTTTAAACGTAGTGTGAAATAAACTCAGTCATTGTTTTCCATATAAATTCTGTTTTACTGTTATTATCCTAAAAAATAAAAAATCAATTTGGTTTAGCCTAATATGCTTTTAAATTTTACTTTAAAAGTTTGGAAACCAATGTCAGTCAAGTGTATCTATTTTAGTGTGCATTATATTCATTACAGCCAACGACATTTGACACTCGTCAACACAGTGTTTTTATTAAACACAGGTTTTGTGGCTTTTAAACATCAACAGTTTGCTTTGACATGTAAATGTCATTTTGAATCTGTGACATCAGAGAACTTTGTTTGAATGTCCTGAAAGCACCTAAAAACAAACCTAATAATACTGACTCAAACCCCTGGAACTTGGTTCACATGATTAATTCAGATGAGGTATATTTGTTGGTTAGATTGACGGAGTGTTTTGTGCCTGAGGTATCTAACATGTGCATGACTTTAGATCATAAGGTCTATTGGTGAGTCAAGTTGTAGGGTTTCAATCACATGTCTGAATGTGACACTGCCTAACTGTGTAAGTTTTCTCTGTGTTTTCCGGTTTCCTTGTCACAGATAAAGACACAAACGTGCTGGCAAATTAATGAAATATTGATAGGCTTCCAGGCAAAGAAACATATACGTCCACAGCAGTTAGTTAAGTCGTCCAAAAGGGTTGTCACATATTGTTCTATTGTTGGTAATGAAACAATTTACAAGACACTAAAAACTGATAAGTAATTATTAGAATTTGTTTGGCCCATGTTAATGTTTTGTAAATAGAATGTTATTCGAATGGGATGAAAACTAAGGTCTTACGTACTCATTGGGGCACACATAGAAATGAAATGACCTATTGACAGATCTTATGATATAAAGCTGAGCATCATTTATGCCTAGAGTCCATCGCTATTATTTGCTGTGTGAGAGATCCTGAAGACTATGACACAACTCGTTTGATATGGAACCCTAACCAGCTTGGGAACAAGCACAATTGTTACCAATCAAAAATGAAATGAAATGGGGTTTAACATCCCACTGTTCTGCTCCAACTGGGCTAATGAAGACAGGCATACACCATACAATATATGAGGGAAATTTTGCCCGGGCAGCCGCACTATGGCCTACTCTTATATCGAATTCCAACTGCCAAGGGATCTTTTACGTGCATGCCAATGTATGAAAGAGACCTCAGTTTTTTTAATCTCATCCGAATGACTAGACAGCTGTCCTTGCCAAGCCCATCGTCCTGCACCACTGACAAGGGGAAACCACGATGGAGAATTCTGATGAAATTTCTCAGCCAATGTAAGGAACAAACAAACGATCTCCAGGCTAGTGAGCCAGCGTCTTACCCACTTAGCCACCGTGACTCAATAGAAAAACCTTGGCGGTTGAAATTCAATGAAGAATTGGTTGAATCACTGTCTTCATAAACCTAGTTGGTTTATTTATGACGTTATTTATATACCTTATTTCATTTCATTTCCTAAATCAGCACAATCTTCCTAATATAGTTTGCAACAAATGTTTAGTAAAAATGTTCAATAAATTTGACTTGTGTCCACCGCTCCTGTAGCATAAATAAGGGAATCGCCAGGCATTTCCAAGTCCTACAGCATATCCAATAACAGCTAAAATATATTCTACTTTTTTACTCCTATTAGCTCTTAGTTCCATTCTGTTTCAATTTTAAAAAAACAACCTGAAAGAATAAAATGTCTATTAGAAACAATGTCCATTACGACAATCTGTTGAAAGAAAACCAAAATTACTGCTAACCAAAACATGTAAGAAAAAAAACATGTGTTAAGATAGTCAAATTTTAAAACAATTCTACATGTGCTGCGGTAATCAAACAGTAAGGGTACTCTTGACTAGAATGCCATGAGTTTTTAATGTCTGGTTCTCACTTGTAACATGACCACCTGGTTAGCGAGGTACCAAAAGCTCCTGGTTAGCGAGGTATCAAGAGTCAAGACCTCCTGGTTAGTGAGGTTTCAAGACCTTTTAGTTAGCGAGGTACCAAGACCTCCTGGTTAGCGAGGTATCAAGAGTCAAGACCTCCTGGTTAGTGAGGTTTCAAGACCTTTTAGTTATTGAGGTATTAAGACCTCCTAATTACACGTAGTGAGGTATCAAGACCCCCTGGTTAGTGAGGTATCAAGACCTCCTGGTTAGTGAGGTATTAAGACCTACTAATTATATGTAGTGAGGTATCAAGACCTCCTGGTTAGTGAGGTTTCAAGATCTTCTAGTTAGTGAGCCGAAGTTTTACTGGCAGCGTCAATATGTCTTCTTGGGTTCTTAAAAGTTACCACTAACAAAATCAGTAACTTGATAAAATCCAGTACCGTAATGGAAAGAAAACCAGTTTACAGGCTATTCATAAATTGTTCAGCCTAATTATGTTCATATGCACTTCAAATACATCTAGACTAATATAGCAATACACATAGGGGCAGACTATTCATCTGCTGAAAATATAATGGCCTATAATCTGGGGAGAAAAATAATGAGAGAGGTTCATGGAAAGGTGAACAAGCCAAGTTTCGTTTTCTCGTCATGTCCCATATTCTTCACCACGATGAGGGCCCCAAGGAAACCAGTTAGTCAGAGGGCTAAGAGCTATAACTCAGTCCGCTTCTAAATACATGTAACAGCTTGTTAGAATTCAGCGTCACCCTTCAGCACTCGGTAAATGTAAATGGTGACTACCAAAGTTCTATAAAAGAATCAAATGAAAAGTGACCTTTTTTCCATTAAGTCTTCTGATTCAATTTTAAGAATGCCGAAAATACACTCCTTGCTAGACCTATTGAGGTTCATAACTGTTTATGTGACTTGAATGGTTTTGGAGACTAGATTTACAGGGAACTGTAGATTCGGGCTGCCTAAGTACAAAAGGGTAAAGATGTACGAGAAAGACTTACAGATACCTTCCCGCATAGAAACTGTGTGATTTTATGATATATTTGGACTAAAAACAAATTCAAACTAATTAATCGATCAAACATTTGTTTCAAATCTCTCTCAAAGCTTTGTATGAGATACCCCTAGGCATAAAAGCCATGTTTGTCACCTAACTTGATCGAGGGAGGGCCCATTATTCAGAATGTATTTATCATTACTTACTTTCCATTTACCATACATATTCAGGCCTAAGTAAATTAATGACTTATTTTCTGCCAGTTTCTTTCCATACCAAATTTGCCATACTTGTATTGGAAATAACCAACTGATAAATACTTTTGTGAGAATGGATCTTTAAATTCATATGAGTGAATAGAATATTATAATTGTCATACTATACATTAAAATGTAGAAAACATTTTTTAATTTAAAGATACATTACCATGGAAGTATTTATGACAATTTTGGTATAGATGGAATAACCTCGAGGTTCAATACAATCCAGTCGTTATTTAAATGTTGCATAGACTTGCTACAATTAAACTCGTAGCCTGGAAATAATTGAAGTTTATTTCAATGCAATGATTTCATTTTCATTACATCAAACAGAAGCATAGTTAGACTGTTGTAAAGTCCACTATAATTGGGAAGTATTTATAAGTATAAAAATACTTTTAAACTTCTGTACTATATGTAGTACGTTCACGAAATGAATGGAATGTACAGAAAAGCACGAATATAGACCATTTACGTTAAAAATGTCATATTATGGGCAATATTCCATGTAAATGATGGAATGTATTCAATTTCTAGATGGGTGTCCCTGAAATTAAAGTTAATACTTTAGCATTACGCTAAATAATGGATTGACGTTTTTGAAATTCGGATAGGTGTTGAATATGTTCGGGAGCTCCAACATGCTCACCAACAAGTAGACATGTTCCGGAAGTTTAAAAGTATTTTTATACTTATAAATACTTCCCATATGATATGAAAAAAGCAACCAATAGGTAATATTGTAACTCCGGATGGGTCACTACTTTAAATGTCCTAGATGTTAGGCATATTGAAGCACACCCTCTATTGTATGGCTTAACACATAGGCTGTATTTAAAAATACTTTAGATACAAAGTATGGGCGATATGAAAGTAACAAATATGTTATATTGTAACTCCGGATGGGTCACAACTTTAAATGTCCTAGGTGTTAGGCATATTAAAGCACACCCTCTATTGTAACTTCGGATTGGTCTCTACTTAAAATGTCCTACATTTTAGGCATATTGAAGCACACCCTCTATTTTATCGTTTAGCATATAGGCTGTATTTAAAAATACTTTAAATACAAAGTATGGGCGATATGAAAGTAACACATAGGTTGTATTGTAACTCCGGATGGGCCACTACTTTAAATGTCCTAGATTTTAGGCATATTAAAGCACACCCTCTATTGTAACTCCGGATGGGTCTCTACTTAAAATGTCCTACATTTTAGGCATATTGAAGCACACCCTCTATTTTATCGTTTAGCATATAGGCTGTATTTAAAAATACTTTAAATACAAAGTATGGGCGATATGAAAGCAACACATAGGTTGTATTGTAACTCCGGATGGGTCACTACTTTGAATGTCCTAGATTTTAGGCATATTAAAGCACACTCTAATTTATCGTTTATTATTTAACACATAGGCTGTATTTAAAAAGACTTTAAATACAAAGTATGGGCGATATGAAAGCAAAACATATTTTGTATTTTAACTCCGGATGGGTCACTACTTTAAATGTCCTAGATTTTAGGCATATTAAAGCACACTCTAATGTATCGTTTATTATTTAACACATAGACTGTATTTAAAAATACCTTAAAGGACAATATTGGTGCCAGTCCTTATCACATATGTGATAGAGCTGGTTAAACACATTCCAAATATACTTTTAACAGAGAGATCAATGCTAATATAGCTGAGTAATACATGTTTCCCGAATCGGAAGTGACGAACGCCAAAGGAAAACACGAGTCACCGCTTTATATAACTGACTAAAGCGACGAGTGATAACAGATACACGGCCAAATATCTGCTCATCTTCAACTCGAATCTAGATCCGGGGACACTAATCAACCCATAGCTATTCGCACTACCTTGGGATGGTCTCTCATGGGGGTGGCCGGAGATAATCCTACAGATCCAAAAATGAACGTTAACCTCATAACTCGCAGTTGCAGTCTGGACGAGCAGAAGACTCATTTCTGGAAAACAGAGTCCTTTGGTATTTCCCACAATGATAAAATTGCTTTATCGACTGATGATCGGAAGGCATCTCTTTTGATGGATCAAAATACACGTATAGTCAATGGTCATTACGAAGTTCCTATGCTGTGGAAAAACTCTAAAACTAACCTGCCCAACAACTACCCAATGGCGGAAAGGCGTTTTCAGTTATTAGCAAAGCGTCTAGCTCGAGATGAAAACCTAAACAATTTGTACAGCAAGACCTTAAACAGTTATGTCGAAAGTGGATACGCACAGAAGCTTACCAATGAAGAGGCATCTATTACATCCCCTCTCACTTGGTATATACCTCATCACGGTGTCCTTAACCCAAATAAACCAGGCAAGGTACGCCCAGTCTTCGATGCATCTGCTACTTACAACGGAACATCACTTAATGATAACCTCATGTCAGGACCGGATCTCCTCAACAACCTTTTTGGAGTTCTACAACGGTTCAGGTTATATAGTGTTGCCATTGTTGGTGACGTTGAGGCGATGTTCTATCAAGTATTAGTTCCTGACAAAGACGCCCAATCTCTTCGGTTCCTGTGGAAGACTGATATATCAAAACCTGGTTCACCTGATGCTTACAAAATGAACGTGCATATATTCGGAGCAGCTGATTCACCAGCGTGTGCGAATTATGCTATGAGACGAACTGCCACTGATAATAAACATAAATTTAGTCAGCAAGCTATCGACACTACTCTTCAAGACTTTTACGTAGACGACCTACTGAAGTCAGTAGAAACTGCTGAAGAAGCTATTCACATCTACCAGGAAGTAACAGAGCTACTGAAATTTGGCGGATTCCATCTCCACAAGTGGATGTCTAGTTCTGCCGATGTACTCGACTCTATTCCTGAATCGGAAAGAGCAATTACTACCCTAAATCTCGATTTAGATGACATACCCTTACAACGAGCCCTTGGCCTAAAATGGGATGTGTCACAAGACATCTTCATCTTTAATCCACAACCAAAGGTTACACCCACTACCAAAAGAGGGATTGTTAACATCGTTAGCTCAATCTTTGATCCCTGTGGATACCTTTCCCCCTTCACACTAAGAGCTAAAATCATCATACAAGATATTTGGAGGTCTAATAATGACTGGGATGATCCACTCCCACCAGATATTGATGACAAATGGAGTTCATGGGTACGTGAACTGCAAGATCTTTCATCCTTCAAGCTAAACCGTTACCATCTTAACTTCTCTTCATATTTACGATACTCAAATATGTTAGGTAACACAATCTGCTCATTCCTGGCATCTAAAACTAGAGTAGCACCTATCAAACCTGCATTATCGATTCACAGACTCGAACTTCAAGCAGCAGTTCTTGCAGTGCGACTTTGGTGTTTGCTGAAGGATGTATTATTTTTACCACTTACAAAGGTCGTATTCTGGACTGATTCCTCAACAGTACTTCAATACCTCAACATCCAAACGAGACGTTTCAAACCATTTGTCTCAAATAGGATAGCAGAGATTCAGGAGTCAACTGAAAACTACCAATGGCGTTTTGTACCCTCAAAGGATAACCTTGCATGATGAAATACCAGTTAATGATCCTGAGATCAAAGGATCTTCAGTCATGCTTACAACAACGAAAGAAAATAATCTTCCAAAGGACACTCTTCCTATAGTTCACATTGGATATATATTAGAAGCTAAAGATTTCTCCACATGGATAAAACTCACTCGGAGAACAGCGTGGCTACTTCGAGCCATCCGGAATTTTCTTGTTCCTATTAAACGAATAAATCTTATACCCATAAGAAGCGACAATCTACTACCAAGGGAATATCAACATGCATCACAATGCTGGATTCGTCAAGCTCAAGAAGACGAATTTCCTAAAGAGATCGCCTGTCTTGACGATCATCAAGAACTTCCAGACAATAATTCTCTACTACCATTAACACCTCTCTATGATAGAACTCATCTACGAGTAGGAGGTAGACTGTCCAGATCGAAAGAATCACTCGAAACAAAGCATTAGCTTATTTTACCCCATGGACACAGTGTTACAAATCTACTGCTCCATGACGCTCATATCAAAACTGCCCATGGTGGAGTAGAACACGTGATAGCTCATACGAGACAGCAATATTGGCCTATATCTGCTCGACGCGCTGCTAAAACTGTAATCAACAATTGTTTCTTCTGCAAGCGTCGTCGCAGCTCACCGATGATACCAAGAATGGCTGATCTTCCCAGCTGCAGAATCGATTGTGTGACTGGTCCATTCCATCATACTGGTATTGATTATTTTGGTCCGATGTTCGTTAAAGTTCGTCGCAGTAATGTCAAACGCTGGGGTTGCATCTTTACATGTATGACCTACCGAGCAGTTCATCTTGAAGTTGCAGATTCCCTTGAAACAGACGATTTTATTTTACTTCTGCGTAATTTCATTGGTCGCCGTGGACGCCCCAAACATATTTACAGTGACAATGGCACAAACTTTGTCGGGGCGAACAATGAACTGAAGTTGGCCTTAAATGAATTGAACAAACAACAAGTCACTAATTTCCTAGCACCAATAGGGATCGAATGGCATTTCAACCCTCCATTAAGTCCACATTTTGGAGGTGCCTGGGAAAGACTCGTACGCTCAACCAAAACAGCTCTCCAAGCAGTGATTGGTAACCTCAACGTTTCTGAGTCTGTACTTCGAACATCACTTATCGAAGTAGAAGCTGTGTTGAATAGCCGTCCTTTGACTCATAACAGTTCCGATCCTAATGACTTAACCGCTCTCACGCCAAATCATTTCTTGATCGGAAGAGCAGAAACAACCTTCTCGCCAGCTGTTGTACACGACAAAGAAATCAACAGCAGAAAACGTTGGAAACAAGTACAAGTGCTTGCTAATCATGTGTCAAAACGTTTCCTTAAGGAATACCTACCAAATCTTACCTTACGCCATCGATGGACAAAGGAAAAACCAAACCTACACGTTAATGATTTGGTTCTTATGGTCGAAGACAACCAACCTCGTGGTAGTTGGCCACTTGGTCGTATCACCGCTGTTTACCCAGGAGAGGATGGTCGTATACGAACTGTGAAAGTCGGAACAGCTCATGGAATCTACACCCGTCCAGCCGCAAAGATCTGTTTGTTAGAAGAAAACATCTAAAGACTCGCATTCGCTGATATTTGAAAGAATATTTAAATATCAAATATTTCCTTAATCTTAATTAACCTTTGTAGATCTATTTCAGTTTAACTACTTGTTTGACTCTGTCAGGCGGTGGCGATGTTCGTGTTTACCCTCTTTATTAAGGCCTTGTAGCTTTATAGATTATCACTGTGGTCTTCATCCACAAGTTATCCACAGTTATCTCCCTTATAGCATTACAACTTCCGGGGAGCGTTCCAGAAAACTTCCTCGTGTCAAAATTATAAACAAACTAACTGAACAGTAAAGGTGAACTTCCCTACACAAAGTCACCGAGAAAAACAAAATTAAATTATGATGTGAGGGACACACAGTATGTATATGCCAGTGACAATACCTGCGTTATTATGCTGAGTGAATTTCATATCCATATAATAAGTGTATTTCTCTAAATGTGTAAACTGTGTACTGATTGTATGTAGAACCATAGATAATACCGTATGATTGCCGACTCGTGAATTCTCGACGTTATGTTGCGAAAAGCGTGAAACGGCGAGAAAGGGGATTGATCACTTCCGGTTATCTGTTCACGTTGTTTGTTTACTATAGGCCCTGTAGCGATATTTTCATTTAGCGCTTTTTTGTAGTTTTAAATATGGCATCATATGGTTAAATGGCAACGAGAAATAGAAGCAATTTTCGAGGTAAGAATAGAAATTAATATCTTATAATTTTGTTATCTGATATTGATCTTATATTGTATAGTATTACACGTTATGGGAATCTCGACACGTGTGTACTCAGTGAAGTCTAAGTTTGACAGCTCTGACCTACTTTTAAAAATAATAATATTAACTGTGTGTCGAACGTGCAGAATTCTTCATTCTGGAAAGAAGATAATCGTTAAAGTAAAATTAATGTCGATATAGTGTATAATTTTTAATTTATCAGGATTGTGTCACAGTCAAGTCAGTGTATGAATCAGAATAATAAGTGTGAACTGAGATCATTAATAATAATAAATCACAAATGTAAAATATAGTTTGGTATGAATAATAATATTGCTGGGTTGACTTTTACTTACACAATTTTTTGTATTTTCAGCAGTACTGTAGACCTGTGTTCGAAATGACCTAGTTTGTGTCGAGTGGACGTTAAACTCCATTTCTCTCTCTCTCTGTGTTTTGTTTGCTACCCAGGGGGATGCCAGCTTGTTAAGCAAATATATTTCATTTTGATTTATTGTGATACTTTGTATGTTTTATTTATTTTATTTACTTCTCCTTTTCATCTTGTGTAGGTGTGTGTGTGTGTGTGTGGTGGGGGGGGGGGTATAAATATTGTGACACTACTATATTGACATCTAATCTGTTTATATATATTTTATTTTATTATTTTTGGAGAGGGTGGGGTGATATTATTATTTTCATTATTTTATTTGATTTTTTTTAATAATCACTAAGGAAACTTTATTTAAATTTTTTGTATTATATCATTATTGATTTCAATTTTGTATAGTTGAATAAAGCATAATTATTTAATTTTCTGTATTTCAAACATCAGAAAATAAACCATTCAAGCTTTGAGTAATATGTTTTTGTATGGTTATGTTAATGCCTAAAGGGACAATAACACTCTTGCTGGCTTGGCATTCTAAGTACTAGATGTTTAAGTGACCTACCTGTTGTGTAAATTATCCATTACAACCTATTTCAAAGTTATGTCGAAAGTGGATACGCACAGAAGCTTACCAATGAAGAGGCATCTATTACATCCCCTCTCACTTGGTATATACCTCATCACGGTGTCCTTAACCCAAATAAACCAGGCAAGGTACGCCCAGTCTTCGATGCATCTGCTACTTACAACGGAACATCACTTAATGATAACCTCATGTCAGGACCGGATCTCCTCAACAACCTTTTTGGAGTTCTACAACGGTTCAGGTTATATAGTGTTGCCATTGTTGGTGACGTTGAGGCGATGTTCTATCAAGTATTAGTTCCTGACAAAGACGCCCAATCTCTTCGGTTCCTGTGGAAGACTGATATATCAAAACCTGGTTCACCTGATGCTTACAAAATGAACGTGCATATATTCGGAGCAGCTGATTCACCAGCGTGTGCGAATTATGCTATGAGACGAACTGCCACTGATAATAAACATAAATTTAGTCAGCAAGCTATCGACACTACTCTTCAAGACTTTTACGTAGACGACCTACTGAAGTCAGTAGAAACTGCTGAAGAAGCTATTCACATCTACCAGGAAGTAACAGAGCTACTGAAATTTGGCGGATTCCATCTCCACAAGTGGATGTCTAGTTCTGCCGATGTACTCGACTCTATTCCTGAATCGGAAAGAGCAATTACTACCCTAAATCTCGATTTAGATGACATACCCTTACAACGAGCCCTTGGCCTAAAATGGGATGTGTCACAAGACATCTTCATCTTTAATCCACAACCAAAGGTTACACCCACTACCAAAAGAGGGATTGTTAACATCGTTAGCTCAATCTTTGATCCCTGTGGATACCTTTCCCCCTTCACACTAAGAGCTAAAATCATCATACAAGATATTTGGAGGTCTAATAATGACTGGGATGATCCACTCCCACCAGATATTGATGACAAATGGAGTTCATGGGTACGTGAACTGCAAGATCTTTCATCCTTCAAGCTAAACCGTTACCATCTTAACTTCTCTTTATATTTACGATACTCAAATATGTTAGGTAACACAATCTGCTCATTCCTGGCATCTAAAACTAGAGTAGCACCTATCAAACCTGCATTATCGATTCACAGACTCGAACTTCAAGCAGCAGTTCTTGCAGTGCGACTTTGGTGTTTGCTGAAGGATGTATTATTTTTACCACTTACAAAGGTCGTATTCTGGACTGATTCCTCAACAGTACTTCAATACCTCAACATCCAAACGAGACGTTTCAAACCATTTGTCTCAAATAGGATAGCAGAGATTCAGGAGTCAACTGAAAACTACCAATGGCGTTTTGTACCCTCAAAGGATAACCTTGCAGATTTCTGTTCTCGTGGGTTACCTGCATCGAAACTACTTTTGGACCATCCTTGGTTCAACGGACCAGAATATCTTCATCATCGTGAAGAGTTTTGGCCAAGTCAACAAACACAACATGATGAAATACCAGTTAATGATCCTGAGATCAAAGGATCTTCAGTCATGCTTACAACAACGAAAGAAAATAATCTTCCAAAGGACACTCTTCCTATAGTTCACATTGGATATATATTAGAAGCTAAAGATTTCTCCACATGGATAAAACTCACTCGGAGAACAGCGTGGCTACTTCGAGCCATCCGGAATTTTCTTGTTCCTATTAAACGAATAAATCTTATACCCATAAGAAGCGACAATCTACTACCAAGGGAATATCAACATGCATCACAATGCTGGATTCGTCAAGCTCAAGAAGACGAATTTCCTAAAGAGATCGCCTGTCTTGACGATCATCAAGAACTTCCAGACAATAATTCTCTACTACCATTAACACCTCTCTATGATAGAACTCATCTACGAGTAGGAGGTAGACTGTCCAGATCGAAAGAATCACTCGAAACAAAGCATTAGCTTATTTTACCCCATGGACACAGTGTTACAAATCTACTGCTCCATGACGCTCATATCAAAACTGCCCATGGTGGAGTAGAACACGTGATAGCTCATACGAGACAGCAATATTGGCCTATATCTGCTCGACGCGCTGCTAAAACTGTAATCAACAATTGTTTCTTCTGCAAGCGTCGTCGCAGCTCACCGATGATACCAAGAATGGCTGATCTTCCCAGCTGCAGAATCGATCGTGTGACTGGTCCATTCCATCATACTGGTATTGATTATTTTGGTCCGATGTTCGTTAAAGTTCGTCGCAGTAATGTCAAACGCTGGGGTTGCATCTTTACATGTATGACCTACCGAGCAGTTCATCTTGAAGTTGCAGATTCCCTTGAAACAGACGATTTTATTTTACTTCTGCGTAATTTCATTGGTCGCCGTGGACGCCCCAAACATATTTACAGTGACAATGGCACAAACTTTGTCGGGGCGAACAATGAACTGAAGTTGGCCTTAAATGAATTGAACAAACAACAAGTCACTAATTTCCTAGCACCAATAGGGATCGAATGGCATTTCAACCCTCCATTAAGTCCACATTTTGGAGGTGCCTGGGAAAGACTCGTACGCTCAACCAAAACAGCTCTCCAAGCAGTGATTGGTAACCTCAACGTTTCTGAGTCTGTACTTCGAACATCACTTATCGAAGTAGAAGCTGTGTTGAATAGCCGTCCTTTGACTCATAACAGTTCCTATCCTAATGACTTAACCGCTCTCACGCCAAATCATTTCTTGATCGGAAGAGCAGAAACAACCTTCTCGCCAGCTGTTGTACACGACAAAGAAATCAACAGCAGAAAACGTTGGAAACAAGTACAAGTGCTTGCTAATCATGTGTCAAAACGTTTCCTTAAGGAATACCTACCAAATCTTACCTTACGCCATCGATGGACAAAGGAAAAACCAAACCTACACGTTAATGATTTGGTTCTTATGGTCGAAGACAACCAACCTCGTGGTAGTTGGCCACTTGGTCGTATCACCGCTGTTTACCCAGGAGAGGATGGTCGTATACGAACTGTGAAAGTCGGAACAGCTCATGGAATCTACACCCGTCCAGCCGCAAAGATCTGTTTGTTAGAAGAAAACATCTAAAGACTCGCATTCGCTGATATTTGAAAGAATATTTAAATATCAAATATTTCCTTAATCTTAATTAACCTTTGTAGATCTATTTCAGTTTAACTACTTGTTTGACTCTGTCAGGGGGTGGCGATGTTCGTGTTTACCCTCTTTATTAAGGCCTTGTAGCTTTATAGATTATCACTGTGGTCTTCATCCACAAGTTATCCACAGTTATCTCCCTTATAGCATTACAACTTCCGGGGAGCGTTCCAGAAAACTTCCTCGTGTCAAAATTATAAACAAACTAACTGAACAGTAAAGGTGAACTTCCCTACACAAAGTCACCGAGAAAAACAAAATTAAATTATGATGTGAGGGACACACAGTATGTATATGCCAGTGACAATACCTGCGTTATTATGCTGAGTGAATTTCATATCCATATAATAAGTGTATTTCTCTAAATGTGTAAACTGTGTACTGATTGTATGTAGAACCATAGATAATACCGTATGATTGCCGACTCGTGAATTCTCGACGTTATGTTGCGAAAAGCGTGAAACGGCGAGAAAGGGGATTGATCACTTCCGGTTATCTGTTCACGTTGTTTGTTTACTATAGGCCCTGTAGCGATATTTTCATTTAGCGCTTTTTTGTAGTTTTAAATATGGCATCATATGGTTAAATGGCAACGAGAAATAGAAGCAATTTTCGAGGTAAGAATAGAAATTAATATCTTATAATTTTGTTATCTGATATTGATCTTATATTGTATAGTATTACACGTTATGGGAATCTCGACACGTGTGTACTCAGTGAAGTCTAAGTTTGACAGCTCTGACCTACTTTTAAAAATAATAATATTAACTGTGTGTCGAACGTGCAGAATTCTTCATTCTGGAAAGAAGATAATCGTTAAAGTAAAATTAATGTCGATATAGTGTATAATTTTTAATTTATCAGGATTGTGTCACAGTCAAGTCAGTGTATGAATCAGAATAATAAGTGTGAACTGAGATCATTAATAATAATAAATCACAAATGTAAAATATAGTTTGGTATGAATAATAATATTGCTGGGTTGACTTTTACTTACACAATTTTTTGTATTTTCAGCAGTACTGTAGACCTGTGTTCGAAATGACCTAGTTTGTGTCGAGTGGACGTTAAACTCCATTTCTCTCTCTCTCTGTGTTTTGTTTGCTACCCAGGGGGATGCCAGCTTGTTAAGCAAATATATTTCATTTTGATTTATTGTGATACTTTGTATGTTTTATTTATTTTATTTACTTCTCCTTTTCATCTTGTGTAGGTGTGTGTGTGGTGGGGGGGGGGGGGGTATAAATATTGTGACACTACTATATTGACATCTAATCTGTTTATATATATTTTATTTTATTATTTTTGGAGAGGGTGGGGTGATATTATTATTTTCATTATTTTATTTGATTTTTTTTAATAATCACTAAGGAAACTTTATTTAAATTTTTTGTATTATATCATTATTGATTTCAATTTTGTATAGTTGAATAAAGCATAATTATTTAATTTTCTGTATTTCAAACATCAGAAAATAAACCATTCAAGCTTTGAGTAATATGTTTTTGTATGGTTATGTTAATGCCTAAAGGGACAATAACACTCTTGCTGGCTTGGCATTCTAAGTACTAGATGTTTAAGTGACCTACCTGTTGTGTAAATTATCCATTACAACCTATTTCAAAGTTATGTCGAAAGTGGATACGCACAGAAGCTTACCAATGAAGAGGCATCTATTACATCCCCTCTCACTTGGTATATACCTCATCACGGTGTCCTTAACCCAAATAAACCAGGCAAGGTACGCCCAGTCTTCGATGCATCTGCTACTTACAACGGAACATCACTTAATGATAACCTCATGTCAGGACCGGATCTCCTCAACAACCTTTTTGGAGTTCTACAACGGTTCAGGTTATATAGTGTTGCCATTGTTGGTGACGTTGAGGCGATGTTCTATCAAGTATTAGTTCCTCACAAAGACGCCCAATCTCTTCGGTTCCTGTGGAAGACTGATATATCAAAACCTGGTTCACCTGATGCTTACAAAATGAACGTGCATATATTCGGAGCAGCTGATTCACCAGCGTGTGCGAATTATGCTATGAGACGAACTGCCACTGATAATAAACATAAATTTAGTCAGCAAGCTATCGACACTACTCTTCAAGACTTTTACGTAGACGACCTACTGAAGTCAGTAGAAACTGCTGAAGAAGCTATTCACATCTACCAGGAAGTAACAGAGCTACTGAAATTTGGCGGATTCCATCTCCACAAGTGGATGTCTAGTTCTGCCGATGTACTCGACTCTATTCCTGAATCGGAAAGAGCAATTACTACCCTAAATCTCGATTTAGATGACATACCCTTACAACGAGCCCTTGGCCTAAAATGGGATGTGTCACAAGACATCTTCATCTTTAATCCACAACCAAAGGTTACACCCACTACCAAAAGAGGGATTGTTAACATCGTTAGCTCAATCTTTGATCCCTGTGGATACCTTTCCCCCTTCACACTAAGAGCTAAAATCATCATACAAGATATTTGGAGGTCTAATAATGACTGGGATGATCCACTCCCACCAGATATTGATGACAAATGGAGTTCATGGGTACGTGAACTGCAAGATCTTTCATCCTTCAAGCTAAACCGTTACCATCTTAACTTCTCTTTATATTTACGATACTCAAATATGTTAGGTAACACAATCTGCTCATTCCTGGCATCTAAAACTAGAGTAGCACCTATCAAACCTGCATTATCGATTCACAGACTCGAACTTCAAGCAGCAGTTCTTGCAGTGCGACTTTGGTGTTTGCTGAAGGATGTATTATTTTTACCACTTACAAAGGTCGTATTCTGGACTGATTCCTCAACAGTACTTCAATACCTCAACATCCAAACGAGACGTTTCAAACCATTTGTCTCAAATAGGATAGCAGAGATTCAGGAGTCAACTGAAAACTACCAATGGCGTTTTGTACCCTCAAAGGATAACCTTGCAGATTTCTGTTCTCGTGGGTTACCTGCATCGAAACTACTTTTGGACCATCCTTGGTTCAACGGACCAGAATATCTTCATCATCGTGAAGAGTTTTGGCCAAGTCAACAAACACAACATGATGAAATACCAGTTAATGATCCTGAGATCAAAGGATCTTCAGTCATGCTTACAACAACGAAAGAAAATAATCTTCCAAAGGACACTCTTCCTATAGTTCACATTGGATATATATTAGAAGCTAAAGATTTCTCCACATGGATAAAACTCACTCGGAGAACAGCGTGGCTACTTCGAGCCATCCGGAATTTTCTTGTTCCTATTAAACGAATAAATCTTATACCCATAAGAAGCGACAATCTACTACCAAGGGAATATCAACATGCATCACAATGCTGGATTCGTCAAGCTCAAGAAGACGAATTTCCTAAAGAGATCGCCTGTCTTGACGATCATCAAGAACTTCCAGACAATAATTCTCTACTACCATTAACACCTCTCTATGATAGAACTCATCTACGAGTAGGAGGTAGACTGTCCAGATCGAAAGAATCACTCGAAACAAAGCATTAGCTTATTTTACCCCATGGACACAGTGTTACAAATCTACTGCTCCATGACGCTCATATCAAAACTGCCCATGGTGGAGTAGAACACGTGATAGCTCATACGAGACAGCAATATTGGCCTATATCTGCTCGACGCGCTGCTAAAACTGTAATCAACAATTGTTTCTTCTGCAAGCGTCGTCGCAGCTCACCGATGATACCAAGAATGGCTGATCTTCCCAGCTGCAGAATCGATCGTGTGACTGGTCCATTCCATCATACTGGTATTGATTATTTTGGTCCGATGTTCGTTAAAGTTCGTCGCAGTAATGTCAAACGCTGGGGTTGCATCTTTACATGTATGACCTACCGAGCAGTTCATCTTGAAGTTGCAGATTCCCTTGAAACAGACGATTTTATTTTACTTCTGCGTAATTTCATTGGTCGCCGTGGACGCCCCAAACATATTTACAGTGACAATGGCACAAACTTTGTCGGGGCGAACAATGAACTGAAGTTGGCCTTAAATGAATTGAACAAACAACAAGTCACTAATTTCCTAGCACCAATAGGGATCGAATGGCATTTCAACCCTCCATTAAGTCCACATTTTGGAGGTGCCTGGGAAAGACTCGTACGCTCAACCAAAACAGCTCTCCAAGCAGTGATTGGTAACCTCAACGTTTCTGAGTCTGTACTTCGAACATCACTTATCGAAGTAGAAGCTGTGTTGAATAGCCGTCCTTTGACTCATAACAGTTCCTATCCTAATGACTTAACCGCTCTCACGCCAAATCATTTCTTGATCGGAAGAGCAGAAACAACCTTCTCGCCAGCTGCTGTACACGACAAAGAAATCAACAGCAGAAAACGTTGGAAACAAGTACAAGTGCTTGCTAATCATGTGTCAAAACGTTTCCTTAAGGAATACCTACCAAATCTTACCTTACGCCATCGATGGACAAAGGAAAAACCAAACCTACACGTTAATGATTTGGTTCTTATGGTCGAAGACAACCAACCTCGTGGTAGTTGGCCACTTGGTCGTATCACCGCTGTTTACCCAGGAGAGGATGGTCGTATACGAACTGTGAAAGTCGGAACAGCTCATGGAATCTACACCCGTCCAGCCGCAAAGATCTGTTTGTTAGAAGAAAACATCTAAAGACTCGCATTCGCTGATATTTGAAAGAATATTTAAATATCAAATATTTCCTTAATCTTAATTAACCTTTGTAGATCTATTTCAGTTTAACTACTTGTTTGACTCTGTCAGGGGGTGGCGATGTTCGTGTTTACCCTCTTTATTAAGGCCTTGTAGCTTTATAGATTATCACTGTGGTCTTCATCCACAAGTTATCCACAGTTATCTCCCTTATAGCATTACAACTTCCGGGGAGCGTTCCAGAAAACTTCCTCGTGTCAAAATTATAAACAAACTAACTGAACAGTAAAGGTGAACTTCCCTACACAAAGTCACCGAGAAAAACAAAATTAAATTATGATGTGAGGGACACACAGTATGTATATGCCAGTGACAATACCTGCGTTATTATGCTGAGTGAATTTCATATCCATATAATAAGTGTATTTCTCTAAATGTGTAAACTGTGTACTGATTGTATGTAGAACCATAGATAATACCGTATGATTGCCGACTCGTGAATTCTCGACGTTATGTTGCGAAAAGCGTGAAACGGCGAGAAAGGGGATTGATCACTTCCGGTTATCTGTTCACGTTGTTTGTTTACTATAGGCCCTGTAGCGATATTTTCATTTAGCGCTTTTTTGTAGTTTTAAATATGGCATCATATGGTTAAATGGCAACGAGAAATAGAAGCAATTTTCGAGGTAAGAATAGAAATTAATATCTTATAATTTTGTTATCTGATATTGATCTTATATTGTATAGTATTACACGTTATGGGAATCTCGACACGTGTGTACTCAGTGAAGTCTAAGTTTGACAGCTCTGACCTACTTTTAAAAATAATAATATTAACTGTGTGTCGAACGTGCAGAATTCTTCATTCTGGAAAGAAGATAATCGTTAAAGTAAAATTAATGTCGATATAGTGTATAATTTTTAATTTATCAGGATTGTGTCACAGTCAAGTCAGTGTATGAATCAGAATAATAAGTGTGAACTGAGATCATTAATAATAATAAATCACAAATGTAAAATATAGTTTGGTATGAATAATAATATTGCTGGGTTGACTTTTACTTACACAATTTTTTGTATTTTCAGCAGTACTGTAGACCTGTGTTCGAAATGACCTAGTTTGTGTCGAGTGGACGTTAAACTCCATTTCTCTCTCTCTCTGTGTTTTGTTTGCTACCCAGGGGGATGCCAGCTTGTTAAGCAAATATATTTCATTTTGATTTATTGTGATACTTTGTATGTTTTATTTATTTTATTTACTTCTCCTTTTCATCTTGTGTAGGTGTGTGTGTGGTGGGGGGGGGGTATAAATATTGTGACACTACTATATTGACATCTAATCTGTTTATATATATTTTATTTTATTATTTTTGGAGAGGGTGGGGTGATATTATTATTTTCATTATTTTATTTGATTTTTTTTAATAATCACTAAGGAAACTTTATTTAAATTTTTTGTATTATATCATTATTGATTTCAATTTTGTATAGTTGAATAAAGCATAATTATTTAATTTTCTGTATTTCAAACATCAGAAAATAAACCATTCAAGCTTTGAGTAATATGTTTTTGTATGGTTATGTTAATGCCTAAAGGGACAATAACACTCTTGCTGGCTTGGCATTCTAAGTACTAGATGTTTAAGTGACCTACCTGTTGTGTAAATTATCCATTACAACCTATTTCAAAGTTATGTCGAAAGTGGATACGCACAGAAGCTTACCAATGAAGAGGCATCTATTACATCCCCTCTCACTTGGTATATACCTCATCACGGTGTCCTTAACCCAAATAAACCAGGCAAGGTACGCCCAGTCTTCGATGCATCTGCTACTTACAACGGAACATCACTTAATGATAACCTCATGTCAGGACCGGATCTCCTCAACAACCTTTTTGGAGTTCTACAACGGTTCAGGTTATATAGTGTTGCCATTGTTGGTGACGTTGAGGCGATGTTCTATCAAGTATTAGTTCCTGACAAAGACGCCCAATCTCTTCGGTTCCTGTGGAAGACTGATATATCAAAACCTGGTTCACCTGATGCTTACAAAATGAACGTGCATATATTCGGAGCAGCTGATTCACCAGCGTGTGCGAATTATGCTATGAGACGAACTGCCACTGATAATAAACATAAATTTAGTCAGCAAGCTATCGACACTACTCTTCAAGACTTTTACGTAGACGACCTACTGAAGTCAGTAGAAACTGCTGAAGAAGCTATTCACATCTACCAGGAAGTAACAGAGCTACTGAAATTTGGCGGATTCCATCTCCACAAGTGGATGTCTAGTTCTGCCGATGTACTCGACTCTATTCCTGAATCGGAAAGAGCAATTACTACCCTAAATCTCGATTTAGATGACATACCCTTACAACGAGCCCTTGGCCTAAAATGGGATGTGTCACAAGACATCTTCATCTTTAATCCACAACCAAAGGTTACACCCACTACCAAAAGAGGGATTGTTAACATCGTTAGCTCAATCTTTGATCCCTGTGGATACCTTTCCCCCTTCACACTAAGAGCTAAAATCATCATACAAGATATTTGGAGGTCTAATAATGACTGGGATGATCCACTCCCACCAGATATTGATGACAAATGGAGTTCATGGGTACGTGAACTGCAAGATCTTTCATCCTTCAAGCTAAACCGTTACCATCTTAACTTCTCTTCATATTTACGATACTCAAATATGTTAGGTAACACAATCTGCTCATTCCTGGCATCTAAAACTAGAGTTGCACCTATCAAACCTGCATTATCGATTCACAGACTCGAACTTCAAGCAGCAGTTCTTGCAGTGCGACTTTGGTGTTTGCTGAAGGATGTATTATTTTTACCACTTACAAAGGTCGTATTCTGGACTGATTCCTCAACAGTACTTCAATACCTCAACATCCAAACGAGACGTTTCAAACCATTTGTCTCAAATAGGATAGCAGAGATTCAGGAGTCAACTGAAAACTACCAATGGCGTTTTGTACCCTCAAAGGATAACCTTGCAGATTTCTGTTCTCGTGGGTTACCTGCATCGAAACTACTTTTGGACCATCCTTGGTTCAACGGACCAGAATATCTTCATCATCGTGAAGAGTTTTGGCCGAGTCAACAAACACAACATGATGAAATACCAGTTAATGATCCTGAGATCAAAGGATCTTCAGTCATGCTTACAACAACGAAAGAAAATAATCTTCCAAAGGACACTCTTCCTATAGTTCACATTGGATATATATTAGAAGCTAAAGATTTCTCCACATGGATAAAACTCACTCGGAGAACAGCGTGGCTACTTCGAGCCATCCGGAATTTTCTTGTTCCTATTAAACGAATAAATCTTATACCCATAAGAAGCGACAATCTACTACCAAGGGAATATCAACATGCATCACAATGCTGGATTCGTCAAGCTCAAGAAGACGAATTTCCTAAAGAGATCGCCTGTCTTGACGATCATCAAGAACTTCCAGACAATAATTCTCTACTACCATTAACACCTCTCTATGATAGAACTCATCTACGAGTAGGAGGTAGACTGTCCAGATCGAAAGAATCACTCGAAACAAAGCATTAGCTTATTTTACCCCATGGACACAGTGTTACAAATCTACTGCTCCATGACGCTCATATCAAAACTGCCCATGGTGGAGTAGAACACGTGATAGCTCATACGAGACAGCAATATTGGCCTATATCTGCTCGACGCGCTGCTAAAACTGTAATCAACAATTGTTTCTTCTGCAAGCGTCGTCGCAGCTCACCGATGATACCAAGAATGGCTGATCTTCCCAGCTGCAGAATCGATTGTGTGACTGGTCCATTCCATCATACTGGTATTGATTATTTTGGTCCGATGTTCGTTAAAGTTCGTCGCAGTAATGTCAAACGCTGGGGTTGCATCTTTACATGTATGACCTACCGAGCAGTTCATCTTGAAGTTGCAGATTCCCTTGAAACAGACGATTTTATTTTACTTCTGCGTAATTTCATTGGTCGCCGTGGACGCCCCAAACATATTTACAGTGACAATGGCACAAACTTTGTCGGGGCGAACAATGAACTGAAGTTGGCCTTAAATGAATTGAACAAACAACAAGTCACTAATTTCCTAGCACCAATAGGGATCGAATGGCATTTCAACCCTCCATTAAGTCCACATTTTGGAGGTGCCTGGGAAAGACTCGTACGCTCAACCAAAACAGCTCTCCAAGCAGTGATTGGTAACCTCAACGTTTCTGAGTCTGTACTTCGAACATCACTTATCGAAGTAGAAGCTGTGTTGAATAGCCGTCCTTTGACTCATAACAGTTCCGATCCTAATGACTTAACCGCTCTCACGCCAAATCATTTCTTGATCGGAAGAGCAGAAACAACCTTCTCGCCAGCTGTTGTACACGACAAAGAAATCAACAGCAGAAAACGTTGGAAACAAGTACAAGTGCTTGCTAATCATGTGTCAAAACGTTTCCTTAAGGAATACCTACCAAATCTTACCTTACGCCATCGATGGACAAAGGAAAAACCAAACCTACACGTTAATGATTTGGTTCTTATGGTCGAAGACAACCAACCTCGTGGTAGTTGGCCACTTGGTCGTATCACCGCTGTTTACCCAGGAGAGGATGGTCGTATACGAACTGTGAAAGTCGGAACAGCTCATGGAATCTACACCCGTCCAGCCGCAAAGATCTGTTTGTTAGAAGAAAACATCTAAAGACTCGCATTCGCTGATATTTGAAAGAATATTTAAATATCAAATATTTCCTTAATCTTAATTAACCTTTGTAGATCTATTTCAGTTTAACTACTTGTTTGACTCTGTCAGGGGGTGGCGATGTTCGTGTTTACCCTCTTTATTAAGGCCTTGTAGCTTTATAGATTATCACTGTGGTCTTCATCCACAAGTTATCCACAGTTATCTCCCTTATAGCATTACAACTTCCGGGGAGCGTTCCAGAAAACTTCCTCGTGTCAAAATTATAAACAAACTAACTGAACAGTAAAGGTGAACTTCCCTACACAAAGTCACCGAGAAAAACAAAATTAAATTATGATGTGAGGGACACACAGTATGTATGCCAGTGACAATACCTGCGTTATTATGCTGAGTGAATTTCATATCCATATAATAAGTGTATTTCTCTAAATGTGTAAACTGTGTACTGATTGTATGTAGAACCATAGATAATACCGTATGATTGCCGACTCGTGAATTCTCGACGTTATGTTGCGAAAAGCGTGAAACGGCGAGAAAGGGGATTGATCACTTCCGGTTATCTGTTCACGTTGTTTGTTTACTATAGGCCCTGTAGCGATATTTTCATTTAGCGCTTTTTTGTAGTTTTAAATATGGCATCATATGGTTAAATGGCAACGAGAAATAGAAGCAATTTTCGAGGTAAGAATAGAAATTAATATCTTATAATTTTGTTATCTGATATTGATCTTATATTGTATAGTATTACACGTTATGGGAATCTCGACACGTGTGTACTCAGTGAAGTCTAAGTTTGACAGCTCTGACCTACTTTTAAAAATAATAATATTAACTGTGTGTCGAACGTGCAGAATTCTTCATTCTGGAAAGAAGATAATCGTTAAAGTAAAATTAATGTCGATATAGTGTATAATTTTTAATTTATCAGGATTGTGTCACAGTCAAGTCAGTGTATGAATCAGAATAATAAGTGTGAACTGAGATCATTAATAATAATAAATCACAAATGTAAAATATAGTTTGGTATGAATAATAATATTGCTGGGCTGACTTTTACTTACACAATTTTTTGTATTTTCAGCAGTACTGTAGACCTGTGTTTTGTTTGCTACCCAGGGGGATGCCAGCTTGTTAAGCAAATATATTTCATTTTGATTTATTGTGATACTTTGTATGTTTTATTTATTTTATTTACTTCTCCTTTTCATCTTGTGTAGGTGTGTGTGTGTGTGTGTGGTGGGGGGGGGGGGGGTATAAATATTGTGACACTACTATATTGACATCTAATCTGTTTATATATATTTTATTTTATTATTTTTGGAGAGGGTGGGGTGGTATTATTATTTTCATTATTTTATTTGATTTTTTTTAATAATCACTAAGGAAACTTTATTTAAATTTTTTGTATTATATCATTATTGATTTCAATTTTGTATAGTTGAATAAAGCATAATTATTTAATTTTCTGTATTTCAAACATCAGAAAATAAACCATTCAAGCTTTGAGTAATATGTTTTTGTATGGTTATGTTAATGCCTAAAGGGACAATAACACTCTTGCTGGCTTGGCATTCTAAGTACTAGATGTTTAAGTGACCTACCTGTTGTGTAAATTATCTATTACAACCTATTTCACTTGTTCAGAGGGTTTGAAAATATTTTTATTAAAAGTCACATTTGAAAAGGTTTACGTTAGACTTTTCAAATCAATTAGTTGAATTTTTCCAATTTATTAAATTAGGTGTGTTAAGATGAAATTTATATCATCAATTAATTGGAATATTGCAAAATAATACAATTTGTTGACCAGAATGAAGATTGGGACATATTATTCAGTTACAACAAGGGTGTTATTGGGGCTTTAAATAGGTTGAAAATTTAGGCCATATAACCAATTTTGTAAAAAAGGGGTCTGTCAGTTGGTGTATGTATGGCTTTCAGGAAATAACAAGGTTCTGGATAAAAATTAATATTTGAAAATAGCTGTCGTTCGCTGTTTAAAGATATGTTTTTACTATTCCATGTAAATAAATAATTTATTAGAAATACAACCTACAGTTTTTGTTTCAAGTAAATGAGGTAATCTTAATAATATTAGACTATTGCATTTTTTGATTTAAATAATTTAATTTTATTATCATTTGTGGAAGAATGAGAGTTGGTATTTCAAGCTAAAAAAGTGCCTATAAATTATATTTTATTATTCATCCATTTATGTAACATTAACATTGATCTCTTTATTATTTAATAATACATTTATTAATTTATCATAAAAGTATTGTTAAGGAAAGATGTGTTTTTAAATGTTAAACAGGCATTATGTAAGAGCTAAAAATGCCTATCGCAGGTATGTCTTGGGCCTATAATGTTATATAAATTATCAATTAGGCTTTTATTAACATGAAAAGACCAAAATCGACTCCTGATGCCATCTGATTGCTCAGATTTTAAACGGTTTGGGCATTTAATGATTTAATTTACAAATGGAGAAGCAAGACTAAGTATGGTGGTTACAATCACTGCACACATCTTGTCAAGCTTACAATCATTGATAACTTTGCTCAAAGTAATTTGGATGAAATTTTAAATATTAAATTTACATCATTTTTGAAATGTTATAGTTAATAGAGAGAATGACCAGTTCTTTTTTTTAAATCTTACGTAATTCCCATTTATGTCTATTGTTATTGTATTACTTAAATTAGGACATATAGAAATACATTTTGGTTCTCAGATAATACCAATGACCTGGATGACCTGTTTTAATTTAAAAAGGGCATTTTAAAAATTTCACCCCGGTTACAAGAAGTAACTCTGTAAAAAAAAGTTGAATGGATCTATTGGCTAATTTGTCAAGTAGGCAAACAAAATAAATGTTAATGACATTAATGATATTATTCAACACGATGAGATAAATGTATTGCCTTGCAATTTTTAAAAAAAAATCATCTGTTTCAAACAAGTTATAACTCAGAGCTAACGGCTTCAAGTAGATATGTTTTGTCAAGTGCTATAAGCACAATTTTTGCAGAGTTTTGGCGCTATAGAAATGGACATTTATTTATTTCTTTGGTTCTTCTGGAAAAATACATACTTGTATTTAAACACCAAGGGTATGTCGTACAGTTCAAAAGCTTCAAAATTTTAAATAAAAAATCTGTCACATGTATTAATTGGCTATTTCTTTTTTATATCAAAGAGCTGAAAATCAAATTGGTGTGGCTAAAATTGAAATATCAGATATCAAGGATGAAGCTGCCTTTATTTTCAACTATCATTTTAGAACAAAAATTCATTTTCAACTCATTGACAACTAAAGCAATTTTTTCATATTTAATACTAAGAATTTTTTCATTTTTCTTACAAAATATAATTATGTCTACTGAAGCTAATTTTAAATATAATTTCTCAGCATAAGCCTAGATCAAAAAAGACTATGAAATAATTGCTTACATTGGGGTGGATTTATATAAGTAAGTAAACTTTTTGCCAGGTGTGCAAGCGGAAAAAAAGAATGTGTGGATGAGGGGACAAGCTGCATTTATAAAATTAACTAAATTAAAAGACCAAGACAAGACAAGGGGCATAAAATAAATAAATGGCCATTTTTAAAGATTATTAATTAGGCCTAGATTGGCAAAGAATTTTGTAGGGATGCTTTTAACAACGAAAGTATACAAAGTTGAATTTATTTTAAAAAATGAGCATTTGAATATATAAGCAAGATTTTTAAAACTGTTATACGCAATTGATGATAAAATCCCTATGTACGCAGTACTAATAGGGCCTACAGTAGGCCTACTGCTAGTAGCATAATACTACGTAGGCCTATATATAGTATATATTAATAGTATATAGGTGGCACAACTCGCAATATTATAACCCTTTCCTTCTCCAAATTGAATTCTATAACATTTGTTGAAGTATTATAAAAATAAAAGTGTTTGAAGTATTATTTAGATAAAAAATATTTCCTAATTTTAGTGTAAATTCACACCGGTAGTAATCCGGAATCTGACTATGGTTCTGTAGGAAAGTTTGAGTAGGGAGAATTTTTTTGTAGGAATGTTTAGTTAGTGCCTAAATAAATATTTTGAACTTGGGTGGACACTCACCACGTGGTAGGTTATTCCGCTATGACGTCATCAAAGATGGCCGCCGACGTTATATCCATTTTTGCCTACCAGCTCCCGTTTTTTGTCAATTTCTAAGAAATGAAGGCCAGAATGAAGATGTTTATGTAGACTTAAGTGAAGAAGATATTTTTTGGTAAATTTTTTATCAATTTTCAAAAAAACACATACATACCACATTTTAAAGTGAAAACATGGAAAATGTTCAAAAATATCAAAAAAAAATAATTAAAATATTTACAATGCTAAAACAATAAGAAATTCTTCAATAACACTCAAAGAAGACGTTAGGTATTTTGTATAAAGAACTATCTGTGCGTGCATAAAGCATTCCGCCATATGACTAATTCATGATGTCAAGTATAGTTACCACAATATGTGATATCACAATACATAGTCACCACAAGATGGAGTATTGCGCCGGGATTCGAAGTGAAGTTAGCAAACATATACCTAGCGCCAATAAAACCAATGTATTTATTTGTATCATGATCATATTTGTTACCTTTACTTTAAAAAATAACATTTTAATACATGCAAAGTATTTATATAGTACACACACACAAAAAAAAAACTATTACCGTAAACATACTAATATATAATACACTAGGCTAACTGGGTACGTCCACTTTGCATCAAGCAGTATCCAAATCAGCTTTGGTGGCAAAATGTTTTTTATTTCACAGAATCAAGGTATGAATTAACTACTAGATTGCAAAATTTCAGAAGCCTCCTATGTTGAATTTTCGAGATATTACCGCAAACATACTTAAAATACGGGGGAATCGGGACAGAATAGGCTCACTGCACGCACATAATTGTGGTGGCAAAATGTTTTTTATTTCACAGACTCATGGGATCAATAAACTACTAGCCTTAAAATTTCAGAAGCTTCCTATGTTGCATTTTCGAGATATATTATTGTAAACATACTAAAAATATGGGGGAATCGGGTTAGTGTAGGCTCGCAGGGAACTCAATGTTTATACCTCCGCATGAACAGGTGAAAGGTTCAAACGAAGTAGCAACTTTTTTACGATCTGCTTATGAAATTCATGGAATAAGGTGCCCTAGAACTTTGAGTCTGCTTAAAATTTTCCCCATTTTCCCCTTCCTTCAATTAGACAGAGTGACTACGACCAGAACTATCGTAATTCGATCCTACTAGGGCCGTGTAACAACGTAGGGTATAAACTATGGGCTGTTTCCTCACAGGTTTATGGGGTTGGTTGGCCGAAAAGTTAATGCGTGCGTGTTGCATCATAATGCTGTCATTAATTCAAGTGGCGTGGTTTCGTTTTCCCGCTTGTAGTAGGGTCGCCTATGATACAGCACGCACGTGCTAACCATTCGGCCATCCACCACCACCACCACCAGGTTCAGAGTTCTAGAGCACCCTGTGATGTGATGGGAGCTTGATCATCACAGCTCTAAGCATTGAACCGGAAAAGGAATGGCAAGAACTCGATGGATGTTTATAGCCGTCGGGCCAGGACAGGATTGCACATGCAATAGGAGAGCGTTTGAATTACAAACTAGTTAGAACCAATTGCAGACGTACTGGGAACGGTGTAGAAATAGTTGCCTGCTCAGTTAGCCTAGTGTGTGATATTTAGTATCTTTACATTAATAGATTTTTTTTTTCATTTTTTTTTCTATTATATATAAACTTTCCATTTAAGTAGTTAAGTCTCTAACCCAATATCATCCAAAGTCTTCGACAATTATTTTTCAGTTTTAATCAACATTGATGTGGTCTTACCAGGAAAAGGTGGGCTTCTGATATGCAATATTTAAGACAAAATAAACATTTTACCATTGGTACACGAATCGAGTTCCATAATGCGGTTCATATTCCACAAGCCAAACGGTGATGCCATATTCTTATCTTGAAAGCATGCGCAATAAATACTATCGGTGTCTGACTAGAATAACCAGGCACTAGAGATTACCATTTGATTGAGACTTCTGGCGTATTTCGCCGAACATAACTGATTTGAAATTAGAGTAAAAACGGAAACGTTTCAATGTAAATCAGTTTATATACATTGCGACACACATTTCTGTCAATTTATAAGTCCCAAATATTAGCGATTTAGTTCCTTCAATATTTAATAAGATAGGTTGCCAGGCAACAAAACATACGCCCACAACAGCTAAGTTGTCCAGGCATTCAACAAGGGTTGACATATTTTTCTTTTGTCAGTAAGGAGAACGTTTACAACGTTTAAAATCTTATTATGAGTAATAGCCCATTAAGTAATTATCAAAAATGGTTAGAATTGTTTGTCTCATGCCCTTCGTCTACAAGGACCATAACTCTGGCAGTTATTGGAAATCGTTGAAAATGACTAGGATCATTCGTCTCATAACTTTAAAGACTGTATCAATTTAAAGTCAATCGGATATCAACTTTAGCCTCTATAGCGTTCACAACATTTTTCAAAGTGATCAAGGGTCATAACTCTGGCAATAATTGTCAGATATTGCTGATAATCAATAGGCTTCTTCGTCTCATGACCTTAAACACTGTGTATCAATTTAAAGTCAATTGGATATTAACTTTAGCTTCTAGTGCGTTCACAAGAAATTGTGGGCGATGGGCGGACGGACGAGACCGACGGACGGACGAGGGCGACAGAAATAAAAATGTTATTTTCTAATATAAATATAACAATTATAATAATTGTGATAAAGAGAGGTTTATATTGGCGCTAGGATTATGTTTGCTAATTTCATTTCGAATCCGGGAGAGAGATTCCGCTCGTTGTTTTTATACATGCTACCTACATCACTGTCTTGATAATTTATTCATTCATTTAGATACATGTCATTTTGACTTTGAAATTTCTTAAAATGGTTTGCTTCTGCAATTCAATGTACAAAAGTATCCCGATGGTTTTATTGGTGCTTGCTTTTGTGTAAAATGTGCAGAGCCGATTAGTTATCCTGTTGTTCGTTTTATAAATGTATGATTGTCAAAGACTCTTATTGTTATACCATTGAAAATTAATTTTGAAGTGTTATTTTTCTATATTTTAGGGGCAGTTTTTGCGTTGTCAATTGAAAATTGGAAATGAGTTTTCGTAAAAAAAATTTAAAAAGTTTAATAATAAATATATATTTTTCACTTTAGTTCGCATAAACTGCTTCATTCTGGCCTTCATTTCTTAGAAATTGACAAAAAGCGGGAGCTGGTAGGCAAAAATTGATATAACGTCGGCGGCCATCTTTGATGACGTCATAGCGGAATAACCTATCACGTGGTGAGTGTCCACCCAAGTCCAAAATATTGACAAAGCCACCTACTAAACATTTCTACAAAAAAATTCTCCCTACTCAAATTGTCCTACAGAACCATAGTCAGATCCAGGACTATAGGCCCACGGTACACGAAAAGGTCATTTTTTGCAGATTTGTTACCTTTTTTTCAACTTAACGTCACACAGTAGATCATTAATCCTTTGTAAGAATCTAAAAATATTCTGGAAGGAGATATCTTGTTCTTTTATTTCATATAATTATTATATACGTATTCATTTTATATTGATTGCATAAACAAGTTTGAAAAACGTTAATTTCTCTTGTCACTGTGCATACGTACTGTCAAAAGCTAAACCGGAAGTAAACAATTCCCCTTGCGCAATAAAATCCTTTGTAAGAATCTAAAAATATTCTGGAAGGAGATATCTTGTTCTTTTATTTCATATAATTATTATATACGTATTCATTTTATATTGATTGCATAAACAAGTTTGAAAAACGTTAATTTCTCTTGTCACTGTGCATACGTACTGTCAAAAGCTAAACCGGAAGTAAACAATTCCCCTTGCGCAATAAAATATGCGCACGAACTTGAACGCAACATCACGTAATGGGCTTAAGGCGAGTCGGCAATCATACGGTATTATCTATGGTAGAACTAATTTGAACAGAATTAAACTATATTACATCTTGAAAACTCGCTTTTCTCTCACGAATAATAAGTAATTTTTTTTTTAAATTCCCCAAACACAGCTACCAGAGCGGATCTGAGGCCGTTTGCAATCTATGTTTATATAATGACATGTTAAGCGGGTCGACGCGAACAACTTTATTAAAAAATGATAATTACATGTTCATCTTCCACGTCGAGAATCTTATTTATTTAAAGGGCCAATCTCGACTATATTTTGGAGAATAAAACTGCTTAATTTATTAATTCTAATGTACTGGGTTAACCAATATGGCGTCACTTGCTTCAATCGTCATAATCAAAGCCCTGTATAGGGAAAGTTACGACAACTCATTTACAGGCGCCTTTTTGGGTCCCAACTATGACGCCATAAAAACTGTGACGTCATGGCGTCGTATCAAAACGTTTCAGTTTTTTCTTGTTATATCGTTTTTCGGGATACAATTTACCTAAACAAATTGCAAAAGAATGGTTCGCATAGAGTCTCTAGACCATGATGTATCCTGCGGTTCGGGTAGAGTCCCCCTAAACAATCATGTACCCTGTAGTTCGGATAGACTCTCTAAACCATGATGTACCCTTTAGTTAGATGTATCCTGTAGTTCTGATAGTATCCAATCCATAATCTACCCTGTAGTCTCTAAAACATGATGTACCCTGTAGTTCAGGGCCCGTATTCAAAGGATATCTTAAGTCTAAGACAGTCACTTAACTACTAGGTTTCACTTAAATATACGTAACTTCCTGTAAGTTAAGGGCAAGCGGTATTCAAAGGCACTGTTAAGTATTAAATTTTCCCTTAGAGTTAAGCTGCCTTAACTTTTAAGTGTTAGTCTTTAAGTGGTATTCAAAGGCCAGTTTAAGTGACAAATATCCACTTAACTTTAAGTGACCTATGGGAGGTACCTTAAAGTTAAGTGAGATTATAATGACTTCTTTTAATGTTGTGGAAGCAGTCCCGTAATGGTGATTTTAAAAGATAGGGGATTCAGATTAAAACAAAGACAACGTCGCCGAGCGTAGCTGACCTTTTTTCGTCGTCAATTTTGATGTTGTAGTGCCATAATGGAGTATGAGGTTATTACCACCGAGATATGTTAAGGATATCTTTCCCCGATCATTTATCATTTTATGTTTGTATGTTTCCATGACTGTCATATAATAAATTTAAATTCATTTGAGATGACATGGCTTTATAGATTTCAGAAATTATTTATATTACCACTAGAAGCAAGGTATGATCTATTTTTTACAACCCATTGCCGTATATACATAATCGGTATTTATTTCGGTAAAATATAATGCAACATGAATATTTCGCACACACAATGTACCGTCAATGTCAGGCCTGTCAAATGGAGGTAGTCACACAATATCTATGAATTCCTCAAACGATAGATTTATATACAACACTGTATAATTTATCCAGTCTAACTGAGGAGGCAAGGGTCATTGTGTATTGCTAATAATATGTTGTTTTCTAGTCGCGTTATATTGTTAAAAAATTAAAGGTTACAATATCCATCATTATCCTACCACTATTTATTGTAATCTATTGGAATAGATTATTTTTTTTTTAAAAAAAAGTCTATGAAAACAGCTGTTCCGACAAAGGATGCACACTATCATAATTTATCGTAAATTATAATCATACTATTTTAATGGGTTACAATATAATATTTCGACAAACATTTTCCTGGTGATGTACACTAGGAATTTAATAGAGTATAGTGATGCGCTTAAGGGGGCATAACATGCTTGCAATGTCAGAAATTCGTGATTTTTTGGCAGTGAATGGTATTCCATAAATTGAAAATTCATGCTTTTTGGCGAATGTGAGTATTCCATAATATAAGTGTACAGTTAAGTTTTCACATAGCCAAGTATATGTAAAATACAACCTTTGAATACCGATTTAAGGTAATACGGTCAGTTAAGTGGAAAAATTGAGTATTTTTACTTAACTTTTTGAAAAACTTTGAATACTGACCCAGATAGACTCTCTAAACCACGTTGACACTGGGATAAACCATAGTTTTGTAAAAAGGGCCTCGATCGTCAAATGAACATGAGTTTATTTTACGATATGTTAATCCTGAAATGACATAGTTTCTCATAAATGAATATTATGTTGCCAACTGGCTTAAAATAGATGGATGCAATAGATTTGGTGTAGAAAATTCTAGTTACACACTGTTAACCACATACATAGATGTCTTGTCGATAATTCATATAGGCCTACCCTATTCAGCTCGACGAAAATTTAAAAATTTATACACATAGTTGGTTAAATTTGAATGTAGATATCAATCATCTACGTTGCATATACATATATGCACCTTTCGGTTGAATCATATCATAAAAATATCTTATTTCATAAAGTCTTACGTATTTGTCGACATTAAGGTGTACTTGTTCTATTGTTCCTTTTAGTCTTTGAATTTTCTTGTTTAACATTTAGTAGGGATGTATGCTTTTATAAATGGAACAAAAAGTCGGTAAATGTTTAGATTTACCCCAAACAATTTGCAAAAGAAACCATAAAGTTTCGGAGAGCGATATCTGGTATCTATGGTGGCTGATTGGTATCATGTCGTATTGTCGTGATGTCGCCTTTCATAACGTGACAACCCGACATCACGACATTTCTACCCGACAACACGACAACCCGACAACCCGACATCACGACATTTCTACCCGACATCACGACATTTTTACCCGACATTACGACACTAAAAATGTCGTGATGTCGGGTAAAAATGTCGTGATGTCGGGTAAAAATGTCGTATTGTCGGGTTGTCGGGTTGTCGGGTTGTCGCGTTATGGAACAAAAAACTGGCAATAAAGAAAATGGTTGATCAAGTGGAAGTAGATTCACACTCACATTGCAGTTTGAGTTGCATTCGTATCCATTTGTATACGTCCACATTCATAATGTGAACCGTCTTCATTAGCTCAGTCGGATCAGAACAGTAGGACGTTAAACCCCATTTCAGTTCATAATGTGAACATATTATGCCGCCGCCCATTTTATTTCATAATGTGAACATATTATGCCGCCGCCCTTGTCTGTGTGTCTGTCATTGAGTTAAGTGGTGTGGTTTCCAGCCCAAGCTTGTCCATGACAAAGAGTAGGGTCGTCTGTCTAACCTCGTGGGTTTTCTCCGGGTGCATGCCATACCCCGCGGGGTGGTGCCAATCCCGCTTTTTTCTTATTATTTTGTCTGTAAATATTCTACAGGTTGCAATTATTAACAGATTTTGTTCAAATTCGGCATGATCAATCATTTCAATAACAGGATGGTACCTATATTAATATTTAGTCTGTAAACACTCTACAGACCGCGATTCTTAATGGATTTTCTTCAAATTTGGCATGAGCATTATTTTTAAAGAGACAATGGCACCCACTGATGTAAATGCATGCCCGACCCATAGGGGCGTTGTTACGCCCACTTTTCGTGCGTGAATATTTTGTCTGAAAACACCTTTCAGGCTGTAATTCTTATGAGATTTTGTTCAGTTTTAGCTTGATCAAGACAGAATGGTAAACACCCAACAGGTTGCAAATTTCATACGTCCACATTTAAATAAATTGTCGTCGTCGCCCCCGTCTGTCCGTCAGTCCGCCCGTCGGTCAGATTGTGGGCTCTCTGGGGCCTAAAGTTATCATCGGATTGATTTTGAATTTATATACCATGTTTATGGCCATGAGACGTAGAAGTCCATTGATTTTCACTGCCAGATAATTACTGCCAGAGTTTCATGAACATAAACACTTGGTATAAATTTCAAATCAATCGGATAATAACTTTAGTCACAAGGACTGGCATGAGCATTATTTTCAAAGTTATGGCCGTATGAAATTTGCAACCTGTAGGGTGTTTACCATTCTGTCTTGATCAAGCTAAAACTGAACAAAATCTCATAAGAATTACAGCCTGAAAGGTGTTTTCAGACAAAATATTCACGCACGAAAGGTGGGCGTAACAACGCCCCTATGGGTCGGGCATGCATTTACATCAGTAGGTGCCATTGTCTCTTTAAAAATAATGCTCATGCCAAATTTGAAGAAAATCCATTAAGAATCGCGGTCTGTAGAGTGTTTACAGACTAAATATTAATATAGGTACCATCCTGTTATTGAAATGATTGATCATGCCGAATTTGAACAAAATCTGTTAATAATTGCAACCTGTAGAATATTTACAGACAAAATAATAACAAAAAAGCGGGATTGGCACCACCCCGCGGGGTAGGGCATGCACCCGGAGAAAACCCACGAGGTTAGACAGACGACCATACTCTTTGTCATGGACAAGCTTGGGCTGGAAACCACACCACTTGACTCAATGACAGACACACAGACAAGGGCGGCGGCATGATATGTTCACATTATGAAATAAAATGGGCGGCGGCATAATATGTTCACATTATGAACTGAAATGGGGTTTAACGTCCTACTGTTCTGGTCCGACTGAGCTAATGAAAGACGGTTCATATTATGAATGTGGACGTATACAAATGGACACGAATGCAACTCAAACTGCAATGTGAGTGTGAATCTACTTCCACTTGATCAACCATTTTCTTTATTGCCAGTTTTTTGTTCCATAACGCGACAACCCGACAACCCGACAACCCGACATCACGACAACCCGACAACCCGACAATACGACATTTTTACCCGACATCACGACATTTTTACCCGACATCACGACATTTTTAGTGTCGTAATGTCGGGTAAAAATGTCGTGATGTCGGGTAGAAATGTCGTGATGTCGGGTTGTCGGGTTGTCGTGTTGTCGGGTAGAAATGTCGTGATGTCGGGTTGTCGGGTTGTCACGTTATGAAAGGCGACATCACGACAATACGACATGATACCAATCAGCCACCATAGGTATCGCATGACACTCATAAAACATATGCCCGGAACACATGTCGCGCATACACATATAGCAGAGTGGCGCTTGACATCTTTTATTTAAATTACACTGATTTTAAGTTATACTAATTTCAAATGTTGTATCCATCCGTCAATTTAAAGAAATTTCGATTTTCAAAAAATTGATGATACAATTAATTATCGATGACCGAAAACTGACGCAAAATCCGGAATGGCTCCAAACCAAATAATCGAGTGCATATTTTGCCGGCTAGAGGGAAAAATGGTTTATCTCCCAAATTATTATTATATATTTTGATTTTTCACTTTAACCGTCTGCACAAAAAAAATCTGATTTTTAAAAGCGTATGCAAGTTAAATATATTTAATAGCGCTTTTATCTGGGAAATCTTTTACTTCATACTCTTATGAATTCGGCTATAACAATGTAGGCCTACTCTTTGGGTTGTATAATAATTAATAGTATGTTCAGCTATACTTTTCGTTTTTAAAAATGCATGTTTTATCGCCTATAGACTCTTTTTCGCGGAATTGTATATTATATCTATCAACATTCCATATCCCTGTTGGGGCAGACAACTTCGAAACAGCAATATAATTGGGCATAAAATAGATAGTGAGTAAGCAATGACTTGGGACCCAAAATGGCGTCTTTTTACATTTGACGTCATATTTTCATGACGTCATATGAAATTTCTGGCTTCACAGTTGTCGCAACTTTATCTATATAGGGAAAGTTACGACAACTCATTTACAGGCGTCATATAGTTTTACCATGGACCGTATACGGTATACGGTCCATGTCTTTACTTAACAAAAAGTTTTATCTTTTTCTTGGGGTTACGTTTTACGGGCTACAATTTATCTTAAACAAATTGCAAAAGAAACCAATGCTATTTGGTTCAATGATAAAAATGTCAGACAAATTCATACTCAAAATCGGCCGAATTCGGCCAAGGAAAAAATGACGTAATTAACATAATTCAATACGGCGTTCTCCAGGAATTATCGGAGAGCGATATCCCGTAATCAGTGTCTTTCAGTGGTGGGATAATAAATAATTTCTTTTAAAATTCCTCAAACACAGCTACCAGGACGGATCGGGGGTTGGGGGCATCTAAACTATACACAGTTAAAACAGTAGTGTAACTTTTCACCCGTACAGGTGGCAACTCAGCTGCCACTTGCAATAGCGTATATAAGCACTTCATTTAGTGTAATTAATTGCACTTTTTAGAGAATATGGAAAATAATCTACAAGTTTAAGTGTCCCCTGTATACCTTGAATTAATATCTAACGAAAGTGTAAACTTATACACTATTTAGAGTTTACTTATATCTATTTAATAAAGAGAAATATAATTGTCCGGTGACGTAACACAATCTAAGAGAAAAGTTTCTTTTTATGATAGCAAACATTACACTTTGTTAAGACAGATACCTAGGCCTATATCTGTCGGATAATGATACACTTTCACGAGTAGGGATTCTCTTTGTGGGTGAAACGTTACACTTTTCAAGGGTAATGTTTCTCTTTTCCGGTGACGTAAAACTTTCTAAGGATAATGTTTCTCTTTATGATTGCAAATTGTACACTTAATTAATTGAAATGTAATTTTCCGGTAATGTAACACAATCTAAGGGTAAGGTTTCTCTTTATGATTGCTAACATTACACTTAGTGAAGACAAATATAACTGCCGTATAATGCAACACTTTCGGCGAGTAAGGATTCTCTTTATGAGTGAAACTTTTTACCTTTGGGGACAAATTTTATTCTCGACAAGTGTACCCTTAGAAAAAGTGTGAAATTACACCATGAATGTTAGCAGGTGTAAACGGGTACACCATCGTCAGTGTATGCTGTGACCGCACACTTTAAAGGCCAAACTTTACACCAAAAAAAGTGTTTAACTACACATATTTTTAACAGTGTAGTTCGGGTAGAGTCTCCAAACCATGACACTGAGACTCTAAACCATGGTGTATCCCGTTGTTCGGATAGAGTCCCTCTAAATAATCAGTCTCTAAACCATGATGTACCCTGTAGTTCAGGCAGTCTCTAAACCATGATCTACTCGGTAGTCTCCAAAACATGATGTACCCTGTAGTTGGGATAAACCATAGTTTTGTAATGAATTGTAGACTACGATATGTTAACCCAGAAGTGATGTACCGTAGTTTCTCTTACATGAATATATTGTTAATGCGCTTTAAATGTCTGGATGCAATAGACTTGGTGTAGAAAATTCTAGGTACACACTGTTAACCACCCATAGATGTTTTAATGACAATAATAGTAGGTACGCAAAATCAAAATCTTAAAGATAAAACCTTAGAAAGTTTTACGTCACCGGAAAAGAGAAACATTGCCCTTGAAGGGTGTAACGTTTCACCCACAAAGAGAATCCTTACTCGTCGAAAGTGTATCATTATCCGACAGATATAGGCCTAGGTGAATTTGCTCTATTTAGCCTATTCAGAATTGTTCAGATGAATCTGATTTTTAAATTTATTTAATACATAGCGCTCCTATCTGGTGATCTTCTATTTTATTTTCTTATGAGTAAAATAATAATATACTCTTTGTGTTGTATAATAATAGGCCTAATAATAGTATGTTCAGCTACACTTTTCGTTTTAAAAATATCTCCAATAGAATCTTTATTGCAGAAATCTATGACATATCTATCCACACCCTGTATGTCTGGGCAGCCAATTGCGACACAACAATAAAATAGGGCATATTAGAAATAGATAGTGCGTAGGTACTTGGGACCCAAGATGGCGTCTTTTTACACATAACGTCATATTTTCATGACGTCATATGGATTTTCTGGCTTCACAGTTGTCGCAACTTTATCTATATATACGGCTTTGGTCATAATGATAAAATGACGTCATGCCATCTCCAGTTCATTAAAGCTTCTTGGTCTCAACCACTGATAATACTGGACAAAGCAACAGCTATAACCAAAGCCCTGTATAGGGAAAGTTACGACAACCCATTGTAACATTGTGAGTTCAATGTTATAATTATATTGGGTCAAGAAATTGTATAACTGTTAAGGAATTGTATAACTGTTGATACACTATATTCAAAGATCAGTCTAGGTATCTAAATTATATCATTTACAAGTTCACAGTTCCACATTATTGCTGAAGTTTGAACTTGTTTTGATTAGATATCAGATAAGTATTCCTTATAAATACAGATCTGAAATCTATCAATTCAGGTTCGGATTTGGACAGACGTTGGAAACGTGATCTTAAGGTAAGGGGTTTCTTGGTCTTTTAATTAACTTTATTCTTAAAGTACTGATCGGTGTTCAATAGATATACAGTTTCTACTTTAATTATTATTGACTGTATTTAACTATTAGATGATATATGTAGTTCGTAAATAAACTTGGATTAATAACTATTGACACTAAGACTTGTTGTTTGATTACTAGACGTAGAAATCATCCCTAGTGTTACACCATTTACAGGCGCCATTGTGGGTCCCAACTATGACGCCATAAAAACTATGACGTCATGGCGCCATATAGTTTTACCATGGGTATACGGTCCATGTCTTTACTTAACAAAATGTTTTATCTTTTTCTTGGGGTTATGTTTTACGGGCTACAATTTATCCTAAACAAATTGCAAAAGAAACCAATGCTATTTGGTTCAATGATAAAAATGTCAGACAAATTCATACTCAAAAGCGGCCGAATTCGGCCAAGGAAAAAATGACGTAATTAACATAATTCAATACGGCGTTCTCCAGGAATTATCAGAGAGCGATATCCAGTAATCAGAGTCTTTCAGTGGTGGGATAATAAATAACTTCTTTTACAATTCCTCAAACACAGCTACCAGGACGGGTCGGGGGCATCTAAACTGTAGTTCGGGTAGAGTCTCTAAACCATGACACTGAGACTCTAAACCATGGCGTATCCTGTAGTTCGGATAGAGTCCCGCTAAATAATCAGTCTCTAAATCATGATGTACCCTGTAGTTCAGGCAGTCTCTAAACCATGATCTACTCGGTAGTCTCCAAAACATGATGTACCCTGTAGTAGGGATAAACCATAGTTTTGTAAATATGAATTGTAGACTACGATATGTTAACCAAGAAGTGATGTAGTTTCTCTTACATGAATATATTGTTAACGCGCTTTAAATTATATTGATGAAAAAAAAATTTTGAATATTTTTTATTTAATAAACAGTGAAAATACTGAATAAAATATTCGGATATATCCCCATAGAATATACACGTAGTTATGTAATGTAATCCTATACTTTATCATAAATAAGTTTGTGCATTTATGCTCTCTGAAATTACCTTTGAAAAACAACATTATAAATAGCAAAGAAAAGAATGTGATATAGGCCTATATAATATAAGTAGTTAGTTGTTTTTTAACAAATAGGATATAGGTCAAAACTCTTAGTATTTAAAAAAAATGATATAGGCTTATAAAATAAGTAATTTAAAAAAAATGACATAGATCTATAATACAGTAAATTATTTTTAAAGAAAAAAGGATATAGGCCTATGCAATGACCGGTATTTATTAATATAAAGGCCAAATAAAGAAAATAACTTATTATAGGCTTATATTGTATCATTGAACTTTTCTAAAATTACTAGAAATCAGACACAAATATAGGCCCATATGTGAAAAACCATTTAAAAAAAAACAAACAAAAAACCCACAGACTCTAAAATTACAAATTAAAGTGACCACATGACGAGAGAAAAACAACTATCTGGACAATACATGAGTTCGTTTCTCTCTAAAATTGCAGTAAAGTAAAAGAAGAAAATGGTGTAAGGCCTATATATTTTGAAAGAATAAATTTGGACTGTTTTGTATTTAATTAACATTGAAATACAGAATTTTAAATTGTATGGAAGAATATGGGATACAGGCTTGTGAAATATAGTTATGTAATGCAATGCTTTATTTTTTTCAAAAAAGACGAATTTGTGCTATTTTCTTTGAAATTAACACTGAAAACACAGAATTGTAAATTGTAAAGGAGAAACATAACGCTAACGCTACAATATACGTCCACATTCCTGTCGTCCTTAGAGTATAAGGAATAAGTATACCAAGATAATCTATTCAGAATTGTGCCTTTCAGACGCTAAAGGCACAAAGTGGGCGTGGCTCTGCCCCTGGGGTCGGGACATTCACCAAAATCAATAGTGGACGCCCTCCGGCTATAAGGTATGCATATGCCAAGTACCAAGCTGATTCATTCAGAATTGCGGCCTTTAAGTTACAAACACAAAAAATGGACGTGGCTTGCCCCTGGGAGTGGAGACATGCAGTTGTCGTCCTTAGGTTATAAGGAATACATATCCCAAGTTTAAAGATGATCCATGAAAAATCGGGGCCTGTAGGCAACACACACAGCCACAAAGTAAAAATGGGCACGACTCCACCCCTGGGGGTTAGGACATCACCAAAAACAGGGGTCATCACTTGGGTATAAATGAATGAATGAATGAAATGTTGTTTAATGGCACGTCAGCTCCAACCGGGCCATATTGCGCCAACACTTGGGTATAAGGAATAGGTATGCAAACTTTTAAAAGGATCTGTTAAGACACAAAATCATTGGGCGTGGCTCTGTCCCAGGGGGGCCGGCATGCGCCAAAAATATAGTGGTCAGCCTTAGGGTATAAGGAATAAGTATAAAAAATTTCAAGATGATCGATTAAGAATTGTGGCCTGTAGGTGACACACAGACACACAAAAAGAAAATGGGCGTGACACTGTCCCTGGGGGTCGGGCATGCACCAAAAACAATAGGGAACTTCCTTAAGGTACCAAGAATAAGTATGCAAAGTTTTAAGATGATACGTTAAGAAATGCAGCCTGTAGTCGACAGACAAACAAATACAATAAATGGACGTTGCTGTCCCGGGGGGTCGGGCATGCAACCAAAACAAAAAGGGATCATCCTTAAGGTATAAGGAATGCGTATTTTAAGTTTCAAGATGATCGATTAAGAATTGTGGCCTGTAGGCGACACACAAAATGAACATGGGCGTGGCTCTGTCCCTGGGGGTTGGGCATGCACCCCAAATGATAGGAATGTTCCTTAGGGTACAAAGAATAAGTATTCAAAGTTTCAAGATGATACGTTAAGAAGTGTGGCTTGTAGACGACAAACAAATAAATACAAGGAATGGGAGTGGTTCTACCCCTGGGGGATGCGCATGCACCCAAACACAATACAGATCATCCTTAGGGTGTAAAGAGTAAGTATATAAGGTTTTAAAAAAATCCAGTAAGAATTGCAACCTGTAGGCGACACACAGACACACACAAAAAAATGGGCGTGGCTCTGCCCCTGGGGGTTGGGCATGCACCCCAAATGATAGGGATCATCCTTAGGGTATAAAGAGTAAGTATACAAAGTTTTAAGAAAATCCAGTAAGAATTGCGCTCTGTAGGCGACACAAAGACACACAAAAAGAAAATGGGTGCGGTTCTGCTCCTGGGGGTCGGGCATGCACCAAAAACAATAGGGATCTTCCTTAGGGTATAAGGAATAAGTATACAAAGTTTGAAGAAAATCCATGAAGAATTGCCCACTGTAGGTGAACCACAGACACACACACATACATACATACATACATACATAGACACACAGACAAGAATGACGGCATAATACGTCCACATTATGAATGTGTACGTATAAAAAGAGATCTGGGCCTATAATGTAAGTAGTGTTTTAAAGGACTATGATATATGCCTATAATAATAGTAGTTTTTTTTAAAGAGGAAAATAGGATATAGGTCCGTGCAGTGAAATGCTTTTATTAAACAATAAATAAACACTCAATCTAATTAAAATATAGATCTATATTTCGTTTCGTTTTTTATACTTTCGATGGCCTACACTCATGTAGATCTAACTAGTTATAGTGGAAGCTCACGTTCTATGACGTCAGGTATCAAGCACGGGACATTTGACCCGATAACGTCAGTCATTCGATTAACCAATTAGCGACCGCCATGCTTTTCAAAATCCATTTTTGTTTTGTTATGATTTCTATCCGCTGGTGTTTATAGTATAGACGTCGTTGGCTGGTAATATCTACCCACAGTTCCACGTATGAAAAGGTCAAACGGTCGATTCGACAGACCATTTGATCGGCTGACCCCTCATTTCAGCCAGAACACAAGTTAAATAACAAGTCCTCCAGATCCAAGAGTAGTAAAGACAAGTAAAAACGAAATTTTGAACTATAAAAAACGAAACGAAATTGGATCTGTGTTTTAATCAGATTGAATAAACACTATAAAGTTTCCATAATTACAGTAGACTATGAAGAAAATATACACCCCTCCCCTCCCCCAGAACTGGCTGATTTCCAAACATATTTAAAATCCAAAATAAAAACTATAATTTTAAAAACAACAAGGGGTGGCATGTTACATTTTCTTTTTCGTCAGATGATTTTATTTTTTCTTGCAAACAATGTCTGATAAAAGCGCATGCCTTACTCTATCATTTAGTATTTATTATTTTCAATTGTATATAGAAATAATTGATAAATTCAACGTTATGCTATAATCTGATTTACGGCAAATGTATGGTGCGTTTTAAAACATTTTATGCGTCTGCCGATATATCATAATGAGAATGTGCACTTTTTTAAAAAAAAATCAATGTTGTACCCTTGTGAATGTATTTTATATAAAGCACCATCAATGTTGTAAACAAAATATAATGTTCTGTTGTTAATGTTTTCGTCGAATTTGCTTGTAAACAAAGCGTGTACTTATAGTAGTAATAAAGGACATCGATTGCTTCTGGGTGTAGCAAGATGCCGGACACTGGCTTCAAGCTACGTCATCTGTAGATTGCGTCATGAGCTATCCAGTTCATAGATATATTTCTATGATCCAGTTGATCAGTGGTCCCATTCTATGAGTTGTCCCATTCTATGAGTTGTCCCAACTATGACGCCATAAAAACTATGACGTCATGACGTCATAATATAGCTTTTAGTCTGTAAGTTTATGTATATTAGGGCCGAAACGATACGCTGTGCCACGGTATGATACAGCATGATGTCGTAGCTCAACGATACGGGTGCATCACGATACACACGCCATTAATGTGAAATTGATTAAAGTTTTCTTGAAATAAAGAAAAAATACACAATGTTTTAAATTTATATTGTTTATTATTAGATAAATTAAAATTTATATTTAACTTTTAACCAATATTTTGGGTACATTTTTCATTTTGTGCGAAACAGGAAAACCAATATTCTCCCACACCTTCGATCGCAATCTGTTTCACAGAGAATTACTTACGAATTAACTCTGTAATAGATGACGATGACTGTCCACAACACGTGCGTTGACTGCAGGCGGCGTCAGTCATTGGCTCAACGGCTCGTGCAATGTTTACTTAACAGCTAACTGCTTCGGGCAAAGTGATGCATTTTACTCATTTTAATACCCATTTACACTAAATAGGAAAGATTTTTTAACTACAAATACTTCAAACGTCTGTATTTATTTTTCTTTTACCTCAAAAAAATGTTTGAGAATTTAATTTGTCGGAGTAAAAAAGTTAATATGCCGAACTCATTAAGCCTCGTCGATGTCAGCTTCGGTCGAACAGGCGGGTGGCTTTTCTATTTCAACTTCCCTAAGTGTAACACTGCTACCACCAGTACTGGGCGTGAACATAATAGTCGAAAGACTAAGAGAGACTGTTAACCAAAATTTCAACACGCTTTTCATTCATTCGAATAAGAGCCACCGGCATCGCGAGGAAGAAATGCGATTTCATTGGTGTAAAATGTATGGCTTCCGGTATTTTGTCCAATGGAAAAAATTGTCTTATCCAGTTTCCGAGTCGTATTTTGCACGTGATTAGTAGGTCAGTTTTGCAATGATTGTGAAGTCTGGATGCCCGGGCCTATAGAAGACGCGTGCTGTTCCTAGTCTATTTATAGGTAAGCGTTAAATCATTCCTTGCGAGGCCGATTTTATAGATTTTGCTGAGCGAGGCATATGTAAGCCCCGCCTCTTTCTTGTTCGAGTCCCTCCCATTTTATTTGAAGGTGGAGTTTATAAAGGACTATTTATTGTTAATAATAGAATAAATCTCAAGTGCTACTACACTTACGCATACCTAGTGGTTTCCATGGTCCGAGTGTGTGATTATCAATAGTCGCTCGTAACACTTCCTAACAATTTCAAATCTCTACGAAAACGGGATGTACTAGCGGTACGAAAATTCAATAACGACAAAATGTACCCTCCCTGACCTGCTCTACTATGTAATTAGTCTCTATCGTCAAGACAAATATTCTACGTTGAAGACTGGGGGGGGGGGGGGGATCGAGACTACTGTGTACTCGGAGTTTTAATTGGTCGATGAATTTCCCTATTTCTGGAATATAATATTCTAATAATATGTCAATCACTTACTGAAATATCATTTAATTTACAAAATATTATATTTCTATGAAAATTAATTCATAGAAATACTTTATAATCTTTCATAATTAAGAAAAAGTCCCACTGCTAAGCTAGGCCGATTGGGTTCAAAGTGTGCTGACTGCGTAGCTAGACCACTTACACTCTATAGGCGGTATTGGATGATAAATTGAAACGCTCGAAAGAAATATTATTATTTTATGAAAATCAATCGAAACAATATCCCCAAATCTTTAAAACATAAGAAAAGGGCGGACTGCTAAGTTAGGCCGGCTGTATACATAATGTGGTATAGTGCGATGTCTGTGATATATAAGATGCTATCTTCATTTATATAATAATACATTCACTCAAATATTATTTTTCGATGTAAATGTTCCAAAGATAGAGAGATGGGGAGGGGCATTTAATGCCCACTCGACACAAACTAGGTCATTTCGGGACTAACATATGGTTTTAATTTTATTTCAATAATTTTCATGCGCGTAGGGGTCTTTAGCAGGGGGAGGAAACTGGAGAATCCGGAGAAAACTCACGTGGTTTGTTCAATATTAAGAAAACGTCCCACTGCTAAGCGAGGCATATTGGGTTCAAAGTAAAGTGACTGCTAAGCGAGGCCGATTGTACACTGCATAGGGTATAGTGCCATGTGATATATAAGACACTATCATTCATTTATATAATACATTCACTCAAATATTATTTTTCAATGTAAATTTATTCATATAAATACTTTACAATCTTTCAAAATAGAAGAAAAAATCCCACTGCTAAGCGACGCCGATCTGCTTCAAAGTATACTGACTGCTGAGCCATGCCGATTGAGTTCAAAGTATAATCACTGCTAAGCGAGGCCGACTGTATGTCTGTGAGATATAAGATACTATCATTCATTTATATAATACATTCACTCAAATATTATTTTTTGGTGTAAATACTTTAAAATTTTCAAAATAGAAGAAAAAATCCCACTGCTAAGCGACACCGATCTGCTTCAAAGTATACTGACTGCTAACCGAAGCCGATTGTGTGCTTCATGTGGTATAGTGCGATGTTCGAGATATATAAGATACTATCCTTAATGTATATAATACATTCACTCAAATATTATTTTTGGGTGTAAATTAATTCATTGAAATACTTTTAAAATCTTTCAAAATAGACGAAAAAGTCCCACTGCTAAGCGACGCCGATTATGTTTAAAGTATATTGACTGCTAAGTGAGGCCTATTTTATACTTCGTGTGATATAGCGCGATCTCTGTGATATATAAGACACTGTTCTTCCTTTATATAATACATTCACTCAAATATTATTTTTCAATGTAAATTAATTCATAGAAATACTTTAAGATATTTCAAAATGGAAGAAAAAATCCCACTGCTAAGCGAAGCCGATTGGGTTCCAAGTATATTGACTGCTAGGCGAAGCCGATTGTATACTTCATGTGGTATAGGCCTAGTGCGATGTCTGTGATATATAAGATGCTATCTTCATTTATATAATACATTCACTCAAATATTATTTTTCGATGTAAATTTTCGAAAGAGAGAGAGATAGAGAAAGAGAGAGGGAGGGGGGATTTAACGCCCACTCGACACAAACTAGGTCCTTTCGGGACTAATATAGGGTATTAAATTTTATTTCAATAATTTTCATGCTCGTAGGAGTCTTTAGCAGGGGTAGGAAACCGTAGAACCTGGACAAAACTCACGTGATTGGTTCAATATTAAGAAAACGTCCCACTGCTAAGCGAGGCCTATTGGGTTCCAAGTATAATGACTGCTAAGCCAGGCCGATTGTACACTGCATGAGGTATAGTGCCATGTCTGTGGTATATAAGATACTCTCATTCATTTATATAATGCATTCACTCAAATATTATTTTGCGATGTAAATTTATTCATAGAAATACTTTACAATCTCTCAAAATAGAAGACAAAATCCCACTGCTGAGCGACGCCGATCTGCTGATTGAGTTGAAAGTATAATGACTGCTAAGCGAGGCCGACTGTATACTTCATGGGGTATAGTGCGATGTCTGTGATATATAAGATACCATAATTCAATTATATAATAGATTAACTCAAATATTATTTTGCGATGTAAATTAATTCATAGAAATACTTTAAAATATTTCAAAATAGAAGAAAACGTGCCACTGTTAAGCGACGCTGATTGTGTTCAAAGTATATTGACTGCTGAGCGAAGCCGATTGTATACTTCATGTGGTATGGTGCGATGTGTGTGATATATAAGATACTATCCTAAATTTCTAAAATGCATTCACTGAAATATTATCTTTTGATATAAGTTAATTCATACAAATACTTTAAAATATTATTTTTCCATGAACAATAATTCAAAGAAATACTTTAACATCCTTCAAATACAAGAAAAAGACATAGCGAAGCCGATTGGGTGCTATATTTCTATGTGAGAGAGAGAGAGAGAGAGAGAGAGAGAGAGAGATCCAACATCTCATTTTTGCAACTACTATACTATACATAGAGTCTGTTTAGATACTTTGTGATTATAGGGCGATGAGTTTCCCTACTAGATATAAGATAATATTAATAATTTTTATTTACATTAAAGTATGGAAATTAATTTAGAAAATTTATACAAAATATAAGCACAAGAAACGGCTGCCGGAAGATCCAAACCCTCATTTTAACCTCAACTAAACATCACGTCAAGGCCGTTTACCGACCTGTCAATCAAATTGACTGACATGCGGCCTCCCTCAACATCGGTCTTGCTCTTTACAGTTTATCATTTACCCTATTTATAGCTACCGAGGGTTTCCTTACATTTAGGCCTTGTGTGCGTACGTACTGAACTGATCGGTAATTTCTAAGGGTCCTACAGTACATGTCTCATTTATTGAAAAAATATCGCGATATAGTATGAAATTAATCGTGAACCTTAAATTGAAAAAAAAATCTCGATTATCGATATTCCTAAAAAAAAATATCGTTCATCGTTTTCATGGAAAAATCGCGTTACACCGGTTCACCGGTGAATCCTTTCGGACCTAATGTATATTGAATTTTTTTATTGGTAACCGCTTGGCACCGTATATCAAAATGTTCGTTATGTTTCAAACTTTTCAGAATCGGTAGGTGCCATTTTTAAAATTCAGCCAAAGTGACCGTTACAGCCGTTGTCAGGACAACCATCAATTTCAACGTATTTAGCCTTGAAATAAGACATATTGGTTTCGGTGATCATTTTTTTTTTTATGCTCCTCGGATGGAAAAAACAATTTAAGTACCTTGAAAATATCCATACTATACCTAGATATTATTTTTAGTATGGCTGCCATGGTAACCACGACCTATCTTCTCTTAGAGTTTACAGACGATATTGCGTAAGTGGCTTTGTGCCATGTATCATTGGATTGAATGGTACTGAAAGGATGTGATGTAACCTAAGTAAAAATGTCACAACCTAGTTTCCATAGTAACGGTGGCCATTTTGATTTTTGATTGAAATAGGCGGGAAAATAATCATTTTTATACGCCCACATTGAAATGTAGTCGTATATTGTCGTCGCCCCCGTCCGTCCGTCGGTCCGGCGTCCACAATTGCTTGTGGACGCTCTACAGACTAAAGTTAATATCCGATTGACTTTAAATTTTTACAAAGTGTTTAAGGCCACGAGGCGAAGAAACCTATTGATTTTTAGTGATTTCGGATAATTACTTCCAGAGTTATGGCCCTTGATCACTTCAAAAAATCTTGTGGGCGCTCTAGAGGCCAAAGTTAATATCAGATTGACTTTAAATTTATACACAGTGTTTAAGCTCATGACACGAAGAAGCCTAATGATTTTCAGTGATTTCCGATAATTACTGCCAGGGTTATGGCCCTTGATAACTTCTAAAAATCTTGTGGATGCTCTGGAGACCAAAGTTAATATCCTATTGACCTTAATTTTATACACAATGTTTAAGGTCATGAACAAGGAAGCCTATTGAGTTTCAGCGATTTCCAATAATTACTGCCAGAGTTTTGGCCCTTGGTCACCTCAGAAAATCTTGTGGACGTTGTAGAAGTCAAAGTTAATATCCGATCGACTTTAAATATATACACAGTGTTTAAGGTCATGAGACGAAGAATCCTATTGATTTTGATTTTCAGCGAATTCCTGTAATTACTGCCAGAGTTATCCCACTTGATCACTTGGAAAAATCTTTTGTGACGCACTAGAGGCCACACTTATCATCCAATTGACTTCAGATTGATACACAAAGTTTAAGGTCTTGAGACAAACAAGTATTTTGATTTCCAATGAATTTTGATAATTGAACAGCTAAATCCATGATTCTAATGATATTCTGATAATTACTTTATGAGTTATTATTATTCTTAATCAGATTTCAGAGTATTATAAATGTTTCATTACCGAAAAAAGTAAGAATATGCGACAACTCTCGTTTACTGGCGGACGATTTAGCTGCTGAGGGCGTATGTTTCGTTGCCTGGCAACCTATCTTTCACATTTGAGTTCCACAGTGTGGAATCTCGAAGAACCAGCGTCAAAACGAAGAAACAGTGACTATAGTTTATGTATCAAGTGTCAGTGTTTTATAAGTCACGGATCAGACGACGAGTCTGTAGTCTAGTCAATTTATGATTTTACCCCAACAAATTGCAAGAACACATTTTTATGCATTTTCGCATTTATTTAGGTATACTTTATAAAATCCCAAAAGTTTACCACATTTTGTGCACCCGAAAGCGGTCAAATTTATGATGGCCGATATTTACCCAATCAATGTACACAAATACCCTAAACTGTTATCGATACTTTTAATGTATTATGAACATATAAATTAATGCCTTTGGGGTCATTCTTCCACCGATATAACCAGTACGCAGTAGTGTTACTGGTCCATAATAAATGTGAAAATTTAGTAAAATGAAAGATGACCGACATCAGCAAATCAGTGAACGTACATGAAAACCAGATCAAATCGTTGTATATACTCCACAACAATCAATTCATTAATCATTTGTGTTAATTTCAGTGAAAGGGGTGGTTGATAGCATTTGATCAAATTCCATTTTCTTAGAACGTTTGTCATGATTAAAACCTACATATCATTGTATATACTCCACAACAAATTACCTATTAATCAATTAGTCAGTTTGTTTTTATTTTCAGTTAAGTGGTATTATTGAATGGTGTTAATAGCATTTCAAATTTATAATCCTTAATTAAATTAGATTTCTTTTAGGTACGTGCAAATTAAAGGAGACCCCTGTTTTGTCAGCATTGAGAATGTATTGTTATGTACATGTATATATTGACTTGTCTTATTTTTTAGATTTTATCATTGCTTGATAACGACTAGAGAAGCCTAGTCGAAACGTCGCTCAGTAATAAGCAGTAATTGTATTCCATAGAATTGTGACCTGTATACGTCCATCTCATAAAAACCAGCTTGTATGTCCAGTACAAAAGTCAAAATTTGGTGCATGAGAGAGCCTTTGTGTACGCAGAACCAAAAGAATGGAACAAATTGCCCCTGGAAGTCCAAAATAGTCCAAACTTGACTGTATTCAAACGACGTCTAAAAACCTTGTTTTTTACCCAAACTTTTGAACAATAATTGAAATGCTTCACTTTTTATCTGTATATTGCAACATAACTATTCCTTTGTATTATTGTGTTTATTTGTATATACATGTATGTTTTGTTTTGTTTTTTCTTATTTTATAACATATTTACATTGTAAATACTGTAGCGCTATTGACAAAGGACCAAAGCCTACTGTGAGCGCTATTGACAAACGGAACTACTGCCTTTATGGACCAAACCCTAAACCATAACACCCTCTCAATTAGACTTCGACTGGGTCACTACACCCCTTTTACATGTATCACCTCAGGGTTTATATTTTGTTTGCGTAGAAATACAGTGGGTATACATGTAATAACTTCATAAACCGTTCAATGATATTCGTTTACTTCTTGCTATATTCTGTGATGTGCGTCAACAGAACTGTCAAATATGTGTACTGTATGTATGTTATAATTTGCATTATTTTCATCACGGAGAATAAATTTTTTTTTGTTTTTGAAACTCAAGAGAATTCTCAAATTCATCTAATGATAGTGCCCTTGGGTCATTCTGTTATCTAATTGTATAAGGAAATCAAAATTACTATTAGCCAATCCAAATTTGAAGTCAATTTACATTTGTTTTGGGTTTGGTTTTTTTTTGGGGGGGGGGGGGGTTTCGTTTTTCTCCATTCGACGCTGTTCGAATCAACCTTCTTCAGTCAGTATGTGCGACCATACGAATGAATTAAGACCGGCATATACATACGTCATAGATCTACGTCATGCAGTATTCGCCATACAGTCTGTTTACTTGCAAGCCAGCATGTCACAAAACATTGACATTTCGTTCCATCCGAATGACTAGATTTAAAAACGGGAATCCGAAAGAGAAACCCCGAGTAACTGGGATCGGACTGGAGACCGTCTAGCTAGTGAATTTTTTAAGCAGTACACAAACCATCAAACAATTAAGCATCACTATTTTGAAGTGAGAGAGAAAGAGATAAAAGAGAGAGGGGGTGGGATGGAGTGTGTGTGAGAAGCCCCGTTGCCCCCCCCCCCCACCTGGAAAATCGCGCGTCTTTGGCGAGCTCATAACGGGCCTTTGCGTACTTGTGTGGGATTTGTCCAATGGGTGTTTGCTATGACTTTTGATAAACTCGAACCATTGATCGCTAATCAATTGAATGTAAACCGTGTTTGAAGAGCAGAGGAGTATGAGAGAGGGAGGGAGAGGGGAGGCGCGAGGTAGTGCGAGAGTAAAAGTTGCTGCGAGAGAGAGTGTGAGAGAGCGAGAGAGCAGAAAGAAGGGTACGTCAAAACGATACAAACTAGGTCGTTTCTGGACTAATATATACAGGTATATGGTACAGTTATATTTCAATAATTCGCTTGCGCGTAGGAGTCTTTAGCAGTTGAAGCAAACCCCTTTTTAACAATGTCACATACATGGATATATAAGGCCCTTGCCTGTTGTCTTACTATATCTGGCATTACATAAACTTAACAAACGATCCTTCCCGCCATAAGTTGTTCGTTCGTTTCTGGGGTTTAACACCCACTTCCACAAGCGGTGATAACGTAGACAAACATAAGTGCATGAATATTTCAAGATAACTTTTGTCCAATCCTTTCACTTAATGGTAATAAAATGTGTTTAAACCAGTGCCATTATATGCAACAACTCTTGTTGACTGCCCGGACGATTTATGGTAATAAAATGTGTTTAAACCAGTGTCATTATATAATGACAAGCCTAGGGTCTGAACTGTTGCCCAATGAATTTTTCATTTTGTGTAATATATTACATATTCGTCACATATAAATTAATCTTGATCATATGTCCAATCATTGGACATTCTACACACAGAGATCCGTGTACTTCGTACACGACAATCAACCTCTGTCCTGAACGGCCGCAATTTCCAAACAAAAAACTAAATAAACTTATTCAATTCCATTCAATGGAAGCAAAATAAATTTTCGAAGTATATCGATTTTTAAGTCGTCGATTTAGTATTTAAAATATCTGTCAACTAGCTTAGTGTGTGTTCTCAAGCGGAGCTAACAGTAGAAAAACAGTCTTAGTTTAGCATGACCATTGTGTTCTCCCTTTAAGCCTAAACTTGCACAACCAATCAGTTTCTACCTCAAATCTAGTCAAATGAATGAATTGATAAGGCGTGAGTTTGCGCATTGGTGTTTAACCCGCTCCGTGGATATATTTTAATTCTTGCTTTCATAATTCTCGGAATACAATCATTATTAACACGTGGACCCATACATATTAGTGGATTATTTTCGCATCGGATATAAAACGGATTAGTGTTCCAGTCAATTGAAATTCTGTCAAAATGAATTAGGCACGAATAAAGACACCAAATTCCACAATTGTTCATTTCTGCATCGGATATAGAACAGGTCTGTTTTCCAGTTAAATCAAATTCTGCCAAAATCGGATGAGCCATTTTTTATTATTTCAATTTTGTATTAATCAAATATTTGTTAATTCCGAAAATAAGTTCATCTAGTTATTGGATTGGTAAATTTATATTGGATTTTGGTTGAAATAAAAAACAAAGTCACGATGAGGGTTAAAAGGACTATCTATTTTTCTCATGTTCATGTATTGGTATAACCGTAAGGGAAGTTTATTGTCAAGACAAAATACACCAGCTGCAAGGAAAATCAAAGCAGTATTACAGAGACCCACTCTTCCAGAAAAATCAACACCGGCTAAACAAATTCCCAGGACGACTGAGAAACCAAAGACTCAAAGTTTAACATCAACTAAGTTTGTACTTGGAAACCAATGTGCCGTTAACCTTTCGTGGCCAAACGGCAGTGACGAGTGGCAAATCCTTGATAATAATATTACGTTTGTTTATTCGGCTTTTGCAGTACCATCGGAAAATAAAGTGAAAATAATGGGAATACACCGAACTCATATAGCGCCTAAAAGGCGTTATGTTTGTTGGTTTTATAAAGATACACAAAAAGTATCACAAGTTCAAACAAATGCCAAAATGTCTCTTTTGAAAGACCACCATGGCCGAATGTAAGTTATTATTTGTTTCTTTCGAGCGGTTATCATTTGAACATGGGTCCATATGTTTTAATGTTAGTAAACATGGCTCCATATGTTTATTTACATTTCTTCCCACTACTTAAGAACCTTACCGGCAAGCGTATAAAATTGAACCATGTGTTAGTCCTGAAGTGACCTAGTTGAATGGCCACCATGAAAGAATGTGACGTCACCGTTTGACATTCTGTCATGGCGCTGAAAGCCATTGTGGTACACGATTCATGTACCAATGGTAAAATGTTTATTTTGTCTTAAATATTGGATATCAGAAGTCCATCTTTTCCCGGTAAGATCACAACATCGATGTTGATTTAAATTGTTAAATAATTCGTGTTTACAATGTCGACGATTTTAGATGATATTTAGTTAGAGACTTATATAGCTTCTTTAGTTTTATAGAAAATATTCTTTCAAATTCTCCCAAAACGGCACTTGTAACTTGAGGTTTTACACGCAATCCTCTTGCGAAAACTTATAGATAGGTTTGAGCAATATACCTAGGTTTCCAAAAAAGGAATTTTAAAGACAATATTCTTTCAAAAATTTTATAACAAGTTAAGTAGAGGGCTCGAGATAATTAAGTCTGGCGCTTAAGATAATTAAGTCGGGCGCTCGAGATACTATTAGTCGAGCGATCGAGATACTATAAGTCGAGCGCTCGAGATAATACAACTACATACGTCTTAACTTTTCAACCGATGTTTTCAGCTGTATAATTTTGTGCATTATCTAATGATAAATTTGCGTTTTTACAACCCATTCAAAGCTGCAGTCATGGAGCTGATACTCGCTTTTATTTCGAGGGGTTGGGATGGCCTAGTGGTCTAGAGTGCCGCGCTTCGACCTCTAGCTGGCCGGTCACCTCTGGCTTGCGACTGTGGTTTCGATCCCTGGTGTGAGCGTATGTGGCATGGAGATAGGGGCGCCTTCTCAACCTCGTGGGTTTCCTCCGGGCACTCCGGTTTCCTCCCACTGCTAAAGACCCCTACGCGCAAGCGAATTATTGAAATAAAATTGAAACCATATGTAAGTCCCAAAATGACCTAGTTTGTGTCGAGTGGACTTTAAACCCCATTTCTCTCTCTCATTTTATTTCATCACATTTATATCTTTTCTAACCAGTTTCCAACTATCTTACCATCCAGGTATGGGAGCATGATGGCCACGTGTCCACTTGCAGATAACGGCAATTGGTATGCCGTGGCTGTTTCAATTTCAAAGAAAGACACACCGCTCAACTATATGGTTCTACATTATCCAGAAAGACAAATTAAAAGAAATTTTACTCTTTGCCTGTCGATTATGCATTCTAAATATAGGAAAGTTATGGAACTCATAGAAACTTTTGAGTTTGACAAAGCCCTTGGAGCTAACCACTTCGTTTTATACCATCGCTCTTCAGCTAAACAAAGTAACGTCGTTTTGAACCATTACATTAAGGCTGGTGAATTAACCCTTTTGAACTACATCTTACCAATCCCTCCAAAAGGAATTCATTATTTTGGACAGATCGCTGCTGTTAACGATTGTGTTTACAGATCTCGTGGTATCTCGCGGTATGTGCTTGTGGTGGATTTGGACGAGATTTTGATTCCATATCAATTTAACAACTGGATGTCCATGATGGACAACCTGACTTCCGCTAACCCGAATGCGTCTGCTTTTATGTTCAGAAATACATTTTTTGATACAAGCATGCCGGACGACATCAGAAGATTTCGTCTTTGGGATAAAGCAACTCGCTATAAATTGGAGAAGTTTTTAAAAGTGTGGAGGGAAGATTTCATTTTTGATTATTATCATCGCTGTAAAACGCTTGTGATGCCGGAATGGATAGACAGAATGGGTATACACGTTACCGAACGAATAAAAGGGGGTCATAAACTGCTGCAAGTGAACGAATCGGTTGCATTGTTACATCACTATAGACGATACGGTTCTTCGCAAGCTAGAGTCTTCAATGACGAAACGCGAAAATACAGTGGAATAGTGGTTGATCGTGCAATAAAAACATATGAAAAACTTAAGCCTTGTGTGCCCGATTTATAATGTATAACTATTAAAACGGAGCTTTAGGAGCCACAGCTCATGGTCAACCACCAGCTGGTGGCCCTCTAGAAATTTGGTGAAAGGATTTGTGAAAGGTGAATCAAAATGAAATTAGTCTAACTTATTATAATTTTTTAAGACATTTCGGTTAATAATATACTGTATTTAAATGTATCGTAGATGTGACGTGGCAAAGAGAAATGGTATACTGTAAAACACCAGGCTCCAAGCTGCCAAAGTATTCTTAGACTTAAGTTAAACATGCATTATGCAAGCGCTAAATCTGCCTATTGCAGATCTTTCTTTAGGCCTGAAATATTTTCTAAAGTATTAATTAGACATTAATTAACTTACCCAGGCCTTAATGAACTCTCGATGGCATCAGATTTCACCGATATTAAATAGATTGAAACGGTTCGGCGATACTTTGATTTAATCAAATCTGGAGGACCGAGACTTCGCTTCGATCAACCAGTAGGTTGGTCGAAATTATTGCACACGTCTGTCAAACCTTCAAGGGCTAATATCTTCGCATGCAATAGAGTAACTTGAATGAAATTTTCAAATTATTCATTTTACATTATCTAATTTCGAACTATTATAGCAAGAATGGCTAGTTCTTTATCTAAATCTTACATACTGTATCTTTAACAATTTACTAGAAAAAAATCGCCTTATGTTTACTAAAATACATCAATAAGAAAAATTATGTGCGAAGTTTTGTGTATCTGGATCAAAGATATTTCTCATCAAACAGTGATTGAAAGTTGAGTAAATTCTGAACATTAGTCTAAGAATGCTTTGTGAAACCGGGATCAGGTCTCGTCGGTAGGTAACATAATGCTCTATAGATACAGAACATGTAATTGTCTTTCTTGCGGATCTAACAGCACCTGTTTGTAGACCGACAAGAATCGACAAGAGCTTTTTGTGTCAATAACGTCCAATGTATTACAATAAGCGCGCGACAAGTAAAGATCAACATAATATCCAATATTGAAATCTTATCATAAAAAAATTTACGAAATTATGGGTAAGTCAAATGCTTATCTTTCTTTTTGATCTAGAAACAGACTGTGAAATATAATCGAATTAAGGCTATATTGGATTATTTTCAAGGGCTGGAATATCAGGAAAACGCGTTTTGAGAATATAATTTTATGACTTGGAATTTTGTCTGAGGGTTTGGATTGTTCGTATTTGGTTTTATTTTTTTTTCAAAATGGTCGCGGGCATTCGACGTAGCGCTTTGCACCTTTGTACCTTATATTCATTTTTGCATAACCCTGAATTCAGGTGGAATTTCGGTCGCAAAACCACATAAAAGGGCTTTATTGAACCACTTAGTAGATCGCTTCCTCGCGAACTCTAAACATGTATATTTTCCTTCCTCCAAAATATGGAATTAGGGTGTAATTTCAGTCGCAAAACAACAGGTTGCTTTTGACCACTTACTAGTTGTTGCAATCACAGCACGGAAAAGTAGGAGAAAGCGTATAATATGGTAGTCTATTTGCGGCGTAGAACATTGCGCCTGAGAATGCCGGTGGATATAAAGTGTGACCATCCGTGATATTCTGTTTACTGAATTGCATTCATATTAAGACCAATCTCGAAACCTAAACCGGAAGGTTGTATGAGCTCGCCTGTCCAACCTCGTGGATTTTCTCCGGGTCCTCCGGTTTCCTCGCACTGCTGAAGACCCTTACGCGCAAGCGAATGATTGAAATGAAATTGAACCATGTGTTAGTCCCGAAATGAACTAGTTTGTGTCGGGTTGATGTACCCCCCCCCCTCTCTCTATCATCTCGCTAAACCTAAACCACTTTGGGTGGACTGCGATGTGACATAAATCTTTTTCGTGAAAACCTAATCCAGGGCACAGTATGTAGGATTTTAAAAGTGGGGGTGCAGCAGAGAGGTGGGGCGCCATAGCTTCCACGTAAGTGATATAAGAAAGTTTGGATCAGGGCTATTTCTCGGGGCGCCTTATTTTTCTTGGGGATGCAATGCATCCCTTGCTCCCCCCGCTAGATACGGCCCTGACCTACAACTTGCACTGAGCCTATCCACCCCTTTAATACGATTAGACAGCAATTATGAATGTCGTCATTTTACCATAATTTCCATTTTGTTTGCCGACACACTATAATATAATATAATTGTATATAGTAGGTATTCATTGGATAAATCTTTTTATAACAAGGACTATTATGATTATAATGTTTTATTAATCATTCGTTAAATATACACATAAGCAAATAAAGCCGAAATAATAAAATTATTTTCACAAGGCGGCGAGGATGGTCGCTATTCAATTTTATAAAACAGAACCATGAGAAACGTCAGCAATGTGCTATTTCAAATAACACGGCTGGTCAATGTATCCGTTTAAAAGTACCAAGAGACGTATTCTACATTCAGATGACCGCTGATAGATAGTTTGTGTAAACATACATTATACAACAGCTAAATATGTCGATTGTGGGTCTTTCTTTGTAGGCGGGTAAAGATAAAAATGCACCTTGAACAAACTAGTACCCACATAACAAAAGCGGCCATAATCGGTCTTGGGGAAATTTGAATAATTAACATCAAACCAAGATGGCCACCAGTGGACCAGAATATCGCCGAAATATCCGAAACGATTGACTTTAATGCAAATAAATTTATTACCGACGTTGCAACGTCATTATCAAATTTATATTGTTATCACTAATCCTGAATTGTTATCTAAATTATCAATTAGGCACTAATTAAAGCTACAATTTCATATTTCTAAGTTATATATTTAAAATGTATTAATTAAAATAAAGCCCTAAAATTTTTATTAATCCTATAATTCAGTATCGTCAGTTGAGAAATTGGACAAAATATCATTTTCAACTTCAAATTCAAACATTTGAAGATAGCTATTGCATGGGGGGGTGCGGGAAATAGAAAACAAGGGCGGTAATTGTGTTATTATTTCCTATGTGGGTGAATTTCAAGTGCGATAAATAAAGCCCATGATCGTAATATAGTGAGTTGACAACCTTTTGAACAAAAGACTTATAAATAATTATGTGTTGACTTTCTTAGAAAATATGAAATTATCGCTTTAATTGTCGATGTCATCGCAAGCCTTGATATTTACTGGATTACAGCCCGATCTGCTGCCCAACGCTATATTCTGGGTTCAGGGTGGTTCAATTTGACTGAGATTTTCAGCAAATTCACTTTACATTATGTAGTTTTTAACTATTATAGTGAGAACTGTCAGCTCTTTATCTAATCTCCCATAATGTATCTTTAATTAAATTCAACAAATAATATTGGCTAAAAGGGGCGCTTTATTTTTGGTGATTTAGACCATTAAAAACGAAGGTGGGGTCTTAGCTTGGCCTCGATGTCCATTATGGAAATAGTTAAAACAAATATTTTGTCAGAAATAATTTGAATTCTGTAATTTATTATTTTACAACAACTATATTCTAGAGAAAACCATTGTAAAATAAGATATTTTAAATGTATGGTTGTGTGTCGACCAAATCGATAGAAGAAAATCTTATTTCTATTGTTTTCTATGAAATATCATGGAAAACCTGTAGGATGGCAATTAGTTAGAGATGTGTGGAAATCTATTTAGATTTAGCAACAGTTCTTCAGAAGCACTAACGAATATACAGAATAAAATTCTTTCTATAACTTTGTATAGCTCTCTGTGGAAAGCTGAAGGGAGTTGATGCCCGAATGGTTAGCATGGGAGCGCTGTATCATAAGGCCTGTCATTGTCTCAACTGGCGTGGTTTTCCTTCCCACGGTTGTACGTGACAAGGAGTAAGATCGTCTGTCCAGCCCCGTGGGTTTTCTCCGGGTCCCCCAGTTTCCCCCCCTCGAATTATTGAAATAAAATTTAACCATATTTTAGTCCCGAAATAGGTTGGACGATATGGGGGCTATTCCATTTTCTATAGGATGAAATTCTTTAGTATTCTACAGAAATTTAACGGACCGTTTAGAAATGACACGTCAGCAAGATAACAATCAACTTTCTAGTTATTGTTATAGGTTTATATTTATTATTATGTTGTTCACTCTACACATTGCACGGTTAATTATTTGATATTGTATATATATCTACCAAATGTATTTTGATGTACTATGGGCCGGGGTCTAGATTACTGAAATAAAGATTACATTATTATATAACGATCCGTTAGAGTTTAACGGATCGTTAAAATAACTTAATTTTGAGCAACTGGCCCAGGCCCTTATTTAAGCTGGTGGGGTCAAAGGCGTTTTATAGCGGAGGCGCTGGAGGCGCCAGCCTCCTCGCGCAAAAAATCAAAGAAATTGGAAAAAATAAAACGGGAGAAAAATGCTAAAACCGATGAGAAAAATGAAAATGTACCGTAGTTAGGGAGCCCTAAAGGCAGACAAAAGGGCCCCAGTCTGATAAAAGGGCCCCTCTGGCCAAGGGAAAGGGCCCCGAGTCCGAGTCAATCGTTTTCTATACACTGTTACTGTCGAATCCATTACTGAATGAGAATGCAGTCATTGCATTGACATACAAATCATCAATCAAGACGCTATCCCGCCAGCGAAAGAGGGCCCTAAAAATAGTATAGCCTCCGCCATGATAAACCTTAAAACGCCCCTGGGTGGGGTGTCGAGGCGCACGCTGTAGATTTAAAGGCCTAATCGTTCTCACTATCCAATCTGATTGAAACACAGATCCTATTTCGTTTCGTTTTTTATATAACAGGCGTTCTAGTTGATGTGAGGAATTAGGAGAACGCTAGATCGGAGACGGTCCTACGCATTTTATGACGTCACATGTGGATTGTGGGTTAGGGTAAGGGTTAGGCTTAGCCCAGGGTTATGGTTAGCCCTGTTTACATCTCGAGACTTTGACGAAATCTACAGGTCCTAGCCCTTACCCTAACCTTAACCCACAATCTATATATGACGTCATATGTGCTAAAATGCGTAGGACCGTCTTCGATCTAGCGTTCTCCGGGGAATTAGTCAATGAAACGGTGTGTTAAGACGAAATCTTTGCAGGTAGGTAAACCCCTAGAAATGTCAACGCTGATTAATTAAATATTAACCCCCTGAAATTAGACGGAAGGACAAATTAGATGGACGCACAAACAACGGAATTATGCCGCACTTCGATTCTGGGGCGTGTTACAGCGTGACATGATCGAGCATCACTAAGCAGCAGTACTCTATTTATTTCATTTCGTGGTAGTTAGTAGTTTTTATTTTTTTATCTTTTTAAATTTTCTTCATTGTACAATGTGTATCATATATTGTACCAGTATTGAAATTGTAGGGGTGTAGAATAAACCCATGGCTTATTTGATTTGCATAATTTAAAAAAATCATCAATTATACTTTATTAATTTTTAATGTTACTTCTTGCAATTATAAAACCATTCATTCATATTTGATATTATTGCTGTGTTCATTTATTTATTTCTATAATTTAATGCTGCAAGAGTCCAATGGGGCTCTTCGTTTAATCTGGGTTCTTCTCTAAAACTTTGGCCAGTGACTTAAGGTATCAAATATGGTGAAAGTCTTGTTCGTCTCCATACAGCATTTTTTACATAATATTCGTGTCGATAGCCTCGTTTGTCACGCAATTAGATTTTCAGCAATATTCTGCTATGCCCTGGTTAATGGGGCATAATAAAATCTTGAGTCATGACGTAGCGTTATGTAAACATATTTGGTCCAATTTGGCGCTTTGTTTAAAATGTAACGATATTGTTACTGTTACGACTTCAGGGCTCCTGTTCACATAGCCCACTCCTGCGTAACTCGTAGGGGTGTTACAGGTTAACCAGGACCAAATAATTACATAAAGATAAAGCATGATCACAGTTCATTCCCATCTTTATTATCAACGTCCACTACACGTGCTCACCAAATACAAGCCTAGATAATCTCGCCTAACAAGGGAGATAACTACAATAATAAACTAAGGTCATCAGACCAATATATTCATGCCGCGTTAGTATTTAAAGGAGAACACCATAACAATAAATGTAAACCAGAACTAAACTATGCAAGGCGTGTCGACTTGACATCGCTACATCACCCCCGCCTCAAAATTATGAGTTACACTCGAATGACGAAGCTGTAAAACAATCGTCCGTTTCAAAGCCTTGAAATAGCGTTCATGTTTATCAGGCATATTGCAAATCACAGGTCTAACAATATTTCATATGATGTGATAAGTATCGATACAAAATAATGTATGAAGTAGAAACAATGAAAGTGATAACATACACAATAATTTTAGGATTCAAAGGGTTAACATTAACCTATCAGAACTATAAAGGGTTAACACTTTCAAATAATATAACGTACAAAATTAACCATTAACATTTTTACAGTGTATCTTATCTACAGTGGGTGACCATTTTATAACACATTGTGACTTACTATAAACCAGTGGAATAATGGGTTACATTATCAAGGAATCATACAGAGTACACAAGTTATACCATCATCCCTTTACCTTAAAATCTCAAAATATCTCATAATAATACTACATTCATTTTTTTTTTTTTTTTCACAAATACCAACCTTTACAGTGTGCTATGTTAAATGTTATTTTCACAACAAACATTGCAAACATTATCAGATTAACAAGTAGAGCTTATTGGGCACTTATTATTTAGATATAATTTCTTAAGCTTTGGTAAATTTATTATCAAATTATCACTTAATAATATCATAAATAAAGCCTGTGAATTACTCAACTTGAACAATCATAAATAACACACGTAACACCAAAACCATTCTTCAAATAACATAGGCTTCTCACTAAAACATCATTATAACTTATTTTAAATTAACAGTGAAAGACATTATTTTAGGAATATGAAACAATTTTCATCTAACGTCTTTTCAAATTAGGGATTTTATCATGGGTTTCTGTTACAAGCTTTTGGCACTTATCAGTTAAATCAGAAAAATTAACCCAAGAGTTATCTCGTGAATTATAGCCAAGCCATTTAACTCTATATTGCCAAGACTTATTGCAAAATCTCTTCTTAAGAATCTTTTCGATTTCAAACGTTTTTAAATCTTGATCATTTTGTGACAAATTAGGATTATTATCAGTAGGTACAAAATCAGGTTCGGGTACAAGATTATCATCAACCTCTGCAGAAGATAATACAACTGGTTCTACGCTATCGATATTGCTTGGTGGTGTAGGATCATCTGGTTCATCATTTCGTAAATAACCATGTTTAAGACGATTGGTATTCACTCTATTTGTAACTAAGTGTCCATCACTTTTGCGGCGCAATTTCACATGGATATCAGAGAGTTTTTGGATTATATAATATGGACCACACCAAGGCCGGAGTAGCTTTCTGGTCTGTCCACCAACTAAAACAGGTTTATATAAAAATACTGTGTCACCAACTGAAAATGTGGGTGAAAAAGCTCTCAGTTTAGATTTCTCCTCCATAATCTGTTTTCGATCCCGGAGCGTTTGTATTGAAACCTGTCGAGCACATTCAACCTCCTCTATTAATCTCAAAATGTAGTCACAAGCACTTTTAGGGATATCAACTGGCGACAGTGACAAGTTCAAAAAAGTTTTTGGATAACGTCCATGAACTAAGAAAAATGGACTGTATTCGGTACTATCCATACACGGGGAAGTGTTATACGAAAACTGCACAAACGGGATAAACCGGTCCCATTCATTATGAACTTGATCAATATATTTTGACAATGAGTTCAATATAGTAGACATCATACGTTCACTTTGACCATTACAAGCGGGGTGGTAGCTAGTTGTTTGTGTTTTTGTTATCTGGAGGAGTTTGCAGGTCTCTCTAACAATATTACTCAGGTAGTTGCTACCTCTGTCACTATGTAGATATTCCGGTATTCCATGGCGACAAATTACATTCTTCAAAAACTCAGATGCGACGGTTGGGGCTTTAATATTAGCTAATGGAATCAATTCCACATATTTAGTCAAGTAATCGATAAAGACTAGGACGTACTGATTTCCTGTACCAGTACATTTAGGTAGGGGTCCTAAGATATCTGTACTGATTCTCTGGAAAGGATGGTCAGCAACTGGCATTGGGGTGATTTTAGTTCTCGTGGGTTTCACAGGAGCTTTTCTCTGACAGCATCTAACACACGATCGAACCCAATTGATCACATCCCTGTACATCAAAGGCCAATAAAACAATTCTCTCGATTTTTGTATTGTTCTGTTAATTCCAAAATGTCCACCAGACAAGGCATCATCATGGGTAAAGTTTAAAGCACTATTTACCAACGTCGTCGGGATAGCAATTTGAATAAAAAGTCTGTTAGGTCGGTGGCCCTTTCCATTGTGTGCTGACACACGATATAAAACATCATGACTCATGAAATAATCTTGACTAAAACACAGGACATCTTTTCTCGTTTTTTCGTTCTCAGGTAAATTACCAGTTTCCAAGTATTCAATAACGTCACGATATTGTTCATCAGAGTGTTGTGCCTCTATCAGTTGTGTCTGTGACCAAAGACAGGTAGTGGAATCCACAAGTGACTGAGCCTCACGTAAATGATCTTCCTTCACAACTGGCTGTTGTCCACTGCGAACTGGAGCAATGATCGGTGGAGGGACTGGGTCTGTGGGAAATAGGTCTGACAAACACTTGATATCATAGCATGGTAATACATCCAAATGGTTATCCTCTACACTGGAGCAAGACTCGTACTCTCTACGACTAACACCATCAGCATTGCCATGGTTGATGCCTGGGCGATATAAAATGTCAAAGTTGTACGACTGGAGAATCGCAATCCATCGTGCGTATTTACCAACAGGTGATCGCATCTCAAAGAGCCAGCGTAAAGCAGAGTGATCCACAACAGCTGTAAACCTACAATATCGCAAATAGCTATCTAAATGTTTTACACAAAATACTAGAGCCAAACATTCTTTTTCGGTAATACCATATTGTTTTTCAGCACCGTTTAAAGATCGTCCTACATATGAAATAACACGTTCAGTTCCATTCTGGGTCTGACACAACACACCGCCGATCGCAAATGAACTAGCATCGGAATACAGCGTAAAAGGTTCATTACAAATAGGATACCCAAGTATCGGCGCTGATACTAACAATTGTTTAAGAGAGTCAAACGCATTTTTACACGATTCAGTCCACTCAAAGGGTGTGTCTTTCTTGGTAAGCGAAAACAATGGTGTCGCAATCTCGGCGTAGTTACGAATAAATTTACGATAATATCCAGATAGGCCTAAGAAGGCACGCAAATCCTTAAGACAAGTAGGTGTGGGATAAGATGATACAGCGTCAACTTTAGCAGGATCTGGTGAAATTCCTTCAGAGCTAACAATGTGACCCAAATAATTTATTTTGGAATGCGCGAAGAAACATTTCTTCGGGTGTAATTTCAGGTTTGCTTCTTTCAAACGATCAAAAACTTCTTGTATATGCTGCAAATGATCTTGAAAAGTATGACTAAAGATAATTACATCATCGAGGTAAACTAAGCAATGTTTCCATGACAATCCTCTCAAGACGGCTTCCATAATACGCTGAAATGTTGCTGGACTATTCTTAAGGCCCATCGGTAATCTCTTAAACTGGTAGAGACCAAGATGGCAACGCCACGCAGTGTATGGTCGGGAAGCAGAATCGATGCTTACTTGGTAAAAGCCACTCTGTAAATCCAACGTGGAAAAGTAGACAGGGTTTTCAGCACCGAGACTTTCTAAAGCATCTTGTGTGGTTGGTATGGGATGTGCATCTAACAGCGTACAGTCATTGAGGCGTCGAAAGTCACATACGAAACGATAGGATTGATTATTACGTTTCGCAATCAAGAGACAGGGGGCAGCCCACGGACTTGTTGATTCTTCGATAATACCTTGATCAAGCATGTCATCTACCATACGTTCTAAAACATCCTTCTGTTTACGACCTAACTTGTATGCACGTTGTCGTATGGGACGCTGACCCGGGGTAACTTCTATTTTGTGTCTCAGGATATCACACTCGCCAAGTTTATTGTCCTGTCCAACAAACACTGATGAATAATCACTTAAAAGCTTGAGTAGATCACCTGATTGACTAGCAGACAAGTCACTAGATATTTGTTGTGAATTTATAGGGTTAATATTATTAATTGATACATTACTGTTAACATCTTGACTTAAACGATTACATCCATTATTATATAAATTCTTGTTTTTATAAGCGAACTGAACATTTGAATCATTTGAATCGGGTAGCTTACAAACAGTGTCACGTTTTGACAAACAAACAAACTTCCCAATAATAGAACCCTTTGGTAAAATAACATCATTATTACTAAAATTACAAACTGCTTGATAAACATTTCCATTATGAACCTGAGAAAGTGATTTAGTAGTGAGTAACCCTAATGGAAATGCATAATCATTTCCACTCACTAAACCATTTACACCATCTGGTAAAGTAGGGCCTTTAATACGTGCAATAGTAACTACTTGCGAATTAGAGGGCACATGAACATCTTGATCTGTTGTCAAATTGCGTTTTGGATCCAATGATAATGACTTCTTACCAAAATTAATTACAACATTATGTTTTTGTAAAAAATCTAAACCTAATATAATAGGAGGTGACAATTTTGGTACTATATAAAATACAACATCAACATGAACATTATCAATAATTAATTGTAACAAAATTTTTCCAGTGATAGGAACCTTTACATCATTTGCAGTAACAATATGTTTTCTTATATCAGATGACAGAATTTTACCACCAAATTTATAAACAATGTCTGAATTTATAACACAAAAATCTGCACCACTATCGACAAGTGCAGTGGCTTTTACACCATTAATAGTTACAGGTATATAATTTCCAAGCAAATTACCAACAGTGGAAATTTTACCAATCATTTCCCCATTTTCACAATCTCTGGCAAACGGGGCATTTTTGACAGAGTCTACGCGTTTCCCGAACTACTTTTACTTGATCTGGCTCGACAGTGACGAGAAATATGATTAAGTCCACCACAGTTATGACACGTGACATCTTCCTGTACATTATTATTGCGGTCTTCATTTCTTCGGTCGTCATTTCTTCCCCGTCCCTGTATGAGTCTATAACACGTCTTGGCTGAATGTCCGGCCCTGTCACAGATTTGACACATGACCTGTCCTCTACGCTCAGAAAATCTAACAGCATCAATATGATTAGACCGAGACTGCGACATTTCCTCCACTTGTGACTTTAAAGTTGACACTTGTGACACCAACTCCCTGTAATCTGAGACTGCACCTGAGCTGGGTTGAGACTGACACATAAGAAATGACGACTCATACACAAGACGTGCCTGTTGGACTGCAGCACTGATCGTTTGGGGTCGACTTTGAATTACAGACGCCCGAAGAATAGGGTTCAAACCTCTAATAAAAGCAGAGAGTGTTTCTTGTTCGGATTTATTGAGCCGAGAGCACATGGAATTTATGTCAAAAATGTAAGTCTCTAAGTTCTCTTGATCACGCATGGTTCGACACCATAACTGTTGTTCAATCAACCATGAACTAGCTGTCTGTCTGGCAATAAAATGTTCCATAAAATGGTGATAGAGACGCGCAGAATTTAATTTCACCTGTTCGGGCAACCCATTGAACCACAGCAGCGCTTCTCCCTGGAGTAACAACATCATTGCAGCACCTATTCGCTCATTTCTGATACTCTGTAAAACGACCCATGCCTGGAATCGGTTCAGCCACATTCGAGCGTCTTCATTTGGCGTTCCAAAAAAACTGTCAATCTTTATATTTCCACCGGTAGCCATTTTGTATTTACTAAAATCAGCGGTGGCCTCACAAAAAGTAACGAAATTATTCAAACCATCACCATCGGCATTTCCACCATATGTTACGACTTCAGGGCTCCTGTTCACATAGCCCACTCCTGCGTAACTCGTAGGGGTGTTACAGGTTAACCAGGACCAAATAATTACATAAAGATAAAGCATGATCACAGTTCATTCCCATCTTTATTATCAACGTCCACTACACGTGCTCACCAAATACAAGCCTAGATAATCACGCCTAACAAGGGAGATAACTACAATAATAAACTAAGGTCATCAGACCAATATATTCATGCCGCGTTAGTATTTAAAGGAGAACACCATAACAATAAATGTAAACCAGAACTAAACTATGCAAGGCGTGTCGACTTGACATCGCTACATTACGCATGCAGTTAGCAATTCGTTGTTAATAGGGGTATTGACCAGTCATAATTTGGAACAGACATTTGATTCCATTAAAGCGGTGTTTGTGGGATTAGCTGATAGCTCTAATCAAACGAAACACTGCGAAGGGCATGATGAAATATAGATAGGTTGCACATTTGAGCACAACTTCGTATATTAAGGTTGCCAAAACATCTTTTGAAAAGTTAAAAACTTATAAACGACCAATGTATAACGTAAAGTGTCCTAGGGTGAGAATCTTTGCATGAAGTTTTAAAAACCTCCAAAATTTGACAAAAAGTGTAACTCTATTTTTGATAACATAATGTCATATATATTGATCTTACATGACCTGTCTGAATCCATATTGTCCATAAATAATGGAGTTACTTCCCTTTGTGTTTTTGAGAGTTACTTCCCTTAGATAATAAATGACCTTGACTGAGTGAGGTTGGAGGTGAAATCCAAAGTTGTCTTTGTCATTTTTATGCTGATTATAATCAAGCGACATCGATGCTCACAAGAGACACAGAAAACACAACATGGTGGAGAATGCCTAAATGATCCCTCTCATCGTTTCTGACAACATATTTTTTTTATAAAGAAACAAGATAATTGAAGAAAAATGTAATTAAAATATTTTTATGCCATTGCCATGCTGAAAGCATGCTACCACGTGGTCGCCCGTTGGTTGTATATAAGAAGTGTTTTTCAGTTGACAGTTATATGCTAATAATTTTATAATCTACTTTACATCGTTATTAATGCTGTAAATTTGATCACAGACTTCCGCTGTTGTTTTATAACTTTGTTCCTGTGCGTGCTGTAACAGTGTAATACTGTAGTCACAGTAGTGTAGGCCTATATGTAGGCAGACTCAAAATAATTAGCCTATGATCCTGATACATGTAGACCTTATTATAATGTGTGTTCCTGAAGACTAATGTACACTGAGAATTAGTATCAAAGTGTCATCTACAACTGTTACATGAATTTGTTCCTGACCCGAATCCCTGTAAACAAGACTCAAATAATGATAATGATGTGTTCCTGTTTTAAATTTGTTCCTGTATCCTGCGTGTAGACTCAAATAATTATAATGTGTTCCTGTTAATTAATCAACTGCTCTGCTGTCAAGATTCGTTCCTGCATCCTCACTTCTGTAGACTTTAATATTATAATTTGTGAATCTCATTGTACAGATTTAAAGGCATTTTGCAACTAATTGTAATAATTTTATATTTATTATAATTATGATAGATATATTCAATTAAGTTTAGCGTCAAAAGTCTTTTCATAAAATGAAAAGTGTATTATTTCATGTTATTGACTTATATATTATGTCAAGTTGTCATGTAGGCCCATGTATGTAGGCCTATGTTTTTAATTACCGTAGTTTTGATAATGTTTCGTATTATTATTAGAGAATGTTTAGCTTATTTTCATTATTATTAGTCCTAATATTAACATTTAGTATGGCTGATCAAAACAGATTAGGTATTGATAGATTTGAGGGTGCAACACCAAATCGAGACCAAGCTCTTGCACACTTTTTGTCATTTATGGACTACCTCGAGTTCAATCAGGAAGAAACAGAACCTATATCTGTTGCCGAAATTAATCGTACTGTTAATTTATTTAAACAGACACTTAAAGGTCGTGCTAGGTTGTGGATTGAGGGTTGTGTTTTCCGAAGTATTGGGGACCTAAAGGGACAATTTGTTGACAAATTCTCTCAAATCAACACAACTTTTGGTTTGCATCAAAAGTATTCCGATTTTACTTATGATTCTACTGTCTCTCCTAGTGATAACCTTGAACGGTTACACAAACTTGGAAACCGGTTGGACGTTGGTGATGCACACCTTAAGCATAAATTTATTTCTATTTTGCCCGAGGCTTGTCAGAAGACAGCGGTAATGACTACTTCTGAAAATACAACATTATCACAAATTTGTGCTAAAGCACAATGTTTTTTTGATCTGAATTCTAGCATTGTGTCAAAATCTAATGTATCATTTGCTATAAATAGTGATTGTAATGCTATTAATGGCATTCGCAATCCTAATCCTAATTCATATCTGAGAAAACGGTCACCTAGTCCTAGTTCTAGTTATTATCATCGACGTGATGATCGTCCACATCGAAGTCGAGATATGCAAAGTCGTAGTCCTAGTACGCGCTCCTATTATGGGAATAAGTATGCATCTGGTTCACAGAGCCAACGTAAAATAATATTCTGTGATTACTGTTTAAAACCATATCACACATGGAGACAGTGTTTTGTTCGTCAAAAAGACTTGTCAAATAAAAGACGACAGGATTTTTGTTAAAGGGAATTTATTCCACTCCAAATAAATTCCCCAAAACAAATAATGCAATTCATAATATTAGTAAAGCGGAAATACAACTCAATAAAAGGAATTATTGTAAAGGACAGTTTCCAGATGGCAAAACCTCTTTAATACTTTTCGATAGTGGTTCATCGAAATCAATACTGTCATCACTTACATTTGAGTCGTCGACTTATCTTAATAGTTTACAACGTGTTAAATTGTCTAACCCTATTCAGTTTCGTTTGGGTAATGGACAGATTTTGAAATGTATTTATATGGTTCATATTGAAGTTAAGATTCAAGATCATACTATTGTATTTGATTGTTATATTGCTCCAAATTTAGTTGGAGTAGATATTATTATTGGTCAAGAGACTCTAGCTAGTTTGGATGGTACTTTAAATTTTAAGGATAATGTTTTTAACTGTAAGGTTAATGATAAAGTACTTTTTAGTTCCATAGGTGATGTATATGTTAAGCCAAATCAAACACGTTTTGTGACGGTGCAAGGTAAGATTCCTGCAACATTTCGTAATCAGGAAATACTTATGCATTCCCATCGCCCAGTGGCGACATCGTGTCCGGCATTATTTTTAGCCAAACTACAACGTAATAGAGTTACGATTCCACTACATAATATTAGTAGTAAGGTGTTACATATTAAATCATCTCAACCAATAGCGTATGCTTTATTGAACGACATTTATAGTTGTGATGAAATTAATGTTTCAGTTGAAAATAGAAAGCATTTGTCAGTCAGTCAGTCTGATAAAGACCTCTTTAAAAATTTTATTGATCTGTCACATAGCATACTTAACAATCGACAGAAAGAGGATTTTTATAATATACTGTGTAATAATCGACACGCCTTTAGTCTAAATGGTGAAATAGGGAATTGTCCAAATATACATGTTGATATAGAAGTCAAAGACGATAACCCATTTTATATTCGCCCATACCCAACTACGGAGTCGGAAAAAAAGATTATAGATGACGAATTACAAAAACTTGTTAAACTTGGTATACTTGCTGTAGGACATCAGTCTTATACTTCGCCTGTTTTAATATTACCAAAGAAAGGTACTGTGGAAAAGAGAGTGGTCGTTGATTTTAGACATTTAAATTCACGTATAAAACGACTCAATCACCCGTTTCCATTATTAAGTGACACATTAAAGCGAATTGGTCATTCTTCCCCAAAAGTTTTAAGTTGTATTGATCTTAAATCAGCTTTCTTTTCTTTACCACTTTCCCCAAAAGCACAACAGTATACTGGTATATCCTCTTATGCAGGAGGTAAGCATTACTATTTTAAGAGGCTTACCCAGGGTTTGAGTATTTCACCTGCAGTTTTTCAATCAACTATTGATGACGTATTATCAACAGTATCGTCAAGTTATGATTTTTGTGTCGCGCATCATGATGATATTATTGTCTTTAGCAGAGATATTGAATCTCATACCAAACATTTACAGTCAATCTTTCATGCTTTGGCGCAACATGGTTTACGCATTTCACCACGGAAATGTCTCTTTTTTCGAAAAGAAGTTATTTATATGGGTCACAAAATTGAAATCGATGATCATGATTTACTTACTATACAGCCATTATCCGATCGGTGTAAGTCAATCCAAAATCTTACGCGGCCGAAAACAAGTCGAGAAGTAAGACGTTTTATTGGTGCAGTTAATTATATCTCGAACTTTCTCCCCAAATTACAATGCGTACTTCAACCACTGCATAAGATTTCGAGTAAACGTTCAAAATTTGTTTGGACTGAGGAGCAAGAAAATGCGTTTACTGAAGTTAAATCTTTATTAGTAAAACCGCCAGTTTTATATATGCCGTGCGGAACTGGTAGAATAACGCTATATAGTGATACGTCACGTACTGCCACCGGTTCATATATTACACAAGTTATAAATGGCCATGAGAGATTATTGGGATATTATTCGAAAAGACTTCCAAAAGCATGTGAGAATTATTCAGTAACTGAATTGGAATTATTTGGTTTATTAGTCAATGTCACTAATTTTCAGTATTTGCTTCGCGGTATCGAATTTGATGCGTATGTTGATCATTCAGCTATCGTTCAATTGTTTGATTCCAAACGAATACCGTGTACAAGTCGTTTGCAAAAGCTGCTGATAAAACTTTCCCATTATTCTTTTAAAGTCGGATACAAAAAGGGTACCGAACTTGTCCTGGCAGATTTTTTGTCACGTAGTCCATTAGAGGACGATTCTGAAATTGATCAAATCGTACCCACTTGTTTTGTTCTAAGACATGAGCTAGAGCGTCCTGTTACAAGACGATGGGCGAAGGAGAACAAAATTCCAATTAAGAATATATATCCTGAAAGGAAAAAGAAAGTTGTACATAATGATTTGCCTTCTGCTCTTCCACAGAAGAAAACCCCATCTCAATTAAATGTTGAGAAATCAAGCCCAAGTACACTTAAACCTACACCAGATGTATCTAGACAACGAAATGTAGAGTTTAGAAGTCCACATGTTGAACACTCAGGTCAATTAGACACTGAACTTCGATTAGTTGATAATGTATTGGAAAAACCAGAATCTGAGATTGAGATTCCATTAGAATTATGTATGCCACCCAAACCCGTTATTCATAACCCAGATAATCTTGTTCAAAGTCACTTTCCTAAACAGAAAGAATTAGATAAATTAGTAAATATCATTAAAAGGAAAATTATTCGTGACTATAACCTTCCTATAGATAGTAATAGGTTAAGACTAGAACAGGAATCATCACCAGTTTTTAAACCCATTTATGATTTTTTGTGTCATGGAATTTTGCCATTTAATGGTAAAGCTGCTAAGTCGGTTAAGAATAAATGTGAAGAGTATATTTTGTGTGATAAAATTTTATTTAGACTTCTTATTCATGATAGTGATAATTTCACTTTACAATTAGTTATACCAGAATCTATGTCACAAAACTTAATTAGTATTTATCATGATGGCTTATTGTCTAACCATCAAGGAATTACAAGAACATATTTAACAATGAGAAAATTGTTTTATTTTCCTAGTATGTTTCATACTATAGCTACATATATAAATACTTGTCATAGATGTCAGCAATTTAAACCTAAGACTGACAATGCAAGAATTTTTCATCCACGCATTCCATTGGAATATCGCACTTTTGATAAGATTTGCTTGGATTTTAAAAGTATGCCCACAACACCTAGTGGATTTAAGCATCTTTTAGTTGCATGTGATGAAATAACCCGATTTCTGATTTGTGTACCATTAAAGACACTTGATGCTGAAACAATATGTGAGGTCATTATTCAGAAAATCATTTGTATTTTTGGCCCACCTTCCACATTGATAACAGACGCAGCGTCGTCGTTAACAGGGAAATTAGTTTCATTATTATGTTCATCGTTAAAGATAGATCATAAACTTATAAGTGTTGCAAATCATGGCAGTTTGTTAGTCGAACGCCATATTAAGACAATATCTGATTTATTAAAGTTTAATCTAAATCAGTTTGGTACTGATTGGGTAAGGTATATTCCTACTAGTACATATGCATATAATTCATTTGTATCACCACAACTTGGGAATTATAGTCCTTTTCAATTAGTATTTGGAAAGGAACCTAGGAATTTAACCGCTATTAATTGGCAATTTGATAGTTCATGTAAATCTCATAGTGAATATTTTACTCATTTACAGAGTAAGTTTAATAATATTTCATCTGTAATGTTAGATTTACAAAAGCATCAACAGCAAACTCAAAATGTTAGTATATCTCATAGTATTAGTAAAAATCCAATTTATGGATTAGGTCAGTTTGTGTATGTGTTGAAGCCTTCATCATCAGCAATTACATCAAATAGTAAGAAAATTAAAGCTGATTGGTGTGGACCTTTCGTTATACATCAAATACTAGATCGTACACATTATATTTTGGCGTCTTTACAAGGTAAGATTATGCCAGATGTATATTCTATAAATAGAATAAAACCTTGTTTTATACGTTCTAACGATAAAATTAAACGTATTACACATATAGATGAATTGAAATCTTATTTAGGTAAAAATAATGATACTTTAAACAGTATTAGTGAAGAAGAGAATCTTTTTCAATTAACAGATGTTAATGGATGTCTTTTGCCTGAAATTCCGGAAAGTAATATTCTATGTAATAGATACACATTACCGATTGATATTAATCAATGTTTAGATAATGTGCAGGTTAATCATAATCTTGCTTCTTTATGTAAATTGTCACATTCCCAATTGGAACAGCAACTTCATTTAATGGAAGTTGTACCTAATGATAATTTATTAGAACTTAAGAAAGGTAGATTTAAATGTGGAAAATTACAACTGTTAGTTAATTTTAATCCAAAACAAACTAGAGATTGGGAATGGATAAATATAGATGATAATTTAGAGTTATGCAATTTTGTGCAAGATTTGTCTGAGAACAATCGATTGAAAATAGTTGGTAGTCTACGTAAATATAACTTATCCTATTAGAATGAGTTACTAATATGTTATGCACATGTTTTGAAATGAACTTAAATTGTTGAGTAGATCTTAAATATGTAAATTTATCTTACAATTCTTTCTTTAAAGTTAGCTTAGTGCTATTGTTCATATCTACAATTATTATAGTTTAGTATTTTGAACTAAGAAATGAGTTGATTGATATATACTTGTATGTCATTACGATAACATTTATCATTAAGAGTGGAGTACTATTCATACAGTTAAGTATCAATTTCTGTTAACTTTAATATAGACTATTTTGTATTCAAGTTTAAGATAACTATACTATTCATAAAAGGGTATAATATAATATTTTGTAATATAGTTGGTTCTTATTTTTAATTCATTAATAACATTGTTTTATTATACTTCTTTTTGTGACAACCTGTTTGTTAATGTCAGAGTTTACTTAGGTAAAATTATGTTGTAATAATTATTTACAATTATTCCAATTTTTGGAAAAGCTTCACTTTCAAAAAAAAAAGGGGAGCTTTATTTCCAAAAGGGGGATGTCATATATATTGATCTTACATGACCTGTCTGAATCCATATTGTCCATAAATAATGGAGTTACTTCCCTTTGTGTTTTTGAGAGTTACTTCCCTTAGATAATAAATGACCTTGACTGAGTGAGGTTGGAGGTGAAATCCAAAGTTGTCTTTGTCATTTTTATGCTGATTATAATCAAGCGACATCGATGCTCACAAGAGACACAGAAAACACAACAATAAGATCAGTTCAGTAAATATAGTATTTACTTACATCGGGAACAGGATTACAATAAATACACAGGAACATAAATCAAACAGCAACTTACATACATCAAGAACATAAATCCAACAGGAATTTAACACAGGAGCTTGGGGGTGTAAATAAAACTTCTTACAACTCCTTGACTATACACAGTATGTAGTCAATCAGAAGTAAGAGGTTTATTTTAATCCCTTCAAGTGCCTGTGAGACTTACAGTGTGTAATAATATGTGTGAGGGAGAGAGAGAGAAATGGGGTTTAACGTCCACTCGACACAAACTAGGTCATTTTGGGACTAACATATGGTTTAATTTTATTTCAATAATTCGCTTGCGCTTAGGGGTCTTTAGCAGTGGGAGGAAACCGGAGTGCCCGGAGGAAACCCACGAGGTTGGTAATAATATGTGAAATTTTCTCCGGATCCGGGTTCCACAATATCTCGGAAATAAAATTGTTACATTTATTGCAGTGTTTGGGGTTTCTATCATACATTTTTGGCAGATAAAAATGTTCGAGATGGCGAAGAAATAAATTGAGCAACGCTTTACCTAGAAATTGCGATCCTTTGGGGGGGGGGGGGTGAAATTGAAAATCATAGTGAACCCGGAGCTCGAGGAATGTGGTAACATATTTAATGGTCAGCGCTCTAGGGCCGATACAATTTAACCGAGTCTCAAGATGGAACGTTATTTTATATTATGTACATGTAGAATCTACTCCCAAAATCCATGGAAAATGACATTATACAGAGGCGGATTCAATGGGGGGCGCCCATCCCCCTAATTTTTGGACAGTGCCCTTTTTTACTGCTGAAAGTGCCTTTGCTCAGACCCAAATATGTCCGTTCCGAACGTTTACTTAGACGAAAATATCAGCCAAATAGCTCTTGGAATGTTTACAGATGCAAGGAAATGACGGATAATTTTCTTGGGGGGAACACCCCCCCCCCTCGCAGCGGCGTGCCCCGTCTCCGCGGTCAGAGCGATCATTTTGCGGCGCCCCCCCCCCCTTTTCAAAATTCCTAGATCCGCCCCTGTTATACGTTTGTATTGTACTATAAAAGCAAGGATACACCTTAGTTGGAAACTGTTAATTAAGCTTGACCGGAGTTTCGATGGAGGTTTATGTCGGAAACTGTAATAAGCCTCGCCGTCCTCGTTTGTTTATAAAACAATCTTTCATGTTCCTCTAGTCCTCGGGGTGGGGGATCGGGAGAAGTATCGTAATTGGGGTTCTGAATCAGCACTGATTAAATTCAACGAATCTGCTCTGATCCCTTCTTTACCAACCAAACTAAAATAAAGAATTGATTGAAGGGAAATAACTCCACTTTAGTTTCCATTCTGATAGACATGAAATATGGTTTAAAGTCCAACTCTTCTTCTCCGACTGGGTATGAAGGAAAGTTTGCCAAGACAGTGGCACTAAGGCCTACTCTTATATCAAATTCCAACTGCCAAGTGATCTTTTAAGTCACGCAGGTCCATAGGACTAGACAGCTGTCCTTGTCAGGCCCTCTGCCCTGCATTTTTCTTGGCCAACACCAGGAGTGCTACAGCGTCTTACCCCCACTTAGCCACCATGGCTCCCCATTCTGATTAAATGCAAATGCAAAATAGAAAGGGAATTAAAACGGTTACATCTAACTAAAGCAACTCTTTATTAAAGTACAGCTCAGCTGTAACAGCTGATCATAAAGTAATTTTATAATCCCTTAGGATAAATAGGTAAAACAAAAGTACAAAAAAATAGTTTCAAAATCCATAACAAGTTTGACATCAGTCATGAAATCACATAATATAACATAGCATTATCACCGGTAAGAATATGGCATTTAATATCACTTAAAATAGCATTATGCAAGAGCAAAATCTGCTTATTACAGGTCTTTCTTTAGGCCTGAGATGTTATCTAACAATTAGACATTAATTAACATATCCAGACCATAATAAACTCTTTATCTCAAGGCTAGCTTTCGATGTTGGCGGATTAAATTCTTATATGCCGCTTAATGGCCGTTGATAATTAAATCAATCAAGTGGATAATCGAGACTATGCTGTTTATATTAATGATTTGAGTAATGATGACCGAGGCTATGTGAATATTTCAAACGCTTTTTTCTCGGCTAATATTGGATCAATTTGACTGAAATTTTCAGCAAATTATCTTTACACTATATAGTTTTTAACTATTATATTGAGAACTGCCATCTCTTTACCTTATCTCCCATAATGTAACTTTAAATAAAGTTCTGATGTGAATGCAAATAATGACATTGTCAAATAATGAGTTGTCACATAGATTTAAGGATGATCAGAAAATAACACACCAAAGTTTTGGACACATAATTAATTAGACTAGAATAGATCAACATTCAAGGAGTAACAGGATCAAGAGAACGGGATCCAAGCTGGGATGCTGAAAATAATTACCCAACAAACACTTTAGATACCGATATTCCACTCTCTAAAAACAGTCTCTTTAAGTTAATTATAAATATTCAATTTAGACCAGGCCTGGAAATAACGTTTTTTGATGTGCCTGACAAAATGACAGGCATTAATGAAATACATGTGGTACCTGACATTTTCAACTTAGTGCCAGACATGTAATTATAATATCAATAAAAAAGACAAATCAGTCCCTGACAAAATGACAGGCACCAGAGGTTTTGTGTCTGACATTGACAAGGCCTCAATCTGTGCCTGACATTGTCTGTGAAAGGTGCCTTATTTCCAGGTTTGAATATTGTCATATCATTTTGTGATATATTTAATAAGTTAATGTTGCAATTTAACATTTTATGTACATTTGGATGGGCCTTCGAAAACCTTTCGATTTATGGTGCACAACATCGATAAGCTCACACTTCGAGAAACCAACCACGTCTAAAAGGTACTTTGGAAACTGTTCAGGCTTCAGATTAATATTTTGAAAATTATTCTGAATAGTTAATGTCAGATTTTTCCTTTTTTTGTAAGATGTCCATGGTTGTGGTTCCAGTATCAGTCGTCCCCCGGGCCGCAGATGTCGGAATATTCTCTGAAAAAACATTTTGATTCCGGCATCGCCATTGTTAAGATGAATCCATTTTGTCACACTTAGAGCAAGTATAGTATCATACTCCTCATGCACTAGGCTTAACTGTTTGCTGTTATTTAAGACATAGTTTCCCTGCTTAAAAGATAAGTTTTCAGGGAACGAGATACAGGTTTCATTCAACACACCACTATTGATGGGTGATGCCTCCACATGAACCATGTTTTGATTTTCTGATACATCTACATAATTTTCTTTCTTCACATCAATATAATATTTGATATTTTTTCTGGCTGTTGATATTAAATTACTATCAATGTCCAAACCAACCATTCGCTTAGGAAGAAATCTTTTAGCGATCGTCATTGTTACATGGCCAACATTGCAACCAATATCAAGAACATCCTTCGAATTAAACCATTCGCTTTTGAAACTCAGCAACCGAATGTCTTCGTCTCCTGACTCGGGTTTATTTCTATATCCATAATACCTATTATAATTTCCATGAATAAACTTTGGTCTATGTTTTTCTTTCCTTATTCTAGGCTTTTTTAAATTGTTTGGTTTTGCATTATCTTGATTCGTTGAGAGTTGATTGAAGGCGACCAATTTTTCACTGTTTCCCATGGTGTCATCATTTTTTAGGGTATCCATTGATAAGCTTTCTGGTGCAGCTGTTGTTTGGGATATTTGTACAGTCTTATCGACCATCTTAAATTCTCATACAGTCTGTAAAGATAAACAAAAAACTGTTGTTGATTTTTTCAGTCACACTGAATTCTTAATTCATATCTCACTTATTAACTTAACCGTATTGAACCATGGACCTTATAATACATGGACTGTGTTATAAGGTCCATGATTGAACCATATGAGGACTGGATGTCTACTTTCATGCAGTGGTTCAGTTTTAGTCCAAATTACGTATAAGTACCAATTATTGATTTTGTGTAAATAAAGGCCTAGTTCAGTTGCTAATTTCAAACTCGACTCACGACAATTAAGTATGATTTTTGGCCTGGGTTAGTAAACCTATAATGAATTCCCACCTATAATGTAAAAAAAAAAAAAAAAAATTAGTTAACTTCAACTATAAATGAAATGAATATATCTACAGCAAATTTTGACCAGCAGACCCACTCTAGCAGTATTGTATGCAAAATAGATCTTGTCCTGTGAAGAGAGACACCAGAATTTAATTGCCTGCCGATGTAATAATAAAATAGCCTTAGACATTGTTATTATTGTATTTTGATGATAACAAATTACAAATACTCTGAGTTTTAATGCTCATCTCCACTTACATGTACGTTGAGCTATTCGTCAAGTTGACATCTTTATATTAATTCACACAACAATTTCATTGCGGCAAAGAATATTTTCTTTCGTTGTAACTTGTTGTATAGTAAAACGTTATCACGTCGTAGTAAAACGTTCTTTTTTTTAGTAAATTAATTAGAGTTACCTCCCATGCACAATGAAAACAAGTGATTGTAGCCTCGGTTGTCCAATATACAAATTTTTAAAAAAATCGTCTGCTCTCGTGAGTTATTTCTATGCATTCATATGTTGGTAGTTAAATTGATAGAAAAATAAAGATAAAGAGCTAATGGTCCATATAGTTTGCGAGTTATTAGCACAGAATATATTTCATAAATAAGAAAAAAAATCACCAGCACTCAAGCCCTCAAAAATCCAATGCTGCGTGAATAGATGTCACGTGACTTCATTCAGAATAAACCAGATCGTAGGAAAAGACCGGTAGCGGCGAAGTATATCACGAAATAACGGTTGATCTCAAAACTTGAGCTCGAGGAGGACAGCAGACAAAGAGGGTGATTATTTCCTGGTATTAAAGGTGAGCGACTGCATTATTCCATTCTGTTATTTTTGCAGACTTGTAATGTTTTGCTGTAGTATATAGTACGGCACGAATAACGCCGTGCGTTACAGGGTTAGTGCCAAGCAGGACAATACCGTACTATTCCTAAAACGTGCACAATTCCATAAGCAAGGGAATTTCCACTTTGGACATTATCTTACCATTCTTCGTAAATTTGTGACTGCTATAGTTTCAAAATTCTTTCAAAGAAATAAAGAAAGGCTTATTAGGACTTGTATATATGTATATTAAGTGATAACCGACACCGTAGTCATAGTGCCAAACGGATCCAGAATATTACATAACTATACCGTAATTAAGGTTTATTATGTAAAGTACAGTAGTTATTTGGTTATATAAATTATAAAACTTGGTTTAATAATGACATGAAAGAGCCCATTTGTAGATCTAATACTTTTGATTTTTATCCCACAATTTTTTTTAAATGCTATAATATTCTGTAGCAGAAATGTTGGTGTAACCCAAAGCTACTCCCAACAAATAAACTGGATGAGCTCTAGAGTACGGTATTAAGAATTAGGCCTACCTTGCGAAATTATGGGTTATAGACATAACGGCCCCAAACCATAACGGCCAAAAAAATTGGTCATAACGGCCCTAAAATTTGGTCGAAACGGCCAAAAGATTTGGTCATAATGGCCAAAACATTTGGTCATAACGGCCCCACTAAAAACAAAAAATCTTTTACATGTAGGAAATGATATTTATTAACAAAAACATAGAGATTTAACATAGAAAATATAATAGATGTAAAACATAGATGTAAAACATACAAAATACATCTTGGTTGAACTACTTCAAGATTTAATAACTATTTGGTCAATATATCTACTTAATAAATATTTGGTCAATATATCTACTTACTAAAATTTGGTTAATAAATATTTGGTCAATATATCTTGGTTGAACTACTAAAAGATTTAATAAATATTTTGTCAATATATCTACTCGACGGGACCATGTACTGTAGTAAATACACGTAGCAGCATAGAGACACTAATGTTGCCCTCTTTGTATTCCTTCCATGCATTAAAAATTTCGGCCTGCCTTTTCGCTTCTTTTTTTCATCAAATATCGACGTAGTTGACATTAAAATATAACAAAGTGCCTCCATTTTCATCTGACTACCTGATTACGATCTTGAAAGTTCCATCTACAAACCACTTTTACCTTTATTTGATGAAAAAAAATAAATGATTAATGTTTATCTCATATTAATTACCTAATCAAAGATAAGAATGTGTGAAGTGTGTAATTAGGGATTATCCAATCATTTGATTAATTAGTACTCACCTCTTTTCTTTGAATTACAGCATGTAATTTCTCTGGTTGGCTGGGGTGGTTATGGGTAATTTTTCCAGTTACAAATTCATCTGGGTACATCGTTTGTATTACCGTAGCACCACATCGATGTTTGGTTGTACGTATGCTACATCGCCAATAAACCTTCCTCTCAGTAGAAGACTTCTTAACATATTTAAGTGTTTTAATTGAATAGGATAATTAGATGAAACCATGTTCGAATGATTATCGGATGAATGAATTGTTATTTTTGTCAAATGATTAATAGTGAGTTGTTACTGCAGGTATTATCAAAGATTAATAGTCAGTTGTTTTTTTTTCTATCAAAGGCAAGTTATATTTGCTAAAATATATTGTTTTTCATTAAATTAAAAATGTTTGGCCGTTATGACCAAATGTTTTTGGCCGTTATGACCAAATGTGTTGGCCGTTATGACCAAATTAGGGCCGTTATGACCAAACCTGTTTTTGGCCATTATGGTTTAGGGCCGTTATGACTACATCCCGAAATTATTACTTAACATGCATCATGCAAGAGCTAACTCTGCTTATTAGGATCCGATTTGCTGCTCAACTTTCATTCATGATTTAATCATGATATGGATAATCAAACAAGACAATATTTTTTGTTGTACCGACTTTAGTAATGATGATCTAGGCTAGGCAGAAAATTCAATTGCTAAAATCTTGGTTCAGAAGTTTTCAGCAAATTCCCGTTTACTTTATCTTGTTTTTAACTATTTATAGTGAGAACTGCCAGCTCTTTAACTAATCTCCCATAATGTATCTTTTAAACTTACCATGTATATGCCGCCATATGCAAGTGGTTTTGGGTCGAAACTTTTAACCAATGAGCAGTTCAATTAAATTTCACATTTACAGAAATCATGATGAGAGATAAATTTTTATTTTCAGCACCAAGTAACTGACATATTGTGTTTGGAATGTTAGGCCTATATTATTATTTAGTAGGCCTTATGTTTTAATACATTTTTTTTGTTGATTAAATGATTTACTGTGACATATGTATAGCCTAATCTATTTACAATTATCACAGAATGCTATCTTCACTACAATAGTCCTGCATGTGTTTGATAAAGGTGATCCAAATGTCTAAATTTCTGTGCAAGTACATACACAGTGTCATGCAAATGAGGATTAAGTTATATGGATTTCTTATTGAAATGGAATACACCGCACATTGATATGGTTGGGAAATCACACTTGGTGGAGAGACAAATATAAAGTTGGCGTAGTGTTGAGATTTATCTCTCCTCACCTATCCTATAATTCAAGAATCACTCAATTGTGTAAAGGTGCTATTCTTGTGTATTTACTTGGATCTCGTTGAATAAATGAAGACAGGACTCTTTGTTGGTTGTTAATAATACTATATTCTTTGGTAAACAATAACAGTAGACAATTAATATAACAAATTTTGGTTCTATGCTTAATAGCAAATAAGCTCCAATTTTATAGATACATGGGAATTGACATAAATATATGTCTTCAATTATCCAAATACAGGTCTGTTCTTAGGAATGTGATCCAAGCTGACCTCCTAAGACGTGTGTAGCCTATAATCCGCGCAGCGTTTCGTTTGATTACAGGTAATCTCACTACACACTGCTATTATGAGTGGATATTGTTGTGTTAAATTTTGATTGGTCAGTAGTCCGACTACCAACCAATCACTACCTAACATACAAAAGCTTTACATTTAAAACGAGTGCCAGCATTGGACCAAATATGTTTACATAAAAATAACGTTACGTCATGGCTCACGCTTTTATTGTGCCTAATTAACCTGTGCATAGGAGAATACTGCAGTAAACTAATTGTGACAAACGAGGCTATCAAGTCAAATGAAATGTAAACAATACTGTTTGGAAACGAACATACTTTCACCGTTTTTAATAGCTTAAATCACTGTCCAAAGTTTTAGGGAAGACTCAGATTAAACGAAGGACTGTCATGTTGCTGTACTTGAGTGATAGCTTTCATTGAACGGGGAGAATAGACACACTCCCGCAAAAGTTCAAGAAACAGACGCTATTCCAGCAATGGCTAGAGAGAGATTTCTCGGGCCATTGCTTCAGGAATATGGTGTGTAGCAAGCTCTCCCCAAATTCTGTCATTTGGGTCTATAGGCTATATATCCCCATGCATCGCCTAGGAAATTAATCCTATACAGGTAGATCTATCGTCTTAATTAAAATTTATAAGCTCATTGTAAACAAAGGCGTTTTATAGCTAAGGTGCTGGAGGCGCCAGCCTCCTCGCGAAAAAAATCAAAGAAATAGGAGAAAAATGAAAATGTTCCCTAGTTAAGGGGGCCCTAAAGGCAGACAAAAGGGCCCCTTTGGCCAAGGGAAATGGCCCCCCCCCCCCCCCGAGTCCGAGTCAATCGTTTTCTATACACTGTTACTGTCGCGTCCATTACTGAATGCGGATGCAGTCAGTGCATTGACATAAAAATCATCAACCAAGACGCCCCCACCCCCGCGAAAAGGGCCCTCAAAATAGTATAGCCTCTACCATGATAAACCTTAAAACGCCCCTGATATTGTAAAATGTAAAACAAAGTATACTGTGGACAGGTGATTAATGAAATATATCAGACAATATGAAGTCGATATACATGAGGGATAATAAGGTGGATTAAGATCCAGTAAAATAATAGTTTACTGAATTAAGTAATACTGTGCGGATTAGCACGACGTATTAAACATTAACTAGTGGGTCGTAATTCTCCCTACTAATATAGTATTAAGATTTCACTCTCCAATAGCTCTCTAGTCTGAACATGAAGTGTCAATCACAGCTCAGACAAATACAATTCCAGGTTTAAGGGTAAAAGATATGATCATAATGATAAAGGATATTGCTACAAAACATAATGTAGGCCTGTGTACTTGACAATGTAGGCCTGTCTATTTGACAATGGCTGTATGCTCTAATAAACAATATGAAAGGGTAATTATGATGGTGTTTCGGAGGTTCAAAGATGAGTTAAACAGATAGTAGTAAGATTTGAATGGAATATTAGAATGGAGGCAACACTGATTGTGGGTGTCTGGATCATTATTTTCCGTATAATTGACCAAAATGATACCCTATCTCAGATTTATTACAACTGAACTCCTCAGAGATAAGGGTCCCCTATTTTGTTGAAATAACTTAAAAATGATTTGTAGATTTCACACTGGTGCTATTCTGATGATAGAGGTCATTGTAGATTGTGCATCTATGTGGTAGAGGTTCCCATCAAAGTGCGGGGGTGGGATGGCCTAGTGGTCTAGAGTGCTGCGTTTAGACCTCTAGCTGGCCGGTCACCTCTGGCTTGCGGCTGTGGTTTCGAGCCATGGTGTGAGCGTAGGTGGCATGGAGATAGGGGCACCTTCTCAACCTCGTGGGTTTCCTCCGGGCACTCAGGTTTCCTCCCACTGCTAAAGACCCCTACGCGCATGCGAATTATTGAAATAAAATTAAAAACCATATGTTAGTCCCAAAATGACCTAGTTGTGTCGAGTGGACGTTAAACCCCATTTCTCTCTCTCTGGACGTTGTATCATAAAGCCTGTCATTGAGTCAACTGGTGTGGTTTTGAATCCCCGGTTATATGTGACAAGGAGTAGAGTCGCCTGTCTAACCTCACGGTTTTTCTCTGAGTCCTCCGGTTTCCTCCCACTGCTAAGCGAATTATTGAAATAAAATTAGACCATATATTAGTCCCGAAATGACCTAGTTTGTGTCTAGTGGACGTTAAACCCTATTTAAGAAAAGTGGTTAAGGGGTCTTTAGTCCCCTCAAAAATTACTTACAGTGTTTTCCTTTGCTATGCTCTCTGACCAGCAAGGAGAAACAAGGCTGGAATTATCATGAAAGTGAATTTTATGAAATAAGGTGCAGTAATTTTTGTGTCTTAATATCGAAAGGGTTATCAGTGATGTTTCATTTATTATATCACATCACAAAGGCTTTGGTTTAAACAATCAAATAAAATAACTGATTTGAAAGAGCTTCAGACTCATTCATTTCTTTTTGTATGCTTTTGTAAATTATCCACACTTTTTGTACAAATGCTTTAAACATTATAAAAGAAATGCTTAAACATTGTATCACAAATGCTTAAAGATACATTATGTAAGATATAGATAAAGAACCAGCCATTCTTGCTATAATAGTTCGAAAGTAGATAATGTAAAATGAATAATTTGAAAATTTCATACAAATTACTCTATTGCAAGCGAAGATATTAGCCTTTGAAGGCTTGGCAGACGTGTGCAATAATTTCAACCACCATACTGGTTGATCGAAGATAAGTCTCGTTCCTCCATATTTGATTAAATCAAAGTATCGCTGAACCGTTATAATCTGTTTAATATCGGAGAAATCTGATGCCATTGAGAGCAGATTAAGGCCTGGATCAGTTAGTTAATGTCTAATTAATACTTTAGAAAACATTTCAGGCCCAAAGAAAGACATGCAATTGGCAGATTTACCGCTTGCATAATGCATGTTTAAACATTTACAAAGGCTTAAGTATTGTTCTTCAAATGCTTAAACATTGTGCTTATCAGATTGCTTAAAGTTGGGTTCCCAGAACAGTATTTATCAGGTGGTTATTGCCTATAAAAGTATGACAATTTTGGTATGGAAAGCAGAGATATCCAATTTTACTAGAAAAATACTGGATTCCCTGAAAATCACTCATGGAGCGTATACAGGACAAAAATGTCAGGGGATTACCTTAATAGTCAACCCGAAGAATAAGGTTACCTGCACGCTTGGCGTTGAAGGCTGCACGCGAACTTGAGCGATTTGTGTACATGTTGAAACACTTTATGAAGAGTTAGACGTACAACAATTTCTGCGATAAAAATCAAGGAAAAAAACGCGGGCAGTGGATAATCCGAGAATTTAATTAGGATTCGATATTTGTAGTACATGTAAATAGTCATCGCTTACAGACAACATCCTGTGTGTATGCAATGCATTCTCCCCTCTCCTCCGCTGCCGTTGCCATTGGTTACGGAGGGGGGTGATCGTCTGACGCAAACATGGCCTCTTTTGATAGATTTTTATAGCAGGCTATACTTGATAATTACAATGTTTTGAGAACGATTTGATGCAAAATTATGATAAAATAATTAGTTTGAATATGTTTTTAGTTTTAATATATCATCAAATCACCCAGTTTGTAGCTGGGACACCAACTTTAAACTACACATATATACATTAATGTCAGAGCTAAATCTGCCTCTTGCAGGTCTTTCCTTACACCTGAAATGTTATATAATCTATTGATTAGACATTTATTAACATGACAACTGGTAGCAAGAATGTTTAGCTTTTTATCTCAATCTTCCATAATGTATCTTTAAATGTTGTATTACAAATGCTTATAATACATTGTAAACAAATGCTTAAATTTTGTGGTACAAATGCTTTGTTCAGTATAAAATAAAGGTGTGTTTTTATGATGTGTTTTTACTTGTAATATTTTTATTTTCATATCTGACTGACTTTTATTTAATAGACTAGTTGTGGGCTTGTACATTTACTGTAAAATCAATTATAAAGTGATTAAAGAAACTTAATACAGTTGGTGCAATCCCTGCGTACTTACTTGTATTGACGAACAAACAGAACTTACAATGATTGCTTGAAAACCACTGAGATATTGTGGAGAGAGAGAGAGTTATGGTCTGCAGATCATAGAGAGGGAGAGAGAGAGAGAGAGAGGGAGAGAGTGAGGGGGGTACCCACTTAACAATATGATGTTAATTTTACGTTAAGTTTACGTAAAAATGGTCAGTCAGTTTACCATCATTTTGCTCATCTTTTTAACGATAAATTTACGTTAGGAAATGACGTTAATCTAACGTAAACTTTACGTCATTTTTACGTCATCTTTACGTCATTTTCTGATGTAAATCTAACGTAAAGTTTACGTCATTTTCTGACGTAAATCTAACGTAAATTTTGCGTAAACTTTACGTCACTTACGTTAGATTTACGTCAGAAAATGACGTAAACTTTACGTTAGATTTACGTCAGAAAATGACGTAAATATGACATAAATATGATGTAAAATTTACGCTAAATTTACGTCATTTCCTGACGTTAAATTGTCGTTAAAAGGATGAGCAAAATGATGAAAATCTAACCGACCATTATAACGTAAATCTAACATTAAATAAACATCATTTTCGGATGCAATTCTAACGTCAAATCTATTATTTGCGTTTGTAAACATGACATTCAGTCAACCAATAACCAAAAGTTCTTTAACCATAGGAAGGGCTGGATGGTAATGTGATCTAATGAATGCACTTTAGATCATAAGGTCTGTCCGTGATATCTAGTGGACTGGTTTCGATACTAGACGTGAACAGGGAATTTCTCTGGGTCCTCCAATTACAAAAGACTCCTAGCGCAACCAAAGTATTGAGAGAGAGAGAGAGAGAAATGGGGTTTAACATCCACTCGACAGAAACCAGGTCATTTCGGGTCTAAAATATGGTTTAATTTTATTTCAATTATTCGCTGGCATGTAGGGGTCTCAATAACAGGCCTTATGATACAGCATGCATGTGCTAACCATTCAGCCATCCCCTCCCTCCTCAAATTATTTAACTTGTATTGAATTGCAGGTGAGTCCCAAAGTCTGTCTATTGTACGTTAAAAACCATTTTTCTCTCTAAGCAGTGCATTATAAGATCAGTCATTGAATCAGGTGGCATGGTTTCGATTGCTGAGTAGATTTTCTCCAGGTCATCCAGTTTTATCCCACTGCTAAAGGCCCCTAAATGACCTAGTGTGAGTCGAGTGGATGTTAAACCCAATTTCTCTCTAAAAGTAATTGTAACCAAACGTAAAAAACTACACACTTTACATAATTATATAACAAAATACGCTACAAGTATCTATACTTTATTTAAAAGATAAATATATAATGTAATAAAGTACAAAACAGGCATTTAAATTGTCACAGTTTATCCACAGCACCAAATTAGTGACAATTTAGGAAACAGCTCTATGAGAAAAAGATCTGTATAGCACTTTGAAAATGTGGAAATATGGCCACAGTCTGTCGCATATTTGGAAGGAAAACTGTGACATTGATCAAATTTGATAAAAGAAAAACTAAAGCCTATCACCTTTGCATAAGGTTTTCAAACTAACTTTGGAAAGGAAATTTGTGGAATACTGAATATTGAAACACGTCTGAAAAAATGAAATGGGATTTAGCGTCCTATTGTTCTACTTCAAACTGGGCTAATGAAGACGGGCATTATCATATAGTGCGCTATGGGGAAAATTTTGCACAGGCAACGGCGCTTCGGTCTGCTCCAAATGCCAAGCGAATTTTTGCGTGCATGCCGACTTTGGTTTTTCATCCCATCTGAAGGACTAGACAGCCTGTCCTTATCAGTCCCTGCATAACTGACAAGGGGGAAAGCACGCCGGAAAATCTGGATGAACTTTCTCGGCCAATGCAGGGATCTACACCAGACCTCCAGTCTAGCGAGCCAGCATCTTACCCACTCAGCCACCGTGATCTCCGAAATGAAAAAAACTATAAAGCAGTATTCACATGTTTTGCGGTAAGGGGGGGCGGGAGAGATATGTTTTTAATAAAGAAATAAACAAGCTAAGAAATGTCGACAAATACCTTCATCCATATATAACTCGATGTGGAGTACAAGACGAAGGCCCAATTTCAGCGAAAAGGGATATAGACTTATGCCCCAATGAATATAGTAATCCTAAACGAGAAAGTTGCAAAAAGCTGAATATTATTTGCTGCAGTAGATTTTCAACTCACTGATACAAATCAGTTTAAGCCAAAGAGCTGTTACATGTATATAAGACTGACAGGATATCTGCTTGAGGCAAACTATTCATAAACAATTGACTGTCACAAGATCAGACGGAAAATATTTTAGGCTTACTGCTTGTAAAGTAAAGCTTTTGGCCTACATTCTGGTGTATTTTGTGCTACCATAGATAAATATAATATATTGGTTCGGTACATATAATATATTGGTTCGGTACATGATTAAAAAGTCTTTATTTCTTTGACATCTGGACAGTTTCGTAGCTGAGTGCTCTGATAAATGTGCTTTCGACCATGAAGACGGTTAATACTGCTCTGATAAATGTGCTTTCGACCATGAAGACGGTTAATACTGTTATTGAGTTCAATGCATGGTTTCAATCCCAAGTTGGTATGATAAGCAGTGATGTCATCTAGCTTCCATATATAAAGCCCTTATCAACCTTCTTATATCTTCCTCGACATGACTTCCACCAATGATGCTCAAATTTTCCTTACATATATATATAGGATCTCTAAAAATAACAAAAAACAAAATAAAAGCAACTTTTATACCCCAAAAAAAAAATGAAATTAGGTTTAAGGAATTCCTTTCTCACATTCCGACTAATTTACGCTAAATACATAGATCAGTGATTAATTTTAATTGTTCGATTATCTGGCTTCTTTACTTACTTAAATGTGTAAATACAACTTACAGAAATCAGTTCATTTTACAGTTTGTCGAAAAAATAGAAACAAAATATTATGTTGATTAATCGTAAACTTCTACTTGAAAATAGTATTGGATTGTTAAAAAAAATTCGTCAGATGTTGTGACAAATGATTCCTTTCGAAAAATAATAAAGAATTACGGTGAAAAAATATAAAATAGGGATACAGCAGAAATATATAGCTGTGGTCACTGAGTCACTGTGGTGTGGTCGTGGAAGTTCTTTTCACATCCCTGAATTTGTAAGCTCAGTAATACATCAGCAGTTGGGGATATAAGAAAAAACTTACTTTCAAATCCAATCACTCATTTATCTGGTATATTCTACTTTTCTAGTTCTCTGTTTGTGTAATCCAAGAACTGTATATTGTACATTTATCATGCAATTTAGGAAAAAAATCCATTCCGCGCGCCATCTTGCATTCCCAGGATACCTAGCTTCCTGGTTCATGCTGTGTTGAGAAAAAATGCGTATAGATATAAAAGAATAAAAAAATTATTTAATAATGATTGTTTAATCAGTGTAGACAGCATACGGAAAACGACAACAAAAATAGACCAGCTAATATTGAAATACGTTAATAGATATTACATTTAATAATTTAGAGTAATTTATCTTGACCTTGACCCCTGACCCAAAATGGCGCCATATACGTATGTTTCTTATGTGACCATCAACTGTTCGTTCGTTCGTTTCTGGAGTTTACAAAATCGACTGTACGCACTTCAATACCTTACATGTAGGCTAAACTATTTTAGGTATATGAATAGTAAAATTGAAGAAATTATTATTTGATTTCGAGGCCTTATTTTAAGCATGTGCATGATATAAATAATACGCCATACCCTATATATCGATCAACCAACCCTATAATATACTGGTCTTGAATACGCCGATTTTACCGGTCATGAATTAGCCTGGTATTGAATACGCCTGATACCATACGAATGGATGTAGCTATTATTATAGTTAGTTATTTTGTTGATGTTTAATGAAATAGATCGACAACAGTCGTTTTATTGAGTTGTATCAAATTCAATAATCCCGATTTTTAAACCAATATTTCGATTGCGAATATATAAGTCTCTACTTTTAAGTTGTTGGAATTTGTTAATTTTTACTTTCTCAGTGTTAAATTTATCTAGGTCAAACTACACCATATTCGTTTGACACCTTTCAAACGTGTGATAGAATCTACTAATAATACTATATAACACTTAATTAAATATATTTTTGTGGTAACAGAGCTAATTATTTCTTATATTTTGAAAAAATAAAATTATCAAGAAAAGGCAAAAACGGCGCTCGTCACTGAAAATAAACATATTTTCTCATAGAATGACCCCTATATCAATTAAAGGAAATAAATTATATAGCCCAAATTTGAAAATTACAATAAATAGTTAAATGGTTGGAAGGGTATTTCCTGAAAATTTCATGCCTATGTCTTCAAAGGTTGCTGAGATATTATCTTCGGTCACCTTTTTGGCTAATTTTTTAAAAAAGTGTATACGGACATTGATCAATTTTGTGCCTTAAAAGTGCAATAACTTTCTTATTTCTTTATTGATTTTCAAAATTTTTGGGGTTTCTTAAATGTGAGAGGAATTGAAAAACTAGTAAATATTCAATTTTAGTCAGATTCAAAAATTTAAAAAAAGCTTTTGCATTAATTGCTACATCTTGTTGAACACATTGAGACAGTAAATTTAATATTCAAATAAGCTTCAAGTTAAGAACATTTATTGCTGAATGTTATTATAACGTACACAGCATATATGCACGGGACTTCGGTATTTCGTCAGATCCGAACGCCCGGGCGGTTCTGCACCACTACCGAGATGAAGCCAGCCATGAAAATCACTAAAACCTTGATCGGCCAACACATACCTATGTGAACGTAACTAAAATTGTTGAGATATACTGATGTGTTTGCTTCTAGCTATGACTGGATTTTTAAAATTAGCTTCACCTAACAAACCATTCAGCACAGGGAGATCCATCTACTTCCTTCCTAGAGAATATATCTCTGCCCTAAATGCCCGCCATACTCCGTTTTACATCTGTCATACACACATTTTCAGTTTTATTAAATGGAAGCAGAATAAATACTCAACAAATAAAATGAAATGAAATGTTGTTTTATTGCACATCAGCTCCAACCGGGCTATATTGCGCCAAACATAAGGCGAATTTAACGAGACAAAAAATACTCAAAATTTTAGACTAAAACCGTTGATTTAGGACTTAAAACGTCCGTCAACTAGCTTAGTGTCTATTCTCAAGCGGGACTGACTAATGAAATGAAGTGGGGTTTAACGTCCTACTGTTCTGCTCCTAAACTGGTCTAATGACGACAGGCATACGCCATACAGTGTGCTATGAGGGACATTTTGCCCAGGCAACAGGGCTACGGCCTACTCTTATATCAAATTCCAACTACCAAGGGATCTTTTACGTGAACGTCAATTGTTCACAGGACCTCGGTTTTTTGTACCATCCAAACGACTACACAGCTTCACTAACATGTGGTAACCATGCCAGAAAATCAGTGGGTAAGAGGTTGCAACTGCCAAAGTATCTTATACCTGCACGCCAATTTTTCATGGGACTTCATCCGAACAACTAGACAGCTGTCCATGTCAGGACCTCCATCCTGCATCACTGACAAGGGGGAACCACGTTCGAAAATCAGTGGGTAAAACATTGGCTCACTAAACTTGAGGTTGGGTGTTCAATCCCTGCATTGGCGGAGATCGTTCATCAGTGATGCAGGACAGAGGGCCTGAAAAGTGACAATGTTTAGTTGTTCGGAATGGATGAAAAACCAAGGTCCTGTGTACACTTTGCCATGCACGTAGGCCGTAGTGCAGCAAGCCGGGCAGTTTTTCCATCATAGCACACTGTATGGTGTACATCCTTTAATTAGCCCAGTCAGAGCAGAACAGTAGGACATTTAACTCCATTTCATTTCATTTCTTATATCAAATTCCAACTGCCACAGATCTTTTACATGCACATAAATTGTTCACAGGACCTTGATTTTTTGTACCATCTAAATGTGCTATGACGGAAATTTTGTCCGGGCAGCGGCGCTACAGCCTATTCTTATATCGAATTCCAACTGACAAGGGATCTTTCACGTGCAGCCCAATGTGTACACAGGACTTCGGTTTTTCGTAACAATCTGAATGACTAGACAACCGCCCTTGTCAGGCCTTCTGTTCTGCATCACTGACAAGGGGAAACCAGACCGGAAAATCCAAATGAATTTTCTCGGCCAATGCAGGGATCGAACACCCAATCTCCAGACTAGCGTGCCAGCGCCTTACCCACTTAGCCACGTGATCCCCCGTCTATAAATAGTCTACATGTTGCAGTTAGGAACAGTTTTTGTTCCTTCTCGGTATGATCCACCTTAGGGTTGTTGTACCTATTTATTTTTTGTGGGTTTTTTGTCAACGGGCTGCAATTCTGAATGGATCATTTTGGAACTTGGTATATTTATTCCTTATGCTGTAAGGATATTAACAACTATCAATTTTGTTGCATGGCTTGACCCCCGGGGCTGGTGCCACACTCACTTTTTTTAGTTGATATTATACAGGTTACAATTATAAACAGATTTTGTTCAATTTGCCCAAAAGAATGTTTAAAATTTAGAATTTGGTATTTTAATTGTTAGTATCCTGACATTTTAAAACTGATATTTGTTTTACGTTAGACAACAAATATTAGGTTTATGTTAGATTCACGTTAGAAAACTAATGTTACATTAACGTTAGACAACTAACGTTATATTAACGTTAGACAACTAACGTTATATTAACGTTAGAAAAATAACGTTATATTAACGTTAGAAAATTAACGTTACATTTACGTCAGAAAACTAACCATAAACTAACGGTTAGAAACCTGACGTAAAATTTATGTTAGATTAACGTTAGAATTATCACCAATAACGCATATATAATTATTTTGTCTGAATTTCGACTATTAATCAATTGTTAGAATGTGCACACACTGGTATGGTTATTTAATCAAGAAGAATTCTTACGAAAAAAATTGGTAAGAAAACCGTCATAAAATTTACGTTAGATTTACGTCATTTTCTGACGTAAAAGTAACCATAACCATTATGACGTAAAAGTAACGTCAATTTAACCGTAAAATTTTACCGTTATTGGACGCTAACCAAAATCTAACCATAATGACGTAAAAGTAACGTAAATCTAACCATCCATGTTTAGTGGGTAGGTCCACTTGACACTAACTAGGTCATTTTGGGACTAACATATTTATTTCAATAATTTGCTTGCACATAGGGATCTTTAGTAGTCTTTAACAGTGAGAGGAAACCGGGAGGACCCGAAGAAAACAGACGACCCTAGTCATTTCAGTTCATTTATATTTGTATGAAATTTTCAATATATTCAATTTTCATTTTCTATTTTTAGACAACTATAGCAAAAGCTAAATCTGCCTGTTATTATACTTATAGATGTTATACAAAGTTTTATGAACCAACAATATGTAACTTTTGTAACTATATTATTTATTACTCACCTAAATGCTTTTTGTGAACTTTTTTATAGGGATGTTGCATATTTGATTTAATAGTTATTAGAATGGATCTTTTTAAAGCTTTGATTGTATGATCTGCAGACCATAACACATTTTTATAAAATGTATGTGTACAATGCAAATCTCTTAACCATGGGTTGGTATTCACCATTCCATCTGGCTTGCACTGAGGATAACCTTTTGGGAGTCTTTGAAAGTTATAGGGGGGTTGGGATGGCCTAGTGGTCTAGAGTGCCGCACTTCGACCTCTAGCTGGCCGGTCACCTCTGGCTTGCGACTGTGGTTTTGATCGCTGGTGTGAGCAAATGTGGCATGGAGATAGGGGCGCCTTCTCAACCTCGTGGGTTTCCTCCGGGCACTCCGGTTTCCTCCCACTGCTAAAGACCCCTACGCGCAAGCGAATTATTGAAATAAAATCAAGACCACATGTTAGTCCCGATATGACCTAGTTTGTGTCGAGTGGATGTTAAACCCATTTCTCCCTCTCTATGAAAATTATAGATTCCACAATACTTGAAAACAACACATTTCTTGATTTACATTTCATATATTGATTTAGTAACCTTTAATTTTCTATGGACAGTGGGGGAGGGGGGTCTGAATGCTGTAACATGGCTGTTTATGTCATAAGGTTTGTCGCTGAGCCAAGTGCCATGGATTCAATCCAACACATGTTCATGGCAGGAATAAACAGATTATTAGATTGTACCATGATTTTATGATATAGTTTATGTTGAATAGACATTAAACATACATTATGCAAGAGCTACATCTGCCTGTTACAGGTCTTTCTTTAGGCATGAAATATTATATAACCTATTAATTAGACATTTATTAACAAAATAAGACCATAATAAACTCCCAATGGCATATGATACTCAGGATTTTAACCTGGTTACCACAATACACACATCTTGTCAAAACTAAAAACAGTGATAACTTGGCTCAGAATGAAGTAATTTGAATGAAATTTTCAACATTTTCATTTTGCATTATCTATTTTGTAGCCATTATAGCAAGAATGACTAGCTCTTTATCTAAATTATACATAATGTATCTTTAATCTCTTTGTCTCTTTCCCTCCAACTTTACACAGTGTATGTTACATTTTCTCCATGATTATGATAAATGTTTATAAGTTCTATTCTGTTAAAATGTCAACAATTAATAATAAATGATCTGTTCTCGGTCATTATTACTAAGGTCAGTACCATAGGATAAAAAAATACGTAGTCTCGTCTATCCATTTTTTGATTTAATCATCAATGAGCGTTGATCAGATTCCATCCCATTGACATTCCGACACATCAGATGGCATTGGGTTAATGGCATTGGGAGTTGATTAAGGTCTTTTCATGTTAATAAATGTCTATTTAATAGTTTATATAACATTTCAGGCCTAAAGAAAGACCTGCAATAGGCAGATTTAGCTCTTCCATAATGTATGTTTATACATGCATTATGCAAGAGACAAATCGGCCTATTGCAGGTCTTTCTTTAGGCCTGAAATGTTTTCTAAAGTATTAATTAGACATTAATTAACTGATTCAGGCCTTATTCATCTCTCGATGTCATTAGATTTCTCCGATATTAAACAGATTAGAATGCTTCAGCGATCCTTTGATTAAATCTAATATGGTGGACTGAGACATAGCTTTGATCATCCAGTACCGTTGTTAAAATTATTGCACACGTCTGTCAAACATTCAAAGGCTAATATCTTCGCTTGCAATTGAGTAATTTGAATGAAATTTTCAAATTATTCATTTTACATTATCTACTTTTGAACTATTATAACAAGAATGGCTAGTTCTTTATCTAAATCTTACATAATTTATGTTTAGATTATATAAACCCATTAATTACTGTGTTAAATGATAACTCCAGTATGGTCATTATTGGTGAAACACTATCTACTTAATGCAGTTACCATGCGGGTGTGATAAAACTTAAATTACTGTCGACAGAGCTTTGTAGTTCTATTATTTATTCCAATGAAGTCAACTTTCGTACCTGAGTTTGCATCAATTAAATTATTGTATATATTACAATCCTGCATATTGACACCAGACACCTCTAGGAGTAATATCCATATATTCGGTCAATTATATGTATCTACCCTAACCTTCATTCCTTCAGGCAGTATAAAAATCCAATATCCTGATTGTGGATTAGAGAATAGTGTATTGTTCAGTTTCTTCTTAATGAATAATTAAAACATACAGCGATCATTTTATAATGAGATAAGGAAGTAATTAATAAATATTTTGCTGCAGTAATTAAATCATATTTATTTTATTGGGGGTATTCATTATGGATAAAGCTGTCATCTAATAAAAATTTCTAAAATAGCAGTATTGTTATTAATTGATAAATAACCAAGTCCAGCCTTTGCACAGAGTCAAAACATGCTATATTATGGACAGCTGCATGTTCCTGAAGCAACGACGTTGCTAGCTGGTCTGCAATTCATAAACTTATGGCTATGTTATCTCCCTTAAATTCAATGACCTGACTTCAAGTTCACAAAGCATTCTCAGACTTAAGTTGAGAATTTACTCAAAATTGTTCGTCTTATTTTAACTAAAACATAGCCCTTTATAATTTTTTTTTTATTTATATTATGTCAAATACACCAATAAGAAACTATGTGCAAAGTTTTGTGTTTCTGGGTCAAAGATATTTCTCATAAACAGTGATCAAAAGTTGAGTAAATTCTTAATTTAAGTCTGAGAATGCTTTGTGAACTCGGGGCCAGAACGTTAGCGACTAATCAGAGGATGTGACACAAGCACACTCAAATCAAACATGGCGATCTCCATGGAAACCTTGACATTATACAAACCTTGAACTTTGCAATTCGATTATCACAGTTAGACATTTTAGCTAGAAATCGCAACTGGGTCACTGGCCATTGAAACTAGTGCCAAATATGCAGGGTGCTATACATGAAGGGCTTAAAATAGCACTATACAAGGGCAAAATCTGCTTATTATAGGTCTTTGTTTAGGCCTGAGATGTTATCTAAATAATCAATTAGACATTAATTAACATATCCAGACCATAATAAAGTCTTGATGTCAAGTTAGCCTTCGATGTTGGCGGATTAAATTCCTATATGCCGCTTAATGGCCATTGATAATTATATGAATCAAGTGGATAATCGAGACTATGCTGTTTATATTATTGATTTTAGAAATGATGACCGAGGCTATGTGAATATTTCACTCGCTTCGTTCTCGGCTAATAGTGGATCAATTTGACTGAAATTTTCAGCAAATTACCTTTACACTATCTAGCTTTTAACTATTATAGTGAGAACTGCCATCTCTTTATCTTATCTCCCACAAGGATTTAATAAGATGTACAGCGTTAAACTTAAAGCTAGATCAAGCTTTATTTAATCAGCAATGATACATCTTAAATTGATTGGCTACCAAAACAACTTTGTTTACTGCAGACCCTGACATTATTGTGAGATGATCAAAAGATGCTGTTCATTAATAATCGGGCAAGTCCAAGAGCTTAAATTGTCAAAATTTTAGACTTAATATGCATAAATCAACAATTTATATGATTATTAAATACAACAGTTGTTTCTGGCTTTTATAGACTCCTATACTCTTAAATGAGGCAGTTATATCAGCCATGTTTAAATTAATTAAATGCAAAATCTAAAAAAAGAATCCCACAATCCATTGCCACAGTACCGGTGCAATCGATCACTGCTGTACCGGTAGAATCCATCACCACATTACCTTGCAATCCATTGCCACATTACAATCGATTCAAAATTCATTACAAGTTGTTTACCTTACACTTGTGCCATTTGCGTTACTCCGAGCAACCAGTGCTTGTATTTTTCATTGTAAAAGATGCTCTTGTTGATGAGTTCCACTTGTTTGCTCACAACACATTTTTTTTTTTTTTGGCATTTCTGAGATTCTATCCGGATTTTCACACTTATTGGTAAAATTGTTTAATGTTCTAACAGGCAGACTATTGCCATTCAAGAGACAGCAGTTATCAAGATTGGTCGCATTATTCCTTTTACATTTTTCTTATAAATCATTTCTTGTTTAAAATTTGAGTGAGTGTACAACGCTGTGGATGCTTACGACTGGCCCCCGGTTCCATTCACTTAATTTTATATTTCTTGTTTATTTCTTGAAATGTCTTGTCTACTGTGTCTTATCCACATGTCTGTCTTATCGGTTTTGTTTTAATATTAAAAGATAATATTTGTTTATTTATTTTTTGTAATATCTATGTAGTTTGTCTTGTCCACATATTTGTCTTATTGGTTTTGTTTCATGTGTAGTGCAGTTCTCCTACACTTACTATTACAATATTATATTAATAAATGATAACATTAATTTAACCTTACACGAAATGAAAGTGGGTTTAACTTCGTACTGTTCTGCTACAACTGGGCTAAAATGAAGATGGGCATGCGCCACACAGTATGCTATGAGGAAATTTTTGCCTGGACAGCGGTTCTACGGCCTACTCTTATATCGAATATCAACTGCCATGGGATCTTATATGTGCACGCCAGTGTGTACATCGGACACACTGTACATCCAAACAATTGGACATGCATTTCTGACTAAAGTAAACTATACCGGGAAATCCTGATGAACTTTCCTAGCTAGACCAAAACTAGGAGCGAACCCGCGGCCACAGGGCTAGTAAACTATCGTCTTACTCACTTAGTCACAGAGGCTACCTTCTACACAAAGAAACAAATTTGACTGATTTATGAATTTTTTTTTTCCTGTACATAAACCAGGAAATCCAGGACATCTGCAGTTTTGTAACTTAAAATTGATTTATTAATCCTAAATCAATGGAAATTCTTTCAAAGGCATATTACTCCAACAATCGAGGTTTGACAGATTTATCGTACTAAACTTAGGCTGCTTGTGTACAGTTAGCTCTGCTCGAGAACAAACACTAAGCTTTGGATATGGCGATTTTTCAAGGCAGAGATTTTATCTCGAAGTATGCAGTAGATGGAACAATGGGTGCAGAATGCAGATTTATAAAACAATTAAAGATACATTATGTAAGATTTAGATAAAGAACTAGCCATTCTTGCTATAATAGTTCGAAAATACATAATGTAAAATGAATAATTTGAAAATTTCATTCAAATTACTCATTTCGAGCGAAGGTATAGCCAAGGTTTGACAAGGTGTGTGCAATAATTTCAACCACTGTACTGGTTGTTCGAAGCTCTTTGCTCGCTCCTCCATTTTTAGCTTAAATCAGTGTATGGTTGAATTGTTTTAATGTATTTAATATCGGAGAGATCCGATGCCATCAAGAGTTGATTAAGGCCTGGATAAGTTAATTAATGTCTAATTAATCATTTAGAAAACATTTCAGACCTTAAGAAAGACCTGCAATAGGCAGATTTAGCTCTTGCATAATGTATAATATCTTTAAATGGCATTTAGTGAAAGCGATATATTATAATAACAGACAGCTTTATGGATAACATTCACTAGGTTTATTAACTGCAACGTTTCAATGAGGACACTCTCACATTGCTTGATAACGGTGAGAGTGTCCTCATTGAAACGTTGCAGTTAATAAACCTAGTGAATGTTATCCATAAAGCTGTCTGTTATTATGCATAATGTATGTTTAACGTATGTTATTTCTTTCCCGGGGGTTGGGATGGCCTAGAGGTGTGAGCGTATTTGGCATGGAGATAGGGGCGCCTTCTCAACCTCGTGGGTTTCCTTCGGGCACTCCGTTTTCCTCCCACTGCTAAAGACCGCTACGCGCAATCGAATTATTGAAATAAAATTAAAAACCATATGTTAGTCCCAATATGACCTGGTTTGTGTCGAGTGGATGTTAAACCCCATTCCTCTCTCTCTCTCTCTCTCTATTTCTTTCCCATAAACCAAGTAGCCTACCTTAGAATTAATTCATCTGCCCTGAATCTTGAATCAATAAAAATTCTTGCTGAGTCATGTTGACAGGTCTAATTCTGTCTAGCTGATGATTCCAGAAGTCTGTCGATACAAGACATTGTTGTTTGAGACTTGAATACAAAAGAACAAAAACCATTGAAGTATTTGTTTAATCCGTTAGAAATTTGAGAATATTATATTTAACAGTATACCTGTAGTATACATGTATATACTGTTGTGGGATTTATTGATTCTAGGTTGCTTCATGGCGGTTTAACAATGCATTCAATAAATATGATCACTGCTGTATTTGCTAAATGACACTAGACAAATACTCTTTATTATTAAGTCCTTAAGAATCACGTGCAGACCTCAAACTTTACACCTTGTCTAACATATATGTCAGTGATGGTTATTTTCTTATTTCAATCATAGATGTGTTCGTGTCGTACAGGGTAGTGAGGGGATTAACAAATAGATTTGAAAATCTCTCCTTCACTTGTACTGCTCATATTGCATGTGTACTTGTGCAGTGAAAAGGAATGTTGTCGTCCAGGTAAGCTCAGTATTAGAAATGATTGAGAAATGGAAAGTTCATTTAAGTATTTTAACTGATTTAAAAGTCTTAAAATAGTATACAATTCAACATCCAATTACATGTACTGTAGGTTTAATCGTAGAGTGCTTGACACAACACTTATTGGAATAACAAATCCAGATTTTGCCGAGTCATTGTTTATAAAATATCAAATGCACAGACGAAAATTAAGGGATTAACAGCTAGACTTAAGAGTTACTCCTTCATTTGTACTGCTCATATTGCATGTGCCTTTGTGCAGTGAAAAGGAAAGTTGCCCAGGTAAGCTTATAGTATTACAAATGATTGAAAGATAGATATCATTTAAGAATTTCAACTGATTTTAAAATCAGATTACGGTACTGTAATTCTTTTTCAAAGAAAAGGTTTAATCTTAGAGAGCTTGACACAACACTTATTGCAATATGTAACAAATCAACATTTTGCCAGTCATTGTTTACAATATTTTACATGCACAGACGAAAATTAGTCCCAAAAGACAGACAGGTGGGTATGATCCTTGCACTATGGTTTAAACAATATGCATTGATAAAACATCAAATATTCGTTACAATTTGGGATAACTTATATTAGTCATTCCCAACCGGTTTTCAGTTGGAATACATTTGGCCGAATCGATGGCTCTTTAGCCCAACAGGGAAACTTACATACTAAACTTAGGCTGTCCGTCTACATTTACCTCCGTTTGGAAACAGACACCAAGCTCGTTGACTGACATTTTAAATTCTATATCAACAATTTTTGTCAAAATCACTAATACTTTATTCTGCTTCTACCCCCATCAGACAGGGATGGCGTCCTTAAGGCAATGCTATGAGGATGGAAAATGGTCTCATTCAGAGTGCGTAACGATCGCCATAAACCTGGTAAAAACGTAGTAGAAACATTAGATATCATGCTATGGTCACCAGGGATCGCATGTTCTAAACAACCAACAAGGCTCGGCGATCTGACCTGTAAAAACTTTAAGAAAACGACTTTTTCAAGTTTGTAAATTTTGGTGCCATTTTTTTCGGGTTGTGTTCACGTTTGCCTGCGACCTTGTGTATTTTCTGGTCGCTTTACGGTCACAGCAGCGCAGTAAGGATGCCACCCCAGTCTGACGTGCGCATTCCATTAAATATGTTGAGTATCACCTTGTTAAGTTAATTAATGTCTAATTAATGAATTGGATAACATTTAAGGCCTAAAGAAAGACCAGCAATAGGCTTATTTAGCTCTTGCATAATGTAATGTTTAGTAATGATAAGTATTACTAGTTCTAGGTTATGTATGCCTACCATTTTACTTACAAAAATGTCAAGCCATTCAAGGCTAAAGGTGTACGTGTTTTTTGTAAGTAAAACAGGTTATTGAGTCAAAGTCATTGACCGTGTCAAAATGTAAGAGTGGTTGGTGCTAAAATTGTCAAGCTGAACAATGAATTTGTCAAGTATTATACATACTGTAACCTGGTATTTATACTCTCTTTAGTAATGAAATAATGTAAGCAAAATATATCTTCCCCCCAAAAAATGATATACAAATATGTATTTGAGATTGTGAGGTTTAAAGATGCTTTCCTGCATATGAAATGTGTGATTTGATGACATAGATATTTGTACTGAAAAGATAATTTGTCTGTCAGATGTTTTCTTCAAATCCCTCTCAAAACATGTCAATGGACTGAAAACTATTAACTCCAGAATCAGTTTTTATTAACCTTGTTATGACTTCCTGTTAGGATTATCCTTTTTCAACTTCCTTTTCCACTTTTTAATCACAAATCCAGTATTTATCTAGTAAGATTCGGTCTTGCATATGAAGAGTACAGGGGGTGAACGATCGAAGTCACATTTGTGGCTTTTCGCAATAAAGGCAAAACAAACTTTTGGACGAGAATGCCTGACGCAAACAGAACAACGAGTGGGTTTAATTACAACTTCAAAACTATATTTAATACGAATCATTATACCAGTACAACAACTGACTTCATCTTGTCAGCCAAATTAAAGTCAAATAAAGGGTACGATGGACGTATTTGTCCGGGGGGGGTTGGGCATTTCAGAAGGGCCTTGATTCGATGTGACTCTGATTGTTTTTAACTGAAATTGATTGTTCCACCGAAAGCTTATGCAATTTGCTACCGGATGGTGCCATTAACTGGGATTCGTTGAAAAAGTGACTTAAGATCACTTTTCCCCTGTACTCTTCATATATTATTCCATCTATACCAAAATTGTCATAAATACTTACATGGGAATGTATCTTTAAAATAAAAAATGTTTTCTACATTTTAATGTATCAGTAGGACAATTATAATATTCTATTCATTCATACGAATTTAAAGATCCATTCTCACCAAAGTATCTATCAGTTGGTTATTTCCAATACAAGTATGGCAAATTTGATATGGAAAGAAACTGGCAGAAAATAAGTCAGGAATTTACTTAGGCCTCAATATGTATAGTAAATGGAAAGTAAGTAATGATAAATACATTCTAAATTATGGGCACTCCCTCGATCAAGTTAGGTGACAAACATTACTTTTATGCCTAGGGGTATCTCATACAAAGCTTTGAGAGAGATTTGAAACAAATTTTTGATCGATTAATTAGTTTGAATTTGTTTTTAGTCCAAATATATCATAAAATCACACAGTTTCTACGGGGGAAGGTATCTTTAAGTCTTTATCGTACATCTTTACCCTTTTGTACTTAGGCAGCCCGAATCTACAGTTCCCTGTAAATCTAGTCTCCAAAACCATTCAAGTCACATAAACAGTTATGAACCTCAATAGGTCTAGCAAGGAGTGTATTTTCGGCATTCTTAAAATTGAATCAGAAGACTTAATGGAAAAAAGGTCACTTTTCAGTTGATTCTTTTATAGAACTTCGGTAGTCACTATTTACATTTACCGAGTGCTGAAGGGTGACGCTGAATTCTAACAAGCTGTTACATGTATTTAGAAGCGGACTGAGTTATATCTCTTAGCCCTCTGACTAACTAGTTTCCTTGGGGCCCTCATCGTGGTGTAGAATATGGGACATGACGAGGAAACGAAACTTGGCTTGTTCACCTTTCCATGAACCTCTCTCATTATTTTTCTCCCCAGATTATAGGCCATTATATTTTCAGCAGATGAATAGTCTGCCCCTATAACCCCGTTTACATTACAAATTTTAAGCATACCAGGTACCGTTCCTGGTACGGCGCGGTTAATTTTTTTGTAGTGTAAATGGGTAAAACACAAGCGTGCCGTACTGAGTACCGTGCCAATCTGGCCCACTGAAGTGAGGTGGTCTCGGAACCGTACTAAGAACGGTTCGCTTTAAATTTTCGTAGTGTAAATGCTAACCGGTGTGAGTACGGATTACTGCGCATGCGCCAAATGAACCTTGACCTTTTTTCCTGCAAACTTTGACAGTTCTGTCATCAGTTCTGTCAAAATGGCTGCTCAAACTAAATCAGTCATCATAATTAATTTCATCTGGGTAATTTGTACAGGGGCTGAAATTAAATTTTTCTGTGAAGAGTTCCACATTTGGCGTGCTTGGCACGGTTCTGAGACTGGTTATTTTAGAGTAATGTAAACAGGTCAATTTCTTGAAATTTATCGCGGCCTGGTACCGTACCTAGTACGGCACGCTTATCGCGGCCACGTGTAAACGGGGCTTATGTGTATTGCTATATTAGTCTAGATGTATTTGAAGTGCATATGAACATAATTAGGCTGAACAATTTATGAATAGCCTGTACACTGGTTTTCTTTCCACTACGGTACTGGATTTTATCAAGTTACTGATTTTGTTAGTGGCAACTTTTAAGAACCCAAGAAGACATATTGACGCTGCCAGTAAAACTTCGGCTCACTAACTAGAAGATCTTGAAACCTCAGTAACCAGGAGGTCTTGATACCTCACTACATGTAATTAAGAGGTCTTAATACCTCACTAACCTGGAGGTCTTGATACCTTACTAACCAGTTAACCAGTTAACCAGGAGGTCTTGATACCTCACTACATGTAATTAGGAGGTCTTGAAACCTTACTAACCAGGACGTCTTGATACCTCACTACATGTAATCAGGGGGTCTTAATACCTTACTAACCAGGAGGTCTTGATACCTCACTAACCAGGAGGTCTTTATACCTCACTACGTGTAATTAGGAGGTCTTAATACCTCAATAACTAAAAGGTCTTGAAACCTCACTAACCAGGAGGTCTTGACTCTTGATACCTCGCTAACCAGGAGGTTTTGGTACCTCGCTAACTAAAAGGTCTTGAAACCTCACTAACTAAAAGGTCTTGAAACCTCACTAACCAGGAGGTCTTGATACCTCACTAACCAGGTGGTCATGTTACAAGTGAGAACCAGACATTAAAAACTCATGGCATTCTAGTCAAGAGTACCCTTACTGTTTGATTACCGCAGCACATGTAGAATTGTTTTAAAATTTGACTATCTTAACACATGTTTTTTTCTTACATGTTTTGGTTAGCAGTAATTTTGGTTTTCTTTCTGCTTACATCAACAGATTGTCGTAATAGACATTGTTTCTGATAGACATTTTATTCTTTCAGGTTGTTTTTTTAAAATTGAAACAGAATGGAACTAAGAGCTAATTGGAGTAAAAAAGTAGAATATATTTTAGCTGTTATTGGATATGCTGTAGGACTTGGAAATGTCTGGCGATTCCCTTATTTATGCTACAGGAGCGGTGGAGGCAAGTCAAATTTATTGAACATTTTTACTAAACATTTGTTGCAAACTATATTAGGAAGATTGTGCTGATTTAGGAAATGAAATGAAATAAGGTATATAAATAACGTCATACTTTTCAATACCAACTCGGTTTATGAAGACAGTGATTCAACCAATTCTTCATTGAATTTCAACCGCCAAGGTTTTTTTATTGAGTCACGGTGGTTAAGTGGGTAAGACGCTGGCTCACTAGCCTGGAGATCGTTGGCTGAGAAATTTCATCAGAATTCTCCATCGTGGTTTCGCCTTGTCAGTGGTGCAGGACGGTGGGCTTGGCAAGGACAGCTGTCTAGTCATTCGGATGAGATAAAAAAAACTGAGGTCTCTTTCATACATTGGCACGCACATAAAAGATCCCTTGGCAGTTGGAATTCGATATAAGAGTAGGCCATAGTGCGGCTGCCCGGGCAAAATTTCCCTCGTATCTTACTGTATGGTGTTTGCCCGTCTTCATTAGCCCAGTTGGAGCAGAACAGTAGGATGTTAAAACCCATTGCATTTCACTTTTGATTTGTAACAATTGTGCTTGTTCCCAAGATTGTGCTTAGGGTTCCATATCAAACGAGTTGTGTCATAGTCTTCAGGTTTTCTCACACAGCAAATAATAGCGATGGACTCTAGGCATAAATGATGCTCAGCTTTATATCATAAGATCTGTCAATAGGTCATTTCATTTCTATGTGCGCACCAATGAGTACGTAAGACCTTAGTTTTCATCCCATTCGAATAACATTCTATTTACAAAACATTAACATGGGCCAAACAAATTCTAATAATTACTTATCAGTTTTTAGTGTCTTGTAAATTGTTTCATTACCAACAATAGAACAATATGTGACAACCCTTTTGGACGACTTAACTGCTGTGGACGTATATGTTTCTTTGTCTGGAATCCTATCAATATTTCATTAATTTGCCAGCACGTTTGTGTCTTTATCTGTGACAAGGAAACCGGAAAACACAGAGAAAACTTACACAGTTAGGCAGTGTCACATTCAGACATGTGATTGAAACCCTACAACTTGACTCACCAATAGACCTTATGATCTAAAGTCATGCACATGTTAGATCCCTCAGGCACAAAATACTCTGTCAATCTAACCAACAAATATACTTCATCTGAATTAATCATGTGAACCAAGTTCCAGGGGTTTGAGTCAGTGTTATTAGGTTTGTTTTTAGGTGCTTTCAGGACATTCAAACAAAGTTCTCTGATGTCACAGATTCAAAATGACATTTAAATGTCAAAGCAAACTGTTGATGTTTAAAAGCCACAAAACCTGTGTTTAATAAAAACACTGTGTTGACGAGTGTCAAATGTCGTTGGCTGTAATGAATATAATACACACTAAAATAGATACACTTGACTGACATTGGTTTCCAAACTTTTAAAGTAAAATTTAAAAGCATATTAGGCTAAACCAAATTGATTTTTTATTCTTTAGGATAATAACAATAAAACAGAATTTATATGGAAAACAATGACTGAGTTTATTTCACACTACGTTTAAACAAGTTCCTCTTGTTCTTCTCACGCGTATCATAAGGTCTGTCATTGAGTCAACTGGTGTGGTTTCGCTTCCCCTGTTGTATGTGACAAGGAGTAGCATCGCTTGTCAAGTCTCGTTGGTTTTCTCCTGGTTCTCTGGTTTCCTCATACTGCTAAAGCCGCCTACACACAAGCAAATTATTGAAATAAAATAAAATTGAACCATATGTTAGTCCCAAAATGGTCTAGTTTGTGTCCAGTGGAGTTTAAACTCCATTTCTCTCTCTCTCTGTAGAGTCCCGAATCCGTAGTGATACAAGCTTTGCTATAAATGAAAACATACCCAGAAGGAGGTAATCTGTGAATCAGAAATCAAACATCGCTATGTAGGCGACTGATTCTGTATTTGGGCCTGGATATAAAGACTCAGTCTATGGAGAGGGAGAAACGGGGTTTAACGTCCACTCGACACAAACTACGTCTTTTTGGGACTAAAATATAGATATAAGTTGTAATACCAGTACCAGTGAACTCGTGTTCAATATTATATCTTGGCTATTTGGAAACCAATCTAAAGATATTTGGTTTTGTTTTTAGAATTCAGTAAAGTTCAAAGATGTTTGGTTTTATCTTGATATTTTTGTCTATCTCTGGAACACTTGATGTAAAATTTTAGTTCATGTGACCCCTGAATCGAAATGAATTTGACATCCCTGCACTGGAGGCAAAGGAAGTGTTTATTAGACGAAGTTGTTAACAATGGCTTGTAAATGCTCCAATTACAGTTACCTACAAAAGAATCAATATGTGGCAACCTTCGTCGACTTCTCAACAAATTGGGCTGCTGTGTGGGCACATGTTTCATTTCCTGGCAACCTATCTTAGTTCCAAATGCTTGTTAGCTGAAATGAATCCCAATCTTTTAACATATACAGACTGCTCGAACAACCGAGCTGCTGTTCGCAGTTAGTTTTTTCTGGCAGTTTATCTTTAATTTAAAGCTTTCAAACAATGAATGGGTAGCAAAAAATTCTATTGATTGCGCAAGAAGAGAACATTAAAAATAAAAGATATGTTGATATGTTAATTTTTTCAGGAGCATTTTTGATTCCGTTTTTCATCATGTTATTTCTATGCGGTGTACCACTATCATATATGGAGATGGCAGTTGGTCAATATACAAGACAGGGTCCAGTTGGTGCATTGGCTAAACTATGTCCTTTCTTTAAAGGTAAGTCATATTCCTGAAGCAAGGACCCGAGAAATCCCTCTCTAGCCGTTGCTGAGTTGGATTCGGATACTGGAGCTTTTGAGGGAGTATGTCTATTCTTCCCGTTCAATCAAATCTATTCAAGTTCAGCAACATGACAGTCTGGTGTCTTCCGTAAAACTTTGGATAGTGATTTAATGTATTAAAAACCGTGAACGTACATTGTTCGCCTGTAAAAGATGACTGTCTTCAACACATGCAATCACATCACACGTGCAATCAAATCACGTGGCGTCAATCATTGGCTCAATGGCGCGTGCATTGTTTACATAAGATGTAACTGGTTCGGACAGAATGGTGCATTTTACTCATTTTAATACCCATTTACACTAAATAGGAAATATTGTTTCCCTACAAAAACTTCAAACGTATTTATTTATTTTTCTAATACCGGTACATAAAAAACAAAGTTTTAGAATTTGGTTTGTCGGAGGAAAAAAGTTAATATTGGGGACTCATTAAGTCGCATCGATGTCACCCTTATCAGTGACTGTAGCGGCCTAGCGAATATTCACTGCTGATCAGTGTGGTACACTAGCCATCTGTTCTTATTGTTAAACTACAAACTTTAAATATTTAAACACGTTTCATTTATCTTATCAGCTTTTCCGATTTTTTTTCTGATTTAATCTTACTTTCCATGTTTGTCCAAGTTCTTAAACCGCATTTGTAAAATTGATAAAATTAAATGTGCTCAAGTCTGCACCTTTTTGATAAGAAAATACAGTAAATGATAAAGGAATTTGTAAGTCTAACCTGTCTATGCCCAAAAATCCTATTACAGTTATCCCATCTCGTGGGTTTTCTCTGGGTCCTCCGGTTTCCTCCCACTGCTAAAGACCCCTACGCGCAATCAAATTATTGAAATAAAATTAAACCATATGTTAATCCCGAAATGACCTAGTTTATGTCAAGTGGACGTTAAACCCCATTTCTCTCTCTCCTATTACAGTAAATACAGGAACGATTAAATATAAATTAATTTATATAAATTCATATTATATACGTTGAAACTCATTTGTGCTCATTTCTAGGTGCCAGAGAATAGAGTATTAACCCCTTTAAAAAAGAGAATTCCAGATTAGTGTCGTCCATCAATTAATGAATTTTTTACCATTAAACATATTCTCTTGGTAGATTTATTATTCAACACTTAGTGTAGTAATTACCTTCCCAGTTATCAAGGGTATTCATTCTCTCTTTTTTATTATTTTTAAATCCCATGTGTATATTTGAACAGTTACTAACTAATCATCATATTGACAATTAGAAACTTAATACAAATACCACACTTATAACTAGATCTCCATTGAGATAATCAAGCACAAAATCAATCACAGCATATAATAGCTCGTAGTTAGTGGAATCAAAGGGTTTTCATTGCCAATAGAAATGTGCTGATTCATTGTTTTGACTTTTGTGACTGTTAATTTGAGAATATTCAAATTTTTTTCATTTTTGCTTTATAATCAGGAGAATTTGACTGACTTATTTTATTCTATTATTAGTGTTGTTAACATTTATAATTAAACAAATATTTATATTTCTTCATATAATATTTATAGATACATGTAGTCATTTTGGTCCTGGGGGAATTTAAATTTGTGTGGTCTAGGCCACTTCCCTGGACTAAGTTAAAACACAGATTCTATTAGTTTTGTCTTTACTACACTAAGATCTGGCAGAGTTGATGTGAGGGATAAGCCAATGAAATGATATGTTCCAGCGATGTATTCAACCTCGTGGGTTTCCTCCAGGCACTCCAGTTTCCTCTCACTGCTAAAGACCCCTACGCGCAAGCGAATTATTGAAATAAAATTGAAACCATATGTTAGTCCCAAAATGACCTAGTTTGTGTTGAGTGGACGTTAAACTCCATTTCTCTCTCTCTCTCCAGCGATGTATGGAGCTGTGGGTATACTACTACTACTAGAAACATCAACACTGATTGCTCAATCAAATGTCTTAAAGTGAGGGAGTCACTCCAGCTGGTCAGATCTTTATGTAGAGGTCATCAATAGTACAAAAAAACAACTCAAAATTTCGACCTGTATTAATCAGATTGTGAATTCACTGTAAAATGATAATGCTTATCTTTTACTTTTATTTTAAAGGTGCAGGGTTGGCAACTGTCGTCATCTCATTTCTGTTTACAACGTACTACATCATTATTATCACCTGGGCCTTTTATTACATGTTTAATACCTTCCAATCAAAATTACCGTGGCAATCATGTGATCATTCCTGGAATTCGGAAATTTGCTGGGATGGCAGTAACAGAAACAGTTCTATCTTCAGTTCAGCCATTAACACCAGTATGTCTCTACTGAATGGCAATGGAACAAGTCCTGTCGATAACAGTACCTCATACAACTTCACCAGAAGTCTTGGATACCTTCGACCAAATAACACCCGCTCACCGACAGAAGATTTTTACATGTAAGGTTTGTTGAGAGTTTGTGAGTATTTATGAAAAAAAAAAAACTGGTATAAAAAACCTAAAATTTGCTTGATATAATGGTCATGCAAAAATATATTTAGAATTGGATCTTTATTTCATTAAGGTTTTAATTTTTGGATGAGTGTCTGGCTCTGCATAAAGTTCTAACTACTTCAAATTCTTTATCAGTTATATGGCCCAGCTATTGCAGAAATGTATAGTAGGACTTCAAACCCCATTTCAATACATTTCTTTATCAATTCGCTGTATTCCTGTAAGTCAAATTTCGGCCACTGTGATTAGTTAACATTATTCTCACCAAAACCAAAGTTTCTTATTACCTTGATAGCTTGGTGATAACCAAAATTTTTTAAAGATGCTGCTTGAATGTGAATGTTAAAAGATAAAAATGGAAAAAAAAACGAAAGTAAAGTCTAATATTGGTCGGACAGAGTGATGCACATAGCCGATAGTTTTAATAGCTCCCTGTCTGTTGATCTGTCCACAATTTTCTGTTGACAATTTAGAGATGAAAATTACCGTTCCATCTTTATGAATTTTTGAGACAATGTTCAGCTTTGTAAAAGCAAAGTGGTTTTGTGAGAGGGGGCGGGCGTCATAATTCTGCCAATATCTCCTTTCTTAACATTCTGTGTTAGATACAAAATGTCTTGGCCAGAACAGATTGTGTTGGAAAGCGGTTCAATGTTTTAAATCACGTTGGATATATATGCCATAAAGTTGAAAGGAACACTATTTCAGACTGAAAACCAAATACAATTTTAGTTCATACAAATCAGTCAATCCCAATAGTCATCATGGTTATCTAAAGTACCAATTTTTTTAGAATTTAGGTATTAGATATATATCATGTAATCATACTTCTATAACCCTTAATATTGTTTGTATTTCAATGCAAATGGACCTACTCTCAAAAATCTTAACACCAGAACAAGTATAGCATTTAATCCTATCATACTGTGAATGGTTTCATCACTTGGCTATAGCATTTGATTATATCCTACTCTCAGTGGTTCGATACCCATCACTGGCATATCATAGCATTTGATCGTATCATACTCTGGTGACAAGCTTCAATACACAGTGTATGCATTTAATCCTATCCTATACTACACTCAATGGTTATACTACCCATCATTGGCGATATCAATCGTCTGATTCTATCTTCAATGGTTTCAATACCCAGCACTAGCATATTATAGTATCTGATTCTATTCTCATGGGTTTAAAGTTTCAACCTTCAGCATAACCATATAGCATTTGACCATATCCCACCCTCAAAAATCAATGGTCTCAATACACTTTCAATACCCAGCATAAGCGCCTGATCCAACTCTCAACAATTTCAATACCCATTGTAAGCATCTCATCCTACTTCCAATAACCAGCATGAGTGCCTGGTCCTACTCTCAACACTTTCAATACACATCATAAGCACATGACCCTACTTTCAACAGTTTCAATAACTAGTCAATATAAGCATTACATATGATCATACTGTCTGCCACAGTAATTTTGTACTGTACTCTAACTATATGGTTGTTTTGTAATGATACAGTGAGAATGTATTGGAGAGATCTAGTGGTATAGATGAACAAGGTTCTATGAGATGGCAGCTGGTATTGATATTATTACTAGGATGGATCATCGTCTACTTCTGTATATGGAAGGGACCAAAATCTACTGGAAAGGTAAGAAAGGAAAATTTTAAAATATTAAATAAGTAGTAATAAAAAAAGTAGAGCCCCCTTAAAATGAATATAATGGAATGATGTGGTGCTGGGGGGGGGAATTGTCTCTTTTTGCTTTTACCGGACAGCAATAGAAGAAAATTTGCGCCAAGTACCCAAATTTTCTGCCTATCTCAACAGGAATACACATTTGTTAACCGATAATCTATTAACTATATTCATATGACACAGGCCATTCTTGAATAGTGTTCATAAAATGGTTTTTCATGGACTACAGAAAGTGAGTGATACATCTTCATAGTTATGGAGATCCTATTTTAGAGCCATGGTGGTTCAGTGAATAAGGCATGGCTCACAAACACAAGCTAGGTGGTCGTGGATTCAATCCTGGTGTTGGCCTGGAATATTCCCTCAGGTTTTCTAGCCTTGTTTCCCTTGCCAGTGGAGCAGGATGAAATATAACAGTTTATCTCTTGTCACAGTGTGTATATATTATATTAACTTTATTTACATCAGTTACAAATATAAGTTAAACATTATCATACATGTGAGAGGATGTAGGGCCTTGCAAGGAACATCATCTAGTTGTTCATACTTGATGAAATACATTAGAACCCGTGACAGTTTGTATGCCATTGCTGTGCGTAAAAAAAAAATGTACCTTATAGCACACTGATGCCATACAAGGTTTATTTTTTTACGCACAGCAATGCCATACAAACTGTGAAGGAATCTAGCTAACATATGCCTGTCTTCATTAGCCCAGCAATTTTATAGGAAATTAGAATGTTAAACCCCATTTCATTCACCCGAGATCCCGACCTCCAGGCTAGCGAGCCAGCGTCTTACCAACTTAGCCACAGTGATGCCCCCACCTCTGTGGAAGCAGATGTTATAGTATGAGGTAGTAGTAGATACACAGGCGCGGATACAGAGGGGGGCGCACGCCCCCTCTATTTTTTTGCGGTGGCGAACAACTTTTAGCTCCATATATTCTCGCGGTAAAGGAGAACATAAACAGTTTAGGTTGGAAATCGTAATTTACAGTACTAGTGTGAAATTAGTCCTTGTGGGCATTTTTGTCCACTTAAAAATCACAGGCTGGGCTTCGCACTCCCAACTTGGTGCAGCACGCCCCCCCTTTCTGAAAATCCTGGATCCGCCCCTGATACAAGATGGTGTCATATATAACAAGTTTATTTATATTTACAGGTTGTTTATTTCACAGCATTATTTCCGTATATTGTTTTACTGATTTTATTAGTACGAGGTTTAACACTACCAGGAGCTATTGATGGTATACGATTCTTTATAGAACCAAGATGGGAATTATTACTAGATGCCAAGGTAAATTTTCTTTGGGTGTGGTAAACTTGGGCATTTCTGCAGGGCATTTTTAAAAGGAAAAATTATTACTAGATGTTAAGGTAAATTAACTCACTACTATGAAAAGTAAAATGCTATGTGGGTATGGTAAACTTCAGCATCTCTGCGGAGCTTTTTCAAGGAAAAAAATTATTACTAGATGTCAAGGTATATTAACTCACTACTATGAGAAATAAAATGCTGTGTGACATAGCTTTTTCAAGGGAAAATAGTATTACTAGATGCCAAGGAAAAAAATAGCTTTAAAAACATTATAAACCATTAATTACAGCATGTAAATTTATCAGTTCATCAAATCAGTCAAGTTCATGTGTTTGATGTAGTGATTGAAAGATTATATAATGTTTTAAAGACTTATTCTCCAATTTATCACTTTATCTGTCTGACAGATAAGTTGGGATCTGCTGTGGGCTGTAGATATCGATCATGATCATTTATAAAAGATTTCTTCGTTAGTCTTAAAATTAATAAAAAGTTTTTTGGTGACATTTAGATATCATAATCAATCAGCAGGGACCTAATCAGGCCCGGATCCAGGATTTTGTTGAGGGGGAGGGGCATACATACCGACCCTAAACAGAAACTTAAATCTGGGAATCTCATTGCCGACTGCAGATGCTGGTCTGAACAGTGATGACCAGTCTTACTGGGGCTGATGGGTGGGGGGCCACGGCCCCCTGGGTCCCCCCTGAATCCGCGCCTGCTTATTTGATCCTACAAAGATCAGACAGGTCTTATGTAGATTTTTAAATGACCAAGAATAATGGGGCTTCAAGCTTATGACAATTTTTCACTTATCCCAAAATTGTTATTTGTAAATGACCAAGAGTAATGTCAGTTAATCTTAATAGCTGTACAGGTAATCAGATGTTATGAGTAATTATATGAATTGTTTCAAAGGAATTTATTTATTGAACTGGAAAAACGCAGGTCATGATTCCGTGAAATACAATTACTGCTAATTACTGAGCGACGTTTCCACTTGGCCTCATCTATGTGAAATATAATTATTGGTTATCACTGAATGACGTTTCCACTTGGTTTCTCTATATGAAACACAATTACTGCTTATAATTGCGAGGCATTTTGACTAGTCTTTATCAGTAACATGAAGTAATTGTATTCCATAGAATTATGACAGTTGTAATTATATTCAGGTAAACAAAAATCTGCTGTAATTATTTCATAACAGCCACAGTAAATAGTTTATTGATAATGATATCGATATCAACGAATTGAATAATTGAAGCGAAAAATTCTTTTATAGCTAATAATTTTATTATTCTGTGTCCTATAATGAGCTTGAAACTTGTAGTATCCTTTTCCAGCTGACTCCACTTCATTTCAGTCAACACAGTAAATTGCTTTGTCATTAAATTAGTTCAATACAGCACTTTGCTTTGATAAATTCCATCCACAATAATATGATATCCATCAACAAAACATTAAATGTAACATATAAGGCCACTGCATTTGATTGATTTGATCAATTTGATCCACAATATATCCATCACCAAACATTAAATGTAATATATAATTATAAGGTCACTGCAATTTGAATGATTTGTTTTTATGTGAAATAACTGAAAGCACTACAGGGAGAGAGAGAAATGGGGTTTGACGTCCACTCGACATAAACTAGGTCATTTTGGGTATAACAAATGGTCTAAGTAAATTGCTGGATTATCTTTTGCCAACTTGTTTTTTCGCCATTGTACATTTAAACGCCTCACTGTTCCCACAATGGGTAACTATTCGTTTAAGAAATAATGAAGGCAGCCTAAGACTAAGTCAAGATGGCAGACAACAAGCCATCGATTTGCCAGTTAGTCACGATACCCTGAAATTTCTGCCCACTGTTTACCCCGTGAGTGTTTTCAGGGAGTCCAATATTTGTCTGGTATATACTAGTATAGCAAATGTACAATACTTTTATTGGAAATAACTACCCTATAAATACTTTCGTGGGAATGTATCTTTAATATAGATGTGACAAATATTGATCACAAAGACTTGTCATTAAATCATTAAATAGTATATATTTATTTATATATATACATCATGGAAATCAATATATAAAATGTATTAACTTATATATATGAGTATGTCATCAGTGAATCTAATATATCAATATTAATCAGCAAGTCGTGATCCTAACCGATTCTTAGGTCTATAACCAAATACTTTTAAACACATTCTAAAAACTTGCAAAAATATATTTTGTTTTTAAAACCTTTTTTTATATAAAACACTTTTACATAATAGGAATTTTAAATGTAGACAACTTCAATGACATCATGCTAATCACACAATGAATGAATAAACATGTGAATTATAAAACACTGGTTGATCATTTTCTTAAAGGAGCATTAGAAAGATTAGATAAAGGGATGGCAGATCTCACTATGATAGTTAAAACTAGATAATGTAAAGGGAATATGCTGAAAATTTCAAATTGCTCCACCAAGATATTAGCGTTTGAATTTGTGGCCTAACCTTGATTGTCATTACCAAAATACGATAAAAATCATAAGACTACATTATCTTTTTTTGGTATAAATGGGCAAATGGTATTCAAATCCATTGAAAATCTTACATGTAAGATCTTTTCATGTTAATTAATGTCTAATTAATTGTTTATATAACATTTCACGCCCAAAGAAAGACCTGCTTTATAAAGTCGAAACTAAAATCATGAGTTTATACCTATGATTCTATTTCCATTGGCTTAATTTTGAATTTGACCATGTCGATGATAATAAAATTTCTTCTGAAATTTGAAAAGAGGAAAAAACGACAAACATTTGGGTTCTTTTTATAATTGTCACATTTAGTGTCGAAGATGTCGCCTGCAATTGTAGTCCAATGAGTTTTAAAGATGTGAAACCCTCTCATGGCACTAACAGTATAATGTACACCAGTTCGACGAGACTTCATCAATGTCAACAGATGTGGATTGAAAATTTGATAGGGAGAGCACTCTAAAATAAATTTTAAATTTAAGCCCAGGGGCTTAATTTCAAAATTTAAATTCGTCTTAATAACGGGAGGGCTTAAATACTACGATTCCAGGTAGTAATATCATGCTTAGTGGCAAAAATGAATTTTATGGGTTGAACAGGTGTCTTTTATAGAGTGCATTTCTTCAAGTAATAATTATATAAACCAATCAATTTAAGTAATCCAAGCTCCATTACTTACAACTCTCTTGAACAATATATCTTGGTTGTCTTTTGATAAACTCACTTACTATAAATAAGTGCCATATTGTAAAAAAAAAGAGTTTTCACAGTGTTTGATGTAGTATGATTTGATTCATGAATTGACTTGAACTTTGTTACTGTGATATAGGAATTGCCCTGAGGATATAAATATAACCCACTTTTTATATGTTATTTCAGTCAGTCTGAAGACTTCAGCTCTGTAATTGATAAATACAGTGTATACTTTATGTGTTTTATATATTCGCATGTTATAAGTTGTCATATAACAAATGTCTGTACATCCTCATTATTATTAATCGCTCATATATTTTTCTGTCACCCACATCCTTCCGTTGTTGGGGGTGGGGGTTGGATGGTCCGATGGTTAGCGTGTTATTGCTGCATCATAAGGTCTGTCATTGAATTATCTGGCTTGATTTCGATTCCCTGGTTGTAAGGAGTAGGGCGGCCTGTCCAATCGTAAGGCTTTTCTCCGGGTTCGTGAACCATATTTTAGTCCCGAATTGACTTAGTTTGTGTCATGTGGACGTAAAACCCCATTTCTCTCTTTGTCTCTACCTTCCATTGTTGTTCACAAGCAACAGAGGTTTTTATTTGATTGACTTGAAATTAAATGCATTGTTTAAGCTCACGAGACAGAGAAGCTTATGGACTTTGAACAATTTTCAATAGTTATTGTTGCCATTATTTCCCTTGATCAATGTCTTTGAAATGAAGTAGAGATTAACCTCCTACTGTTCTGCTCAGAGCAGCAGCACTATAGCCTACTCTTTTATCGAATTCCAACTGCCAGGTAGGGGATCTTTTACGTGCATGCCAATGTATACATAGGTCCTCTGCTTTCCGTACCATCCAAACGACTAGACAGATTTCTTGGCAGGCCCTCCGTCCTGCACAGCTGACAAAGGGAAAATCCCGATGAACTTTGTTAGCCAATGCAGGGATCAAATACGCAACCTTAAGGCTAGCGAGCTAGCGTCTTACCCACTTAGCCACTGTCAGTTTGAAAAATCTTGTGGACACTCGACGATGATATTGTGGGTATATTACCATCAACATTATATTGTTCTAGTTTTGTTTTTAGTATATTATTAACTTCATTCTTTTTATTATATTCTAGGTTTGGATTAATGCTGCAGCTCAGACGTTTAATTCACTTGGTGTTGCTTTTGGTGGCTTGATAACCATGTCTAGTTATAACAAATTTAGCAACAATATTATTAAGTATGTTTACTTTTATTTGCGGTTAATCTTCGACTTATTCATAAATTTTGGTATTAGCAAATGAAGTTTTGTGTCCTATTGGGGCACTTCTGTTACTGTTTCATGGGCTTTTAACCTCGCTGGTTATTTGTAAATGCATAGTGACCTCCCCAGTGATTTTATTGCTACTTCTGTAAATTTAAAGTACTGAAGTAATATAGTTTCATTATGGTCCAAAAAGGACATTTTTGGAATTTTGAAGCCTAGCACTGAATTCACACAGCATTCTTAGATATAAGTTAAGAATTTGCTCAACATTTAATCACTGTTTATGAGAAATATGTTTGATCCATCTTTGCCCATAGTTTCTTATTGATGTTTTTGACCATTAAAACAAAAAATGGCTACATTTTAGTTCAAATAAGGTGAACAATTTTGAGAAAATTCTAAACTTAAGCCTGAGAATACTTTGTGAACTCGTGTTAGTGTCCAGTGTGGCTGACAAGTAAAGTTGGTCAAGTCCTTTGGGTGGACTCCTCAGTAAAAACAAAGTCCAACTATCCTAATTATATAGGAATGCAATGAATGTTGCTTGTCATGCGAAAGGGTAACCATGATTATGCTTTGCTTGCTTCAACGGGATGCCAGATTGGTGAATTTAGAAGTACTGTCGTTAAGGACTTTAAGCTCTTGTACTGTTCAAAGAAAAACAAAATTTGGATGCTGTAACATCTATATCTTCGCATTGGTTGGTCGAAACATCAAAATCAACTTGAAATTTAGCATTTTACTAAAGATTATCCGGTGATAGCTAAAGATCATTAAGTTGTAGCTAAAGATAATTAGGTGGTAGCTAAAGATAATAAGGTGGTAACTAAAGATAATTAGGTGGTAGCTAAAGATGATTAGGTGGTAGCTAAAGGTGATTAGGTGTTAGCTAAGATAAGATGATTAGGTGTTAGCTAAAGATGATTAGGTGGTAGCTGAAGATGATAAGGTTTTAGCTAAAGATCATTAAGTGGTAGCTTAAAATCATTAGGTGGATCTAAAGATCATTAAGTGGAAATGTCAAATGTCACTGTCCAAGCAACAAATTCAATATGTGTAACTACAGAGATAAAACTGACCCATATGTTAGTCTCAAAATGATCACAGTATTATGTTGATGAGATGTTAAACCCCATTGCAGATCTTCAAAGTGCAAATATTTTTAAGTGTTTTTATAGAAAATTATGTTGTTTTATATTATAGGGATGTTGTAATATTAGCAGTTGTTGATGCCTTCACTTGTATACTGGCTGGTTTTGCTATATTTTCTATACTGGGTAATCTAGCCTACAATCAAGCTACAGATGTTGAAAATGTTGTCCAGGAAGGTATATTCCTTTATTTACCACTCCATACAACATTATAACCAAATAGAAATTAGAATTTGTATAAAGTTTTTAAATCCATCACTGATCACAATTAGAGAAGGCAGATCTATACATAGAGTTAGTTATATAAGAATGTGGGGTGCGGTGGGGGTATGGAAATATGTGAAGGGGTGTAGATTGTTTTAATTTGTTCTTGTAGGTCCTGGTCTAGTATTTGTGATTTACCCAGAAGCCTTTGTTTCAATGCCAGTTGCTCAACTATTTGCCTTTCTATTTTTCTTCATGTTAGTTTGTCTAGGCATCGACAGTCAGGTGAGAATCGGGAATTTCCAAAATTCAATTGGACTTGAAAAGTCGTCACATATTTGATATCTGACTATTTAAACAAAACTTATTAGAATTATATAGGGTGGGCCTGAGGCCGAGGGGGGTCCCATTGATTTCACAGCTAAAGAATTCTACGCACGTCATACCCCATTTCTCTCTTTCTTAAAGATACATTATGGGAGATTTTGACAAGGAGTTAGCCATTCTTGCTATAAAAGTTCAAAAATAGATGTTGAAACAAGAATATATTGAAAATTTCAGTCAAATAACTTTATCCTGAACAAAGTTGTTACCACTATAATTTTTTACTAGATATGGGGGTAAAAATCATCGACACCCTTTTCCCACTATGGCCGATTGTTGATTGACAGGCGTTAACTCCACCTACATAGTCTCGATCATCAAGTAATGTTTAAACGGTATCTACTGAAGCTTGTGTATAGCCTCGGTCATCACTGTCTTTCATGAATAATTTCCGGAAGTATGATGACGTCAACGTCACGCAGAAACCCCACCCACAACGCCATAGTGATTAAATCGGTCGACGAAATCCTGTTTTAAATCGAGCCCAATCCAAGCCATCCGTGGGTCTACAGTGTTCATTTTGGGCTTGTTGTTTAAATAAAGATCTAATTTATAATTTCTATGACATCTGAAGCTCAAAGGAAGACCGACAAAAGTCAGTTTTTGCTCTCCCATAATGTATGTTTAATGGTCTGAAGGGGTAGTTCTCTAGTTCACCATGGATGGCATGGATTAAAATGTATTGAATGTTTTGTTCAACCTCTCTTAGTACATAAGATTCCTGGCATGGGAAATAACTCCCAAACACTCCAATAAAGAACAAAGAGGAGGGAACTCTTCCATGAAACTTGGCATTACTGTATGACATTAGAATTAAGCTCCAACCAACTTATTACTTACACGGAAAACAACCTACTTATTGCACAAAAAGTACAAAGAAAGTTTTCTGTCCATGTTTCAAACATTATTTGTTTTGTTTATTACAGTTTGCGTCTGTTGAAGTTATAGTCACTTACATCCAGGACCATTTTGGGGCACAAGTACAGAAATATTTTAAGAGGAAAGAATTTCTAGTCATCGGTGTTTGTGTTGTTTCATTCTTGTTTGGTTTACCAAATTTATCTCAGGTTTGTTAAATTACCAGGACAAATTCTTGTAATATACATGAAGTAGGCCTAATTGAGAAATGTTTTGTTGACATATCCATTGACATTGTCTGTGTAATCAGTAACAACTCACTATTTCAGTTATGTTTCAAATTGATATCCCTCTCTAGCCATTGCAGTATTGAGACTAAAAACTTGAGTCCTCAACAGAGCACTTTCATTCTCACTGTCCAATCAAATTTCTCCTTAGTAAAATAAAGGGAATTTTCATGACTTATCCGGGGTGACCTCTTTAAAAAAAAATCCTAGTGTTTGTTAGTGCTGATTTCAAGAAAAAAATTTATTCTTGGATACTCACATAGGTAAATATTTCCGTCTCTGTAACTCACTATTGGAACTAAATATTTCTTAATCAAGTCTCCGATATAAATTGCATAAATAAATACCAATTTTTACTGCTTACCTTTAAAAATTTGATAACATTTATCCATTTTTGTGAAGAAAATCCATGAATTATTTTTTTTTTACCCAAAAATTACTTGTCATATTTCTATCCAGTTTGTTGAAACACAATACGTAGCATGACAGCCCTTCTCTTTGATCTGCTGTGTGGTCCAAGAGATGATAAAAAGATTCCATATGCGCAGCGACTACAAAATGTTTACATTCTGTATATTTTAGGGAGGAATCTATTTTTTTCAACTTATTGATTATTATGCAGCAGCTCTGTCTTTGATGATTCTCGCTTTCTTCGAGGTCATAGCTATCACATGGTTTTATGGTAAGTGATCCTTGTGTAGTATTTAGAGATAGGAAATATTACAGAACTAACACAGTTATATGGGACAACGTACAATCACTGGTTAATATACTGTATATTCATTTAGTAACAGTGATTGTTGTCTAATATAACTGCAGTAGAATCTGCATTAAGCAGCCACCCATGGGAATTTTTACGATTGACCGCTTAACGGGAGTGGCCTCTTAATGAAATCTCGTGTTTTTTGTACTGACATCAATGAATATTACGCTTGGGTGCACTTGCATCGGTAAATTTGGCCGTCGCTAAATCTTGGACATAACTACCCTAAACTTGTCATTTTGTCCCAACCTTCAATACTACTGTCTATCATTGTCATGCATTCGATAATATTTATCCATTTTTGTAAAATCTCATGGTTTTTTTTGTGCTGACATCAATTAACATTACGCTTGAATGCATTGGAAGCAAACACCAATGCTTCACTTGCATCGGTAAATTTGGCCGTCGCTGAATCTCGAACATAACTTCTATAAACTTGTCATTTTGTACCAACCTTCAATACTACTGTCTATCATTGTGATGTATTCGATAATATGTATCCATTTTTGTGAAGAAAATCGATGAATTAATTTTATTTTATCACATGAACCAAAAACATCGCTGATTTTGCTACCGATTCACGGGGGGGGGGCGTAACTCTGTATGTAATATTACAGGTGGCGCTAAAAACGTCTATTTAACAACATCGCGGCTTTTAGTCGGTACTTTCAGTTTATTCAATCAGTATCAAACTTTTAGTCGGTACTTTCAGTTTATTCAATCAGTATCAAATAATGTTCCGTTACAATGATCAGGTTTGTCGTTTAATAAAACAATAGATTAATTAACAGATAATCCCGGGTTAATTGTTATTTTCACATTTCTTTTTACCTGATCAGTGGGAGTCCAGTTAATTAATTACTACTCACGGGATTAGCGGGGGTGTTACGAAGAACGACAAGATGGTATCATTCAACAATGGCCGTTGAATGGGCGATGTTTTGATAAATTCATTAGCAAAATAGTGACCGCTGGCCACGTTAGAGGAGTGACCGTTGAATAAGGAGATGAAACAATAGAATTTTTACGGGGGGAATTTATTGTGACCGCTTACAAGGAGATGTCGCTGAATAGGAGTGCCTGCTCATACGGATTCTACTGTGTATTAGTTCCATATATTTCTTCGTGTATATTAAACATTAATTTAGACCCATTAAAATATTTACCGAGGGTGACCTGTTATTGTTGCCTGGAGAGGATGCCAAATGTTGTGACATTTTCAGTTCATCATGTCTTTGTGAATACTGAATGGAATTAAATTACTTTTGGACGGTTATAGCCTACTGATTAAATATTCGTATTTCACAATCAGAGAGAGATTGGGTTTAACGTCCACTCGACACAAACTAGGTCATTTCGGGACTTCCATATGGTTTAATTTCATTTCAATAATTCGCTTGCGCGTAAGGGTCTTTAGCAGTTGGAGGAAACCGGAGTAACCGGACAAAACCCACGAGACTGGACAGGCAACCCTACTCCTTGCCATGTACAACTGGGGATACGAAACCACACCAGTTGACTCATTTCACAATCAATCCCATGATTAATGGCTGTAAGATTATTGAATTAGAGCATGATATATATTCAATTCTAATTGAAATGATACATGTGCTTGTATTCTAGGAGCAAGACGTTTATCAAGTAATATAGAAGAAATGACTGGAAGGAAACCTCAGTTGTTTTTTATTATTTGTTGGTACGGATTATCTCCCTTACTTATACTGGTAAGTTAAATACAGTGCTTGTTGCATGTTGTTCCCAACCTTAATAACAATATACATTAAGAGAGGGGGGGGGTGACCCTACACAAACTAGGTCATCTTGGAACTAACATATGGTTCAATTTATTTCAATAATTGGCTTGTGTGCAAGGGTCTTTAGCAGTGAGAGGAAACCAGAGGACCCAGTGAAAATCAACAATGTTGTACAGGTGACCCTACTCCTCGTCACGTACAACTGGGAGATCAAAGCCACACATTATCATAAAGACATGGATTTACCTACACCAATAATTGTGAATGTTCTACTTCAATTGAGGATCATAGTGGCTAAGTGGGTAAGACGCTGGCTCGCTAGTCTGGAAGTCAGATTTCAATCCCAGCATTGGCTGAGAACATTCATCCCGATTTTCTGGCGTGGTGTACCCTTGTCAGTGATGCTGGACGGAGGGCCTGACAAGGAAAGCTGTCTAGTTGTTCGGATGGTACGGAAAATGGAGGTCCTGTATACACTTTGCCGTGCACGTAAAGATCCCTTGGCAGTTGGAATTCGATATAAGAGAAGGCCATAGCGCCGCTGCCCAGGCCAAATTTCCCTATAGCCCAGTTAAGGAGCAGAACAGTAGGACATTAAACCCCATTTCATTTCTACTTCAATTATTGTGTTAAAAGTATTTTCACAGTTTTTGTATTTAAACTTTCAGGGTGTAATGATATTTAGTTTAATACAATATAAACCACTGTCAGTAGCTGGGTATATATATCCTGATTGGGCGGTCGGATTAGGATGGTTTATTGCCCTGATCTCGGTTGTATGTATACCCGCTGGTATGGTACATGCTGTTTATCAAGCTAAAGGTTCGAATATATGGAAGGTAAGTAATAGAATAGATTGCTTCAATCTGATTAAAACAGATCCCATTTCGTTTCGTTTTTATTGTTCAGAGTTTCATTTTACTTGTCTTTACTGCACTAGGATCTGGAAGATTTGTTATCATTGACGCGTTCTGGATGATGTAAGGGATTAGCCAATGAAAATGTCTATTACGGCGACTTCCCGGCCTTTTGATGCACGAAATTGATTAATCAATGTCTGACATCATTGGGTGAAAAGCCACTCGTTTGACCCCTGACTTGAACTCCCACTATAACTTGTCAGATCTTCATGTAGTGTAGGCTATCGAAAGTATAACACAACGAAACAAAATATATATCTGTATTTGAATCAGATTAAGATTTAATTACTAGAGAGTATTCATAATAACACAACTTGATGGATTTACTACTTCTTGGTTTATTACATGTAATGTTTCAGTACTCTTACAGATACAGTGGACTCGGTCACTTTCGACATTTGGATACCACAGCATTCTGTGAAATCTGTTTTCATGTTCCGATATATTTTCTTATTACTTCAACCCCAAAAGTTGGAGTAGTCTGGATTCTGAATATTCCGAATTACAACAACAATTTGCGTTCACTCATTTATGAATAATCCGGCCTTATCTGTGAGCATAAAACGTGTCAGTCTTTGTTGATTACCTTGATAATTATATTATCACTTGTACGAGATTACTTGGTATTTGATTTATGCTTCTCACGTCAAATACAGCGACATTATATATAAATTGTCGAAAATGAAGAATCACTATCATTATAATATTGTGTTTGTAATGTGGGATCATACAGAATGTACAGAAAACATGGTCATATTTTAAGTTCTGGGTATTTGAAGTTGTATTATAATAATGCTTCTGGTATTAGAAGGTACAATTAATATTTCTGGTATTGAGGCAATTAAGTATTGCAACATGCTTCGTAATCCAGCATATTGTATTGATCCTGTACGATGTTGGGGTCCACTGTTTATGTATCAAGCAATGATCAAGAACACTCTGATTCGACTTCTTGTTTTAGGAGTTCACATAGCCAAAAGACTTTTGTACAGTGATATGAATCGTGAGTTTATATTCTATGTTAATGTGTGTCATGATTTATTGTATTTGTTCCTTAATTTCAGAAATTTTGCACAAGTCTAAAATCCACAATAGTAGAGGAGGAACCGGTACAATTAAAGTCTGCAGAGTTTAAGACCTCAGAAAAAATATAGTTTATTTTTCTACAATAATCAATGAATATACAAAATAAGTGTCGGTAAATTAGTTGTTAGTTAATCATTATACGTCCATGTTTTAGTGTTGTCGTATATTCTCATCCCTCGTAATCATTAGTAATTGGTATTGTTGATATATTATAGACACATTTTATAAATGTGTTATATCTTTTTTAATGTTATTGATAACAGAAACAGCATATTTCAAATGCCAAAACAGTTGTCAATTCAGAATTTAAATCCCAGTTTTATATGACAGGAGTTGGATGTTCTTTAAACAAAAAAAAAAAAGGTTGGTGTAGACCAATTGTTTTGGTCTTTGCATTATGTATACATATGGAGCTGGAATGTATTCTATGTAATACATGGTAATATTTTGTCAAAATAATTTGTGAAGAAGTGTGAAGTTTTCATGTAGCCTATGCATTAGGTATAATTTCAGTAATAGCTATTATGCAACAAGTTGTGGGAGATATAATGATTTGTTAAAATATAGGTTGATTTGTTATTGAATACAATGATTTATTAGAGTATACATGTACAATGATTTGTTAGAATATACAATGATATGTTAAAATACAGAATGATTTATTAGAATACAGAATGATTTGCTGGAATATACAAAGATCTGTGAGAATATATATTGATCTGTGAGAATATATGCAATGATCTGTTAGAATATAGAATGATTTTTTAGAATATACAAAGATCTGTGAGAATATACAAAGATCTGTGATAATATACAAAGGTCTGTGAGAATATACAAAGATCTGTTAGAATATACAATGATCTGTTAGATTATAGAATGATCTGTTAGATAAACAAAGATCTGTGAGAATATAGAAAGGTCTGTTCAAATATATAATAATTTGTTAGAATATACAAAGATATGTGAGAATATGTATTGTGAGAATATTCAATGATTTGTTAGAATATACAAAGATCTGTTGGAATATACAATGATCTGTTAGAATATATATTGATTTGTTAGAATATACAATGATCTGTTAGAATATACATTGATCTGTTAGAATATATTTATTGTTAGAATATACCTGCAGTGATCTGTTATATCAGTGATCTGTATGCAAGATGATTTATTTACTAAATAGTGCTTTTAATATATACGAAAATGCTAGTGGGAGGGGGGATATTATAGGGACAGTAGATCTTGTTTTTGTTTTAATGCTTATTTTTAAGAGTTTTGTTACGAAAAGCATCTGAATTCCTTGCGATCTCAGCCAGTAAATGATGAAATTATAAGTGCTAAAATGTTAGTTTGGGATCATTCTGTGTCAAATAAAGCAAGAATGATTCAGTGTTTAAACTGATTTTTATATGATTTGGTATATATGGTCTTATCAAACAGGACTGCTGGAAATAATTATTTCAACCTTTTGAATTGTGCAAGCCATGTGTTAAAAATATCAATAAAAGCACTGTAAAATGACGAATCTGTACTGGACCAGTAACAGGCGGCAGTAATATGGCATCGCTAACAAAGCCGGAATTTGTACCTGACAATATCTGTGGCAGGTGCCTTATTTACAGACTTGAGTAACAATTTGTAGGAGCCAAACAAAAACATTTGATGCAGAAGTAGTCTTTTAATGTGTTGTTGTTTCAGATTTTTTTCTTATTTTCAGGGCAAATTTATAATTATATTTGGTAACAATTTGTAGGAGTCAAACAAAAACATTTGACTTAAGGAACCTTTTATGTTGTAGTTTACGTCTGTTTTGGATTACTTTTTTATTATTATCAGGGCACATTTATTATTATAGTTTATTCATTCTATAATAAGGTTGTGGCTCTTGTGCTAGGCCACTAGCAAATTATTAAGACTAGGCAACTTGTCAATACCAGTGGTTTTAGTAGAATGTAGTTAAATGGCAAGTTTTTGTACATGGAGATTCCCAATTTGTTTGAAAAGCAATGTATTGAAATAAGAGCACTGTTCCATGCTGCATCTGTGAATACCAGAAAGCTTAAAATGGCCTGACGAAGGCATGTCACCAAAGAGACAAATCATCTATTACAAATCATTATTGATTGGTCATCTATATTTTTGCTACTGGTGTTATAACTAGTCTCTCATCCAGAAAAATATTCTACGAAATGTTAGTCTGAATGTGTTGTCAACATTTGAGAATAATTGGTCATTGGTTTGATTATCGATTAGATTTCATTGCCAGTTCAATATCCAATACTCGTTAAGTTTTTTTTGTATTGTAATATTTCTCTCTTCTTGGGCCATATCTAGGTTTTTAGAATTATTCCAAATTCATTGTCATGATTCGTGTTTGTTTATATTAATGCTAGAATTATGGGTTTTATTGCTGGAAGGGTCACATTAAAAACCAAACTCTAGGTTACTCTATCATGAGCATTTCAAATCTTCGTTATGTGTTGACAACAGTACCAGACCCTCCATACGTTAAAGACTAGGAGGTTCTGGGTGAATGAGACTAGTTATAACCAGATCTCCCGTCAAAAGGCAAAACCTAGTAACTCACTTTTTTCTTATTATGAGAAAATGAATGAATATTAAGCCCCAGCTTATCCATTGATTTGACCATTGAGTAACTAGGTTTTTCCGTGGCACACTAGGCAAATGAACGGTGTTGCTAGGTTGTGCCATGGGTGTAACTGCTTTTAAAATCAAAAGATTGGAATATCCAGTACAACAACAGGAAGTACATACCCTAGTAACTACAAATTTGGTCCTAACTCAATTTTGATAAAAAAAAAAAAAAGTGAGTTACAAGGTGTTGCCTTTTTACGGGAGAGATGTAGAAATCAGCTGTGATTGTATCATGTTTTAATAATATATTATATTTTGTATACCAAGATTTTTTTTCTCGAAAAACAAGAATTTTAAATCCTTACAAGTGCTTGAAAACTAAGAAATTTTATCAGAATATTATTTAATACAAGGTTTGACCCATATTGTAATTAAAGAAAACACAGACTTTGCACTGTGTTTAAAGTGTGGTGTCTATATTATGAAACAATGACATTTGGAAATTGAGGAAGAGTTTGCAACAGTGCTATTACGGCAAAATTCTCTTGGGCTAATCAAAAATGGCTAAATCTATTTGTTTAAGGCCAGCTCAATTTTTGTCAAGGTCGCTGAGATGTAAATAAGGTTGGGGCATGTTATTGTTGGCGAAATTAAAGGTTAGGGTAAGCATTGGGGCTAGGTTCAGTGTTAGGGTTAGGATTAGCGCTAGCCCTGTATACATCTTGTGACCTTTGACCAAACTTGGCCTTATCAAATAAATCTAGCCAATAAAAACTACCATATCTTGTCTTGACATTAAATACGGCATTTCATTCCATATTTATGAAGACGTTAAACAGTAGTATAACGGTATAGTTAGAAATATTTTTTTAACCCAAATATAAGAATTGTAGTATTCCCTTTATTTTTTAAAATATATTTAATAAGAACAGATTTTAATTTTGTTTTTACCCCCAAAACTATTTGGCTTTTTATTTTATATAGAAATGTACATTCATTGCACTCTTATTTTTTTTCAATCATTTATTATAGCATATATAAATGTTTTCATTTTATTTCAAAAATATTGAAACCTATTTTTGTTATTATTCTTGAATAAAACCATATTGTTTTATTTACTTGAAATTTATTTTGTAGCCCAAATCAAGTAAAATCTTTTAAAATTTGCAGTTAATTACATTTTGTTTTACATCCTATGTTGGACAATCTGATCAATACACAGGTCCTATATCGTTTCGTTTTTTCCGGCATGATTTCGCCTTGTCATTGATACATGGCGGAGGGCCTGACAAGGACAACTTTCTAGTTGTTCAGATGGGACGAAAAACCGAGGTCCCGTGTACACATTAACATGCACGTAAAAGATCCCTTGGCAGTTGGAATTCGATATAAGAGTAGGCCGTATAGCCGCTGTCCAGGCAAAATTTCCCTGAGTGTATGCCTGTCTTCGTTAGTCCAGGTTAGAAGCAGAACAGTAAGATGTTAAACTCCATTGTATTTCATTTCATTTTATTTCGTTTTTGTAGTTCAAAATTTCATTTACTTGTCTTTACTACTCAAGGATCTGGAAGAATTGTTATCATTGACCTCTTCTGTATGTGAAGCATTAGCCAATGAAACAGTCTGTTACGGCGAGCTTTAGGCATGTTATGCACAGAACTGTGGGTAATCCACTAGTAACATCAATGCTGATTGGTTAATCAAGTGTCTGACATCATACATGAACTCTCACTATAACTTGTCAGATATTCATGTAGTGTGGGCCATCAAACGTATATAAAAAGAAAATGAAATGAATAGATCTGTATTTTAATCAGATTGCATGATACATTTTGCTTGAAATTGAAGGTAGACACAGGCCTCTCTAACCAAGATGTCTCGGGTTTGCTCCCATGGCGACGAAGAAGGTACCTCAGGATTTTCCTCTCATTTTCCCGTACCAACTGCTGCAGCACCTTGAAGGACAGTAGAGAGAGAGAAATGGGGTTTAACATTTACTTGTCACAAGCTAGGTCATTTCAGGACTAATGCATGTTTGAATTTTTTATTTAAATAATTTGGTTGCGTGTAGAGGTTTTTATCAGTGGGAGGAAACCCACAAAGTTGAACAGGCAACCCTACTGTGCTTGTCACATAGAACTTGGGAATTGAAACAACTCCAGCTGACTCAATGACAGACCTTATGATACTACGCGCATGTGCTAACCATTCGACCATCCCCCACAAGGACAGTGTCTAGTTATATGGATGGCATGAAAAACTGAGAATAACTTATGGTTCAATTTCATTTCCATTATTTGCATGCACCTAGGGATCTTTAGCAGTGGTTGGAAACTGGAATAAAACCAACATTGTTCACAGGTGACCTCTACTACTTGTCATTGTTTTAGCTTGGGATCGTAACCACATCACTTGACTCAATGACACAGAGAGAGAGAGAGAGAGAGAGAGAGAGAGAGAAATAGGGTTTAACCTCCAATCAACACAAACTAGGTCATTTAGGGAGTAACATATGGTTTCAATTTTATTTCAATAATTTGCTTGCGCGTAGGTGTCTTTAGCAGTGGAAGGAAACCGAAGTGCCCGGAGGAAACCCATGAGGTTGAGAAGGCGCCCCTATCTCCATGCCACATACGCTCACACCTGGGATCGAAACCACGACTGCAAGCCAGAGGTGACCGGCTAGCTAGACGGCGAAGTGCGGCAATCTAGACAACTAGGTCATCCAACCATCCCCCCCCCCCCGACTCAATGACAGACCTTATGATCTAAAATGCACATGCAGGACCCCTCATCCACATTTGGAATAAAGAATATTATGACCTCAGATTCTTTTTTGCCAATGCCATGATTTGAATGAAATTCATACAGAGATAGAGAAATGGGGTTAAACGTCCACTTGACACAAACTAGGTCATTTCGGGAGTAACATATGGTTTTAATTTTATTTCAATAATTTGCTTGCGCGTAGGGGTCTTTAGAAGTGGGAGATAACCCACGTGGCCGGACAGGCGACCCTACTCCTTGCCACGTCCAACCGGGGATTCGTAACCACGCCAGTTGACTCAATGGCAGGCCGTATGAAACCGCGCGCGCACACTAACCATTCGACCATCCAATCCCCTGTAATTCATATATGGACACAGGCAATCATATAGCAAATCACTAAATGACTGCATCACCAAAGGCTACACCAAACATGATTTTTGGGTAGGGTTAAGACTGTTTACATCTCCTGACAGTGACAAAATCTGCAGGTGAAATTCTCAGCAAATTCTCTTTACATAATCTAGTTTTTAACTATAGTGAGAACTGCCAGCTCTTTATGATTTCCCATTATAATTCCCCCTTAATACATAAAATAAAACCTATTTAATCTTGCAATAGTAACTTTATTAACATCTTATAATATTGAAAATAATACATGTCACCTCTTACTCACATTTAGCTGCCTTTAAGAGAGATTAACATTCAACATAACATATAACATATGAAAATACTATCATCTAATCTAGTACTCATCATAAGTACCAGATGAACAATTTTCAAAAACTTCAAATACAAACAGAATTATGGAAAATTTAAATCTAAGGTTTATCACACCAGGGCTTCCATTTCAAAGTATTTGACATATTTTGTTCATCTCGGCTTAGCAAATTTTTTAAATGCCTATGATTATGATGAACAAGTTTCAGCAGTATCAGTTTTTATATATTTTTTAAAGTGTTTTTAGACAATTGAAGTGTATTTGTGCTTTATGGTTGAATTCTTTATAATTCTAATTTATGACTGATAGATTTATTTTCGCCAGTCAAGTTGTAACTAAAATGAGTGCCCTGTACGACACCCGATTACCTTTGTACTTGCTGCCCTTTAATTATAAACAATTGTATTTTGTAAGTACTTATTTATGAATTTATATAATTCTGTAAATGAAATATGAAAATGAACATTGTCTTCTCAAATTGACTAGATTCGGCCCATGTTTGTATACAATGTGAATGACTATCCGATACATGCATTAACACATAAAGGCAACATTACAGACTTTGCATGGTCATGTCTCTTTCGCATATATATATATGTACTCTGATAAAATCTGTACAATTATTAACTCATATTAGTATAAGGGCAAATACCTACAGTCATAGTTGAAATAGAATTGAGCAAATATATTATAACGGGTTTAATAGTTAATATCAGACATCATACTCCTGTTAATTCTGTGAATTACATCTTCACGAATTGTACAACATAACCATTCTGTATAACAGATGAAAATATGAATATTGCATACACGAAACTGATAGAACGTAAAATAGACAAAATGATTTAATTAAGGTAGAAGGAAAAAATGTTTCATGCTTTATAAATTACTTTTTGAGCATTGAAGATGTTAAAGCCGATGGAACCACCTCTCCTCGAAGTTTTACATCAAACGGACAATGAAAATTGAGTTGGACAATAATTATACAATTATTTATTGAAAATAATCTCTTAACTAATACTATATTTGGCCTGCACCATTTTGCATAATTTTTCCTGTCATCCTCCCCTTATATTTTTATTCTAATTAACCCATAACCGGTCATGGTCTCATATTTGCACCACAACGTTATATCCAGAAGTGGTCACGGTCGCATATGTGCAACCATAGCAAGAACCTTTTTAGAAGCCGCATTTGAGTATTTAGTTTCGCATTTAATTTATATGGCCAAGCATGATCTCAGACAGGAACTTGTCTTGTCAATATCATTGAGAAAAACGTGTCTTTGTTCAACAAAAAACATAATTTAACGATGTCAGGAATGTTAAAGTCTCTCAAAGTCATTCAAATGCCTATATATGATTCCGACTCGGATTATATCTATGACACAGATTCTGAAAACAATTTTTCTGATGAAAAGGATTTAAAATGATTCGCAAATTATAGATCAACTTAATATCCCCTTCAACTTTTTTATTGGTGTCAAGAGTCTATCACTTATAATTATCCGGAAGAAGTCGATTGAAATAGGCATGCAAAATATTTCTCGTAAGTTGTTTTAAGCCTGACCACTTGACGTCATGACGTCAAAATGACGTTGACCGGTTAAGGGTTAAAGCTTGTTATTTAGATAATACAATACAGTTTTAATGAGCATACAGGAAAGCCTGTGCTTAAATTAATTTGAAACAATTGTAACTTTACATTCACATAAATATCTTAAGGAAACAGGCTACTTTGTTTGCGCATACTATTTAAATACATAAGATGACTGTCAACTGAATACAAGAGAGATGTTTGCTGCCTTAGTATACATGTTAATAAATGAAATGATGGCTTTAACACACAGGCTGTTGATTGTATAGAGACAGATTTTGAAGAAAATGAAAAAAAAAAGAGAAATTTCCAATCTATTCAAATACATGGCTAGGTTTCAGCCTCAAAGTTTTGTTTTAATAAATTTTCCGAAGGTTGAAACTGATAAGTTGAAAGGTTGAAATGTGAAATTATTTAAGTTAAGATGAGAATGACTCGATGTACTGATAATATTGTTATCTTCTTTCTTTACATATCATGTTCTGCAACACTTTGTTGTAAATATTCCTGGTATAAAGTTTGCTGAAAAACAAAACAATCTGGCATTAACAGGAATCACATTAAATTATCTTGCTTCCAAGACATGGAATCAGCAAGCTTACTGTCAGTTTTATCCCGCTCCCATACCACTGTGTCATCAAAAATGGGCAGTGTCACTCTTTGTTTAAAGGAGTCAATAATTTTGTTTCAAAAGTCTCGAAGTCAATAATTTTGTTTCCATACTCTCAACCAATTTGACTGAAGTCTCTACTTCACCTCAGCATCAAATGCTCATCATCGAACTTATTGATGATAGTGGTGTAATGAAAGCATGCACTAAGTTTCACGACTTTAACTAAAACAGAATCAAAGACATCAAGCCCCAAAGTCTCGGCCAATCAATTGCTTATTACTCTGCTTCTATTGTGCCGAAATGTGCATTATTGAACTTAAGTCAATGTTTCTATCATTCTGAATTAGCCTGAGCAGAGTATGCTCATTTTGAACTCTATCAAGGCATTCACCTAATAAAAGCCCACACAGAGTTTGACCATTCTAGCTCCCTTAGACATTGTAGTAATTTGGACTTCAAAGTCAGTGAATGATAAAATATGAATAATTGTCAGGTCAGCACATTTCAACAGAAAATTCTGAAACCTATCTTGAACTGTCTTTCTCACCCCAATAAAACTTCTGAATTGTCCATCTGGTGCTTCCTCTTAAACCAGCTGCTTTTTATTTTCAAGAATCAAGATTTAAGAAAGAATAAAATATTCAGCTTACCTTTTTGGATTTGACGGTACCCTGAACATAATCACGAACTTCTAACAGATTTCTTTTCTGTTTTCTACTTAATGTTGATCTTGTTCTGTTAAAAAAAAAAAGAAAAAAAAAATTATTGTCTCCCCTTTGACCACAGTTGACTGATTACAAGATGACCTTTTGAAAGAATGCACAATATCTCTATTGGTAAAACATTTACTATTTATTAGTGCAGAATCGTCTCCCCTTAGACCACAATTGTTGAACTGTTACAACAATACCAGGTTATAAACTGATTTCTAGGAGGGATAGTTGTATGGTTTACTCTTATATCGAATTCTAACTACCAACGGATCTTTTACATGCATACCAATGTATACACAGGAGTTCCTAACAACTAGACAGCTGTACTTGTCGTTGGGCCCTCTGTCCTGCACCACTAACAACTGGAAACCAATAATCTGTATGAACTTCCTCGGTCAATGCAGGGATAGAACACAAGATCTCTGGGATAGCAGCCAGCGTTTTACAGGAATGATACTCCACCTATCTCCCAATCCCACTGAGTATAGATTTTAGTCATTTTTTGGTAACCGTGTCTCAGATTTAGATAATCTGATGTGTTTTTAACCAGGCTTTGGTATTCAAGCCTAAATGTTCTGAAAATTTACTTCCCTTTACCGTGAGAAATCAGAACGTTTGAGAATTCAGGAGGTGTTTAAAATGGTGTCATGCAGCCATTTTTAAGTTGATGTCATACTTTTTTAATGACACGTCAATTATGCCTTGTTAAATGTATCAATTCGACAGGGATGGAGAGAAAAATGAGGTTTAACGTCCACTCAAAACAAACTAGAATATTTCGGGACTAAAACTAACATAGGATTCAATTTCACATTAATAGTTCGCTTGCGCATAGGGGTCTTTAGCAGTGGGAAGCAACAAGAGAAAACCCACATGGCTGGAGAGATGACCCTAACCATTCTGCCATCTAACCCCCCTATTTCATGACACCAATTATATGCCTTTGAGGTTATTAATTCAACAGAAGCTCTATGTACTAAAGAAACCAACCTGGATGATAACTTGGCTATGAGCAGTAATATCAAAGCTAATATGAGAATTCCAACAATAACATAATTGGTATAAGCTTCTGGTATCTTTTGCCACGCTTTTGCCAATGGACCCTAAAAAGGAAAAAAAAATATAAAATAAAATTGAGAAAACAAATTAATTGTCCGAAGTTCCATTTTATAAATTTCATCATAAGAAAAATAGATAGGGGCTTGTCAAGCCTTTCATTTAATTTCAATAATACGCTTGAAGGTGGGGGTCTTTAGCAGTTGGAAAAAATTGGGAGAAATCCTACAAAGTTCGATGGACAACTCTACTCCTCTAGACTTAGAAGCTTGGGATTTAAAGCTGAGCATCATTTATGTCTAGAGTCCATCGCTATTATTTGCTGTGTGAGAAAACCTAAAGACTATGACAAAACTTGTTTGACATGGAACCCTGAGCTCAATCTTGGGAACTAGCACAATTGTTACCAATCAAAAGTGAAATGAAATTGGGTTTAACGTCCTACTGTGCTGCTCCTACACTGGGCTAATGAAGACGGGCATACGCCATACAGTGTGCCATGAGGGAAATTTTGCCAGGGCAGTAGCACTTTTACTAGGGCCTATCTTAATCTAATCAAATCTTAACTGACAAGGGAATTTTTACGTGCAAGGCAATGTATAGTAGGAACCTTGGTTTTTCGTTGCATCCAAACAACTTAACAGCTGTCCTTGTCAGGCCCTCTATCTCACACCACTGCCAAGAAGGAAACACGTCAGAAAATCACGAACTTTCTCGGCCAATGCAGGGATCGAACACCAACCTTCAGGCTAGCGAGTCAGCGTCTTACCCACTGTGGCTTCCCGAAACAAATGTGAAGGACATTTACTTACCAAATATACACTCATAGTGACAACAATGGATTCTCCTAGAACTGAACTAAGTAGTTGATGACTGGTAGAGATGAGAAACGTTGCTAGTAATAATAATGGCAATAACATACCAATCATACTGTAACATAAACCTCGTACACGTGCTCGCAGATTAGCTGAAGTTTGTTCACTAAAAAGAAAATTAATCATTAACATTCCATAATTACTTTCACAATCTACGACAGGGTTTGGGTTGCGCGTAAAGAATTTGGGAGACAGTGAGAAATATGGTTCACTTTGTGAATAATGTTAGCAAACAAAAGTAGGAGGTCCATGTTTGATGGCCGAGAAAATGTTTTGGGCTTTCTCAGCCTTCTTTTATGCTGGGAAAACTGTAATACTTTTAGAAGAATTTTTGCTCGAGAAATAAGATGGCATATTATTTCATTAATTAATATCTTTGGTTCACATATATGTAGGTGTGTACTAAAATCAACTTAGTCAATGATTGACATGGTTACATAAAAAAGAGTTGTATAGCCATAACAAACTAGTTCTATCTTTCAACAAATTACATGTGCATAGAAGTTTACCTATTGCGTCATTTGGCTTAATTTATCCAATCATATTCTTAATTGCACAGGTTCATGGTCATGAACACGCTTGGACCTGCATGATATCCATTAGGCTATAAAACAATCTATATTATAACTTTAAGACAGACTTCGATTAGATTCCAGAGGGTTACCATCTAAGAGTCCTAGGCACCGCGAGGTGTCTAGGTTGAGAAGAGTTTAGTTAGTATTGACTATAATTGTAATATGTACTATGCTGTTATGTATACCTATGCTACATAAAAGGTAAAAACGAACTGTTGCATTGTTATAACTGAAGAAGACAAACGTCTTAAGAAACCAGTAAGAAGAAACACACAACGTGAAGGAGAAGAAAAGACGATCCGAGATAAATCCTAGACGATCACAAGGCTAACGGTAATATGTAGCAAAAACAAGATGCATGGGTCATACGTAGGATGTGGCGACCGGACCGACAACACACGCTTTCCACGTCAGACAAAAAGGCCCATGGTGTTACAAAACTGAGGTTGCTTACTTACCACTGGCAGAATGGTAAAGAACCCCCCCCCCCCCACGACATCTGATAAAGAGAAGACAGTTGTATTGCTGTCTAGTTTAATTGTTCAGATTGGACAAAAAAAACCAAGGTCTTGTGAACAAATTAGCTTGACCATAAAAGAGCACATAACAGCTGGATATTGATGGCCATTTGAAACAAACTGTCATTTGAGGATTAAAACCTGGAACATGTTTATTTTAATAATTCAATTGTGGATACCGGTATTCAGCTGCGGGAGATCACATGATTTGAAAGAAAACCAATGATGTTGGGCAGGGAAGTGTACTCCTTTTATGTACAAACTAGGGATTAATATCATGTCACTAAACTCAATAACAGACCTTATCTACTAAAGCACATAAGTTAAACCATCATCCTCTACCCATCCCTGACATAAGTTAAACCATCATCCTCTACCCAACCCTGAAAAAATTTCTAAGTAAAATACCTGTTTTTCTGTAATTTGTCTTCTACCAGTTCTGCGATTTGATCACAGTTTTTCTCTAACTGATTCAGCGTAGTTTGTATGGTACCATTGATTGTTTTTTCTATATCCTTACAAACTTCTTCTATCTGATTGGCACATCGACTACCCTGTAATATAAACATTTCATGATCAAGTTAATCCAAAAGATAACCATCACATTGTGAATATTTAACATGTCATCGGTAAGAATCTTTCCAACTTTTAAAATGAAACAGGGCTCAATTCATGTATTTCCACCTACGATATTTAATTAATGCAATTTCCATAAGTCATTAGATCTATTTTGTTTTTATTGAAATCAATAAATTTCAGAAAACACGACTTTATTATTGTAATTTTCACTTGAGCCACACCTACATTTACCTGTGTCAAATGTGGTATATTAGCAGATGTCTCGCTAAGTTTCGTGATTTTTCATATAGTTGCAAAAACATAATATTTTAGATTTGATTTTAGCTTCAAATTGATTTCCTAAAAATTAATTCCCCAAAGTGATTCAGCAGTTGAGGAAAATTGCCCCACCCCACCCCCACAAAATTAAGAGACAGTGATGGAGTTAATGTCCAATCAAAAATAGGTCATTTGCTACATCACTAATTTACTTGCAGCGAAAAGGTCGAGAGAGAGAGAAATGGGGTTTAACGTCCACTCGACACAAACTAGGTCATTTTGGGACTAACATATGGTTTCAATTTTATTTCAATAATTTGCTTGCACGTAGGGGTCTTTAGCAGTGGGAGGAAACAGGAGTGCCTGGAGGAAACCCACGAGGTTGAGAAAGCGCCCCTATCTCCATGCCACATGACATACGCTCACACCAGGGATCGAAACCACAGCCTGAAGCAAGAGGTGACCGGCCAGCTAGAGGTCAAAGCACGGCACTCTAGACCACTAGGCCATCCCAACCCCCAGCGAAAGCTTGAAATCACAAAATTCGACTCAAATGCTCATTTAGGTATCAATTAGATTGAGATAAATTCAATTAACCAACAGTTATATCTTACCTTATTGTTCATATTAGGTACATAGATTGTTGGCATGTCGAATCCTGTTTTATTTAATCCAGGTCTCTTACATAATTCCTGTACAATCTGCATCATAACTCTCTAGAATATAAAATACAATTAAACTGATCAGAATAACATTAGGGAGGAAAAGATGGTCAAAAAATTACAGTCAGATCCTTGGTCAATTTTATTTTAAGCAGTTTTATTTATGTATTTATCATTCTAAGAAACGAATACATGCAAGACAAAAATACAAAATGATTGAATTATGATAGGTCAAAAATAATCTGCCTCTTATTAAGGAGAACCTATGAAAACCAGCAAAATATAAACTATCTACACCGGTTCCCCAAAGGCCCCAAAGATTTTGAGACAACAGACTTCAGCCTACCAAGTCTATTGGTAAATTCAGCACTGCATTCATGTCATTATGTGCCAGGATATTAATCAAAAAATGGAGAAAATCTACGAGGTCACAAATATCAGGGGATCAAAACCTGTGTTTGATTTAAGATTATTTTTTTTTTAACAAACAGCCAATCATTTAATCTTGTGTATCTAGTACTAGACTGGCCCAGTCTCTTCTATTTATTTTACATTTCGATTTATATAAAAGTATTAATTTTTAGTAAACCAACACTTTCGTTTCCATTTGTATAAAAAAAAAATTTGAGTAAACCTGTAACCAGCACCAGAGACTGGACAATTTGCGAGCTTCACAATAAAATGGGCGTTCCTGTCCTGTTTTACGTTGTTCCTTATTTGGAATGATTGACAGTTGTCAAGCAAGCCCCGAGTCACGTGACACGAATTTGTAAATAAAGTCTAGATTATCGCGGCTTCACACACACGCCGTTGTAATTGTGGAATCATGTCCGAATTAGCGGATATTGACGAGGCGATTGCAAATGTTTTACCGGCTCTTGGTTATAAGGATCCAAAGGAGTATCAGAGGTCAATAATGACTGCTTATTTACAAAAGAAAGACGTTTTTTTGTGCGCGCCTACACCAGTTTGCCAGTTAGTCGACAGCCATGTTTATTATCACGTGATGTTAGATATGTCGTGATCACGTGCACGACGTCACACGACCTACATAATGCAGATTGACCTACTAGATGAGAATGAAGCTCTATTTGCCCAGTCTCTAGAGATTACGTTTTTTTTTCGTTTTTTTTTTTGAGAGGACTGGCCAATTTTTGGTGCGTGGAGAAGACTGGCCACCAGTCTAATCTAGTACATGTACAAATCAAACGACTTGGGGGCGATTTTAAATGATTTTTACAAATTTCTAAACAAATGATTTGATATTAAACGAATATGAAAGAAATAAGATAGATACACAAGCTTAAATAATGCCTGGATTACAGTGTTACCTGTCTATCACTTTCATGGCCAGCTTCATCAGCTTTACTTAAATAAAATCGGATTCGCTCAGCATGTTTCTCATTTAATTTCTCGACAATATTCAACGTTCTCTTACATAAAGCTTGTCCAATAGGATCAAAAAACACAAAGATCAAATCAGCTAAATCACCTGCAAAAATAAATTTATATCGTACATTTTCTTAATACTAGTGCACCAGCGCGGTAGAATCAAATGTTTAACTGACGAGTAGAAATTGGTACATGAAGTAAATTGTAGACAAGGGGCAAACCGACTAACTTCCCCTTTCAAGAAGTTGTTGCATGCCGTCAGTGTGCCTAATCACAGATATCTAAATTTTGTTAACATGATACAAATTCTTAATCCAAGTACATCAGCACAATACAATCAAAAATTTTGCCAGTAATCAAGGGCTGCCATGAACTTTCTAGAACTACAAAACTTTGAAACATCAGCTAAACTAGAAACAGGGGGAAAACAGATTTCCCCTTCCAAGAATTTGTCATCACATGTTGTATATATGCCCGAAAAACAGAATATTATTCTGTATGTTTTGAATTTGTGATGACATCTTCTTGGAATGGGAAGACTTGCTTTATTTTGTATGATGGGTTTTTTAAGTGGAGAGTGGGGGTGATTTTAAACATATTGATACACTTTTAAATAACCATAATTAAATAGTTTTAGCATTCAGACAGTAAATCTGGTTCAGGTAAATATTTGATCATTTTTTCAATTTTGTTTTCAAAGAAAACTGTCAATTTTTACCCCAAATCTTATTTGAATACTGGTATACTAAAAAACCTCCAATTGTAAATACATGAACCCATCATCGTGTAGATTCATAAATTAGCAAGTTCATTGAAACAGGATGCAGAATGTTGATAAAGTGATTACCTAGCCAAGCAATGGAGTCGTTGACATCAAAAGGATATTTCATATCACCATCAACTAATCCTGGTGTATCAACAAACGTAACCAAACTAAATTTCTTCTGTTTAGATGTCGAGATTTCTGTAGTTAAATAGTCAATAACACCTGAAAAATAACAAAATCACAAAAGATACAGGTCAAAGTTCAAGACCGTTTTGAAATCTATTTACAAAAGAGCTTTATAATTTACAGTATAAATGTATTGTCCCAAATAGCTGACTAGACAAGCTTGGGATTATGATTACTTTTGTATCTTTATTAATCTCTATTGTTTTTAGATATTCCACAACTTCAGTACACCCAACTCCAATGAACGCCAGACTAGCAATGTTCTAGAAATGGTCATCAATGCAGGTCTGGTTTCGCGTGAGGCTTTGCAGTAGAAGTGAGAACTTTGTTATTGGATGGCAGTGACCAGAAAACATGATTGCAATCTTAATTTTTTACCATGTTTTGAAAGCATGCATTGTTTGTTTACTCAATATTCCACCATCTGTAAATTAGTCTATGTCACAGATTCTGCCAGGGGGTGTGTGGATGTGTGTGAATAGACAACGTGACAGAATACATCTAGATGTAAATAGCGTTGCGGTACAATTGTTCTTATTGAATATTTTAAGATATTAAATCATCTCATTGAAATCTTATTAAATATATATACAGATATATAAAGTCTTAAAGCTAATATTTCATATTTCCTAAGAAAGTCAAAACATAATTATTTCTATGTCTTTTGCTCAATAGGTTGTCAACTCACTAGTATACGATCATAGGTATCATTCTCACACTTATAAAATCATTCACACCGGAAATAATAACACAATTATTTTCCTTGTTTTTCTATTCCCCACATTGAATAGCTATATTCAAACGTTTGAATTTGAAGTTGAAAATAATATTTTTTGCCAATTTCAACTATAGTGAATTATAGGATTAATAGGATTACTCTTTAACAAGGTGGGACTTTTTATAGATACATGTACCATCTATTTTAAGGCTTTATTTTAATACATCTTAAAAAATATAACTCAAAAATCTTCTTACTCAATACAAATATATAGTACAATCTTATTGAAACGCAAAGATATAAAATCTTAATGAATATGCCATTATATAAAATCTTATTTAATAATCAAAGATTTAAACTCTGTATATTGCATATTTTAAAAAAATAAAATATTATTGAATAAACAGTTATATAAAATTATATTTTCCAATAACTTTATATGTGTGCATATGTGTGAGTCACAAAAAAAACCCCGGAACTGAAAGTTGAATTTTTCTGGCCAATCACAGCCCTTCATTTGGCAGCTCTCCAGTTAAATGAGACAGCTAACCGAAGGAAGAGCTAAGACAAACCACTCCATTAATGATGATGATTATGATTAAAAATGGTACATGATCTATCGAATCTATAACTTGACATTCTTGGAAGGAAATGCAGAAGACTCAATCATTCCATAGGGATGAAACCAAAGTTTAAAGACAGGTTAATTATCTCCGCCCCACCCCACCCAATATCATTTTTCTCTAGAAGTATACTATATTTCTAATGACCAGAATACTCTATAATAGATCCAAGATGTTCATTAGACTGTTAAAAAAAAAGCCTGGAAATAAGGTACCTCTCATGGACAATCAGGAACAACTGCAGGATTTGTCAGGCACAGTTCCCCTGGTGACCGTCGCTCTATAAAGCCCAGACAGGTCTCTTTTTTTAAAATCAGGTAAAACCAAAATCATTATTTTCGAACAAAGATTATTTTGACTTGAAACCAGAAAACTGCAATTTTAATACAACTTGCTGTATTATATACAGCACATATAAAAATATGACCTAGTATAGTAATCAAATGCAAAACAAGGTATTCCAACAGTCTCTGTTCTTTTAAGGGCATGCCAATGCGTGTACATGAGACTTGGTTTTCCATTCCATCCCAACGTCTGACCCACCGACAAGAAACCATGTCGAAAATTCCATGAGGAATCCAGGAGGAATTTTCTCGTCCAAAACACAAAGCAAACCTTGAGACCTCCTGGTTAACATCTTAGTCACTGAACCACTAAGGCTCTGAGTTAATTTACTCAATGAACAACCACGGCTCCGAGTTAATTTACTCACTGAACCGGCTCAGAGTTAATTTACTCACTGAACCACCCTTGCTCTGAGTTAATTTACTCACTGCACCACCCTGGCTCTGAGTTAATTTACTCACTGAACCATCCTGGCTCCAAGTTAATTTAGAGTACAAGCAGTGACCGAAATAACGGCCTGCCCGGCTGCCCGTAGCTGGTAAATTTCACGTCGGGCTGCCTGGAAAAATTCCCCACCAGCCCGGTTGTCAGGTTGATAAAATTGACAAGATATAATCTACTCACTCATTCTACTCTAACACTCACTGAAGTTTACTTTGCCATGTCTTGTTTTGATAATAAAGTTTATGAAAGCGAGATGCGAGTTTCTTATCGATGTTTTTTAATTATAACACGCAGGGGTTTCGGTCAGCCAGACGCTGAAATATTAAGCCCACTTCAATCTACGATTTTGAATTACTTTTTGATGTAAATGTATTACTAGCAATTGTATTGTAATAGTTTAATATCAATCTCAATATCTGCAAAGATTCAGGCTCAAAAATTATCGATATGTAAGCGAAATTACCGTTTGTTTACACGAGACGCTCGCGGGAAAATATCGCTCTAACGTCACACGACCGAGAATTTTCCATTGCTGCGATACATTTCATTGGTTTTCCGCAGCTTGGTTCCCGGTGGATTTGGTATAGAACCAATCTAACGATAGATAACATTTTTTGTGATTATTATGGTTCATGAAACCACGAGGTCCGACAATTACGTGATTTATCTGTTCTGATGACTGAAATTTGCTAAATTTCGACTTAATATAGCCTACGTTTTTTGTGGTATCATCCAGATTATATATATTTGACATATCATTCAAATTATTGTATTTTAAAAAATCTTAGCTGACAATAATGAGCGATTCTGAAGGGAAAATACGCATTATGACGTCACTCAGATATGACTGAAAAGCACTTATTTCGGTGCCATTCCACGCATTGACTGGCATAGAGCGTTTTGATAACATTATTGACGTCGATCTCCATAACTTTGGATCTAGTTAGAATATTTTGATGAAATAAATTATTTTTTCAAAATGTGGGCAGGCAACATTCTAGATGGACTGGCAACTTTTATGGGTCACCTGCCCGACTGGCAGGTTAAGTTTGAAAGTTATTTCAATCACTGAGTACAAGACTAAATAATTGGACAATAAAGCGACCAAGCAAATTAAATAAATTCTTGACAGTTTGATGAATTTCCTGAAGAAAAAAAAAGATTACTAAATTACTTATCACTGTTTGGGGAATGCGAGTAAGAATCGTGGCCAAAGATAAGACAGGCCATGACAATAGTATCTAAACCAGTCAAGAAACAATTATAATTCCCCATCATTACACTCATTAATAACTTATTCTTGAGACTCGGACCAGATGTGGTTTCCACCAGACTGTACAGCTCTTCATCAGGCAGCTTGATGTGTTAATACAAGTCTACCGGAAGAAGAGCCGTAAGTTCAGTCGAATTCGTCTTGTAGTCAGACCATTGGTAGGAACTATTCTAGATTTCAAAACTTATTTGCCAATGCCATCTAACATAAAGAACATTAATCTAAAGCTATCACAAGAAAGGCAGAAAAAAATTTGTGAATCTACAGAAAAAGTGGACAACACATACCGGGTATATGGCAAATATCACTATATTGAAATAGATCCCCATTCTTACATTTGCTTTTCACATGTGCCAGCCAATTCAAATAGATTCAAAAGTAAGTTCAAGCTAAAGTACTCGAACATATCCACCCTTGACTTGCACAAGGGCATTCCGTTTCATAACTAACTGGATGAAATAAGTGCACGTGCCTATATTCTTGCATGCTATTGGCTATTCTTGTCACAATGAAATTAAAAGGAAAGAAGAAAAATGGGAGTTTAACATTCACAAACTAGATTATTTTGGTACTAACATACGATTCAGTAACTTACTTGCGAGTAGGGGTAGGTGGCAATGGGAGGAAACCAGAGAAATTCAACAGGTAAACCCCTACAAGCAAGGAATCAAAACCATGCCAGTTAACTTTATGATAAAGTGCACCCATTAGATCATTTAGACACCCATCCCCCATCTCACTAATAATGTGAACAACCTTCTGTTCTGCTCCTCAACGGGCATACACATGCAGTGAGCTATAAGTGAAATTCTATCCAAAGAGCGGTGCTACAGCCTACTCTTATATCGAATTCCAACTGCCAAGAGACCTCTACATGCACGCCAATGTATACAAAAGACCTCGGTCTTTCGTCTCATACGAATGACTATATACAGCTGTCCATGTCAGCCTATCGGTCATGCACCACTGCAAGCTGGAAAATCCTGATGAACCTTTTCAGCCAACCTGCGACCCCCAGACGTACGATCTAGTGTCTTACACCCTTAACGTGGCTCCTCCTAATAATAATCTGAAGAAAATAAAGACAATACTTACCATCAATCTGCCTTAAAGGCTCAAAATGAGGATATAAATGAAGAGTTGCATTTCCCTGAAAAAAGTAAAAAAAAAAAATCTATGTACATGACAATATTTTTAGACTGGTGGCCAGTCTTCTCCACACACCAAAAATTGGCCAGTCCTCTCAAAAAAAAAAACGAAAAAAAAACGTAATCTCCAGAGACTGGGCAAATAGAGCTTCATTCTCATCTAGTAGGTCAATCTGCATTATGTAGGTCGTGTGACGTCGTGCACGTGATCACGACATATCTAACATCACGTGATAATAAACATGGCTGTCGACTAACTGGCAAACTGGTGGAGGTGCGAGATGTTTGTTGTGGATAACGTACAGTTATTGTTATTTAGTGATACTTTAACGATCTAAGAATTTTGTTGACGGACAATATCTGTCGAATGAACGGATACAACGTATGGGATGAGGTGAATGAACATAAATAATTACACACGACATCATTATAACAACTTAACGAAGCCAGTTCATGCGTGTCACGTGACTCGGGGCTTGCTTGACAACTGTCAATCATTCCAAATAAGGAACAACGTAAAACAGGACAGGAACGCCCATTTTATTGTGAAGCTCGCAAATTGTCCAGTCTCTGGTGCTGGTTACAGGTTTACACAAATTTTTTTTTTTTATACAAATGGAAACGAAAGTGTTGGTTTACTCAAAATTAATACTTTTATATAAATCGAAATGAAAAATAAATAGAAGAGACTGGGCCAGTCTACAATATTTTATACCAAGTCATGTAATACTCGTGTATATAAATGAGAAAATTTGCAGTACGTCATTTTTTGTGTTACTCAACACCCAAAGATAGAGAGAGAGAAATGGGGTTTAACGTCCACTCAACACAAACTAGGTCATTTTGGGACTACCATATGGTTTAATTTTATTTCAATAATTCGCTTGCGCGAAGGGGTCTTTAGCAGTGGAAGGACACCAGAGTACCCAGAGAAAACCCACGAGGTTAGACAGGCGACCCTACTCCTTACCACGTACAACCAGGGATTCGAAACCACGCCAGTTTGACTCAATGACAGGCAGTATGATACAGCGCGCACATGCTAAACATTCGGCCACCCAACTCCCTGAACACCCAAAGGCTACATTTGTTTTAATTAGACGAGTTCTCAACACATGATAGACTACAACCTAAAGTTAGCATTCATTTGAGATTAATTATTTTAATAAGTTCTCCAACTCATTTTCGAAATGTGAAAAAAAAAAAAATCAAAAAAAAACACAGAAAAATTTAACATGAATTTGTGCATTGCAATTATCACAATGTCTCAAAAACTTTATGTAATGATGTAACATACAATTCGATCAGTACAAATTATTGATTAATATTAATCAAGACATTTAGCATAAAAACAATTTGTCCAAAATCAAGCATTTAGTCAGTGTCAAATTTGTAATTTTTTCTAGAAACATTCAATTTAAGGTAGTCTCAAAACTGTAACAGATGTCCAATAAAACATGGACTCAAAACAAAATAACAGCATTATTTATTTTTTCCATTAACATTTACCTCAAACAACACAAATGTCTTTGCCCAACAGGCTGACACGTGGAATTCATACGGATATCAACCTACAACAATTTTTGATGTCTGATACATGTATGGCAATACAGATGGGCCTCAAACAAATGAAAACATAAAACCATTGCATGCTAAACATTAATAGTTTTGTATGCAAGGTGCCTCGAAAATTCCAGCAACTTTTCAGTCTTTCTGGCTGAAACACAGTACATCCAGTAATTTGCCACCCGTAAAATCTTATTTTATCCCTAAAACCATATTCATAATACAGGTTAATTCTATTTCCATGGACAGCGCTATATGAAACTGAAATCAAATGTGTATTTTTGAAATTGAAAATATAGTGAATATTTCCTAAATTTGAATTATTCTTATTATTTATTTTTCATCCCTTTTCAAAGCAGTTCAAAGAACGAACAATGCAAAGAAATGTTCAAATATCAACAAATAGATTTACATTATTATATCTCTAATCAACTATCAACAATATTCTTTTCACAAAGATATCACACATCCCACACAACCCATTAAATATTTTTAACACAAACACTAGAAATAATAACATTGTTTCAGTCTTAAAACTTCAATAACTGAAAAGGCAGAATATCTGAGCCTTTATAACTTCATATTAAACATTCAGTACAACTATATCTAATTCTCTCAGAACTCAAAACAATGTAGAAATCTTAACTACAATTATGTCAAACTGAATGACAAAAATAAGTGAGTTGCTAAAAGCTTATTCATCACAATCTTACCACTACATGTCCAATAATCACTTTTACTTAGAGGTTATCTAAGTTCATTGTCATATCTTTTCCTCCAAGTTTATTGTTTGTTGCACTTTTTACTTTTCATTTCCTCCTTTAGTACAGACTTGACAAACCCTGCCAATTAAGGCCAGATAGATTTAATCATTAGTTCTTCTGAGGTCTTAATAAATTTGTAAAATTGAATTAAAAGCGTTTGATATAACCAAAAATATTTTTAAATTATATTTGTTCATTAAGTAAATATGAAGCATAATTTTAAATTAACGATGCACTATTGGAAATTGTCGCTAAAATATCAAATTTCTCACTACTTATTCCACACTAATATGTACTCGGGTTGATTATTTAAGATTTAATGAAGAAAACAAAAATTTCTCATGGCTTCATCCACACTAAAGATTCCATCAGATTTTTAACAAGCATATCATTAAATTTTTGTGGATATCAAAATGGCGGCAGGCTTATTGCATAGGGAGCAGCATAGATTGTTGAAATTTCAATTCCACTATCTTTTTAAATACAAAACGGACTTAAACATACATTATGCAAGAGCTAAATCTGCCTATTGTAGGTCTTTCGTTAGGCCTGAAATGTTATCTAAATTATTAATTAGACAAGAATTAACTTACCCACAATTAACTCTTGATGGCATCACTAGCCTGCGATCTTTAGTGGATTATGATCCGATTTACTGCATACGTTTCCTTCACAATCTAATTATTTTAAATGGAGAATCGAGACTAGGCATTTTATCGTACTGATTTTAGTAATGATGATCAAGGCTAGGCAGAAATTTCTATGCTTAATTCTCAATTCATGGTGGATCAATTTGACTGAAATTTTCAGTAAATTGCTTTTACATAATCTAGTTTTTAACAATTATAGTGAGAACTGCCAACTCGTTATATAATCTCCAATAATATATCTTTAAATAGATGTTTCCATTTAACGAAAATTTAATTTAGTTTGGCCTAATTAAATGATTAGTAAATCTATCTTATAGTTTTATTACTCCAATCCACTTCTTTATAGAGATTACTGCTATTTCAAAATTATAAGTAGTTCTGTCTTTTTCTTTTCTTTTAAAAAAAACCCAGGATTTATTTTTAACGAACATAATACTTCCTTCATCTTTTTTAATATTTTACTAACATCATTATCATTATCATCTATAACCGTTATACATATATTACAACCAATTTATTGAAATTGCCATCTCATTAAGAATGTTTCTCTCAAAAAGGCTGCGCCTGAGTAAATTCTCCTCGTAGATACTTATAAGATCTAAAACAAAATACCAGTACATGTTATATCCAAAACAAACCATAAATATACATCACAACCGTCCTGGTGTACCTTTCATAACCGGAATTATTCATAGAAATTTAGACTTCAGACATTCCCTAACAAAATCAATTTCTTTCATAAATATTATAATAAATGGTCAACTCTTTAACAAGGAATGTCATTCCCTGGGGCATTTTCCTTTAACAATACTGACCAGACATTGACCATAATTGAAGGCAAAGTGACCAGACAGTACAGGTCAGTATCTATAAACAGAATGACCACGGACAGACGGCGGGAGCGTGCATGTCGAAAACAACTAAATCAACATCAGAACAATGATTATTCCAGGAATCAAGACACAGACATGATACCACCTTTGATTTGAACAATCAGAACAAAGCGCCAACATATATGTGTTGCCTTTAGTATATTCGATCTCATACATCAATTTAACCAATAGAAAATATAGAAATCTATCTTGTTATCTTACCAGCCTGTGCAATAAATTCCCACTGAGACAACTCTATGTGTCACAGTATCCAATATAATGATCTAGAAGGCTCTTTAAAAAATGTGGGGAGGGGGCAGGTTACTAAAAAACGAGTTCAGAAGAAATTAGCAAGTTTACTTTCATAAATGTCTACATATATCAGGTTTACAAGCTAAGTTCAGTGTTGTAAAGTAGGTCTCTGCATTGGCTGAGAAAGTTCATCTCGATTTTCCGACATGGTTTTCCCCTTGTCAGTGAGGCAGAATGGAGGGCCTGACAAGGACAGCTGTGTAGTCGTTCGGATGGGACCAAAAACCAAGGTCCCGTGTACACATTGGCGTACATGTAAAAGATCCCTTGGCAGTTGGAATTTGATAAAAGAGTAGGCCGTAGCTCCGCTGCCCGGGCAAAATTTCCCTCATAGCACATTGTATGGCATATGCCCGTCTTACATTAGCCTAGGTAAGGTGCAGAAGCGTAGAACGTTAAACCCCATTTCATTTCATTTACAAAACTAAACAATTTCAAAACACCAACCTATTCACAGTACAGGTAGATCAAATAGCCCACATGCATTTCCAGACATATCAAAAGCAGACAATCAAAATGGCTTGTTTGTCCTGTCAAGATGTTAAAATTTGGTTATCAATGGGCCTTTACAATCATTGTCAAAAAAGCAAAAAAAGAAATTTCAGAATATTTGTGCGATGCCGTTATTCTGTGTATTATCGGGGCGCCAATTCTAATGGCACACAGTCTGGAGTAGGAAATGTCAAATAATTAATATTATGGCCCGATATGCATCCGATGGGATTTATAGCTTATTCCATGTGTCTAAACTCCATGGCCTTCAGGTGTCCATTTAAATAGTCTTCTTGCGATATTTGAAATAAGAAGTAGACACATGATTTTAATATTTAATAATACTCTTCACAATCAATAAGCTTGTCCATCTCCAACAATACAACAGTGCAACATGAACTTTACATAACAGTGTGGCAAGACAAATTTTACAGATCTGTACTATTGATTTCGTCTGGGTTGTAGCTCTACTTAGATCACATTAATAATCTGCCTGCCTTTAAAATGTCTACCACTATATAGAGTAAATGTTAAAATGACGTTGATTCAACGTTTCTAATGTCTGTGAAAGAGTTTACTATTGGGTCCTAATTAGCTTATTGGAACTACATAACCTGTAGATTTAAAGAGGTACTTCCACCATCTTGACCACGGTCAGACACACCATCACTAATTTACGAGATTCCACTGATAATAAACCAAACATTTATTAATATAAATCACTCGATGTCTTCAAATTTTTCCCATTCAACAATGAATCGATACTTTCATTGATAACTTATTGAGAGTTCAATAATCAGTACATACATGCACGGTACAATTAATGATTTCATTGAGAACAAATTAGTAAGTTCATTAACAATTTAAAGCTGTAGTGATTTCGAAACAATGACGATAATTAGAGATTAATATACCAAAATGTCAATAAATAAGTGAATTAAAATCTAAAGTATTATGTTGAATATCGTATTTGAACATTTCCATATAAACGTGAGTTCAATGCTAACTACCGGTAATATTAATCACTGAAGTCGACGGTAATCAATTAATGAGTTCAATGGTAAATACCAGTAATATGAATGAATTCAATGAAAACAAATTGGCGAGTTAATTATAATAATCACTCAATTTAAAATCAAGGATAAAGAGTTATCAATTTGATGTGGATATGAATATTTGTAAGATTAATTAGGGAAATAACGAGAGAGACAAATGGGGTTTAATGTCCACTTGACACTACATCATTTTGGGACTAACATTGTTTAGTTTTATTTCAATAATTCACTTGAGCATAGGGGTTTTATTCAGCAGTGTGAGGAAACTGGAGGATCTGTAGAAAACCTATGAGATTGTATAGGCAACCCTACTCGTCACTAACAACCAGAGTTAAGTAATTAACTCAAGTTCTAATAATCATAAATAGCTGATTAACGACCCTAATGACCCTATAGTCCTTGGTTATTACTACAGTGATTTATCATCTAAAAATTTTTTCTTTTTAAAAATTGGTCAGTACCAGTATTTGTTTAGCAGAACATTTGGGGAAATTCAGTTACACAATAGTAAAGACAATTCCTGGAGCGATTTAACAAAATCAGACTTATATTTTACACAGTAAAGTTAGTATAAAGTCAAAACGAAAGTCAAACAATGCATTGCAGTCTGAAATATTTGTTATGTATTCAAATTGCAATAAATGATTGCTTGCCATCAAAGGAATGCGAAGTATTGACACAGGTTTGTCCTGTACCTAGGATGTGGTTTTCCTGTATTTGTGTAACCCAAGTTCAACATGCATGGTTTCAAACAAAAGGACAAATTGATTTGGGTTGGGGCTTTAAAGAAGGTCCCCTAATTTCATGAAGTCACTTTAGTTAACGATATATATACTCAAATTTCAAAATAGGTTCAATTCTGAACATCCTGCTAACATTAAAACTGTTGAAAATGAAATTAAGCCAGCCTGAAACAGATAATTAGAATACAAAATGTAATGAAATGGAATTTAACCCCCAACTGTTCTGCTCAGGTATACACCATACAGTGTGGTATGAGGGAAATTTTCCCCGTACAACGGCACTACCTACAGTACGTCCTATTCTTGTATCCAATTCCAACTTTCAAGGGATTTTACGTGCATGCCAATGTATACACAGGACCTCAGTTTTCTGTCCCTTCTGAATAACTAGACAGCTGTCCTTGTCAGGCCCTCCGAATTAGAAGACAAGTTGTTGGAATGTAGACTAGGTCTACAGGGATGAAAATGACTTGTGGTCAACACTGAAAATTGTCATTTTTGAGACGGAATTTGGATCTGATAAAGTCACTAACACTTGGCGTATTATAAACATCTGGAAAAAATATTTCCACAACTTATTTAATTAATCTTTCTACACCAAACTGTGACAAAATCCTCGAGTCATTTTATTAATAAGATTTCAGATTTCAGCAAGATAATGTTCTGTTCACCATTTAAATTACCATTTTAACACATGTTGAACACAAACTATTTCATTTCAGGACTAACATACATGTATGATCCAGTTTTATTTCAATAATTCGATTGCGTTGGGGCCAGGGATCTTAATTGACTGTTTTTTGTCGGCTTTAGCCGATTAATAAAACAATGAATCGGCCATTATGGTATCATATATCAATGGGGCCTTTAATTAGCGGGAGGAAACTGGAGTACTGGGAGGAAACCCACACGGTTTGACCCCTACTCCTTGTCACCGCACATGACTCAATAACACGCCTAATGATATTAAAGTACAAATGTTAAACAATTTGCCCCCCCAAACCCCCTGTAAAAGTTGATCGTTATGTATAACAATTAAACTAACTAGACAGATTCTACAGGAGGAATTGGAAAAACCGCACATGACTAAATATAAAGTACAAATGTTAAACAATTTTGTCCCCCAACCCTGTGTAAAGGTGAGTGTTATGTACAACTATTAAACAAACTAGACTGATTGTGAATCACTTTTAAAATATGTGTAGTTAGATGTAATCTATATAAAGAATATTGATCACACAGACAACATGTGGTCTAGTACTTAACATCAATATTGTATTCTATTTATTGTATTACTCCCACTCCACCAACACAATATATAATTATACCTCATCAGCACGTTTTACCACAGGCTTTCACTTGCTTCACATTTACGCGCTGATCGAAGCAAAATAAAGATGACACCTAGGTTTGTTGTCATCAATACAGAATGTGAAAAGTTAAATTAAAACAGAGGTATTATTCAAAAGCTAAACTCAACTTTTGCCAGGCTTTTTTGGTTTGGCTTCAAATGTTACATAAATTGTTATTTAGACAATTATTCACAAGAGCCAATAATCAACTCAAGTCTTTACCACTGGATGGCTTTGATCAGAAATTTTTTGCGATATCTACATGAAATGTAAATCAGTCAGGAGAATGTCCATAAAAGGACTAACTTCAATTTTTATTCTAATGTAATTTTTTTTTAAAAGCTCAACAGAAGTTTAAGAGTTCAGGGAATATTCGGATAGGCTTTGTTAAAATTTGGGCATATTCAGATAGGCTTTGCTAAAATGGGTGCGTTTGCTTACTACAGATATATGGACACAATGACAATTGTGAAGTCATTTGTGTGAACTTACTGTTAAAGATTCCCGTTTTCTTCCACTTGTTACAAAAGTAAAGCCTTGTGTTTCTATGGCAACACCAGTTCTCTGAACATGTTCCTCCACATACCTGAAATTTAATTAACATTATCATTAGACCGTTGTGTACAACAAAATTCTCTAATCTATTTGCAATAAACCTCAATGTAAAGAAAAAACAGTGTTGTCGTCCATGTTCCTTAAGGACTGCAAGTTTTACAACATATAGTTATAGTCGTTGCTGGATTGGTTTGAAATTCCCAAACTTTTAGGTACGTTATCTCCCTTTACCACAGATATGTATACAGCCATTGAAAGCATTTTCTAGTTGAAACACTAACAGAAAACCAAAGAAAGATCACTTAAAAATAGTTGGCAATCCTCCTCGTTTTCAAAAAATATAGGAAGGAGGGGTTTTTTTTGGTAAGAATATACACAACACAGTATATATCAGGAAAACACAAGTCATAAAGCATCCCATCCTCATTTGCATTGTTCAGATTAATCATTTAAATTTTAGATCTTCGATCAGATTAAAAGAATTTTGACCAAACACTTTTACCGTGAAATTGACGGTGCCAACGGTAGCCTAGCTACATTTTGGCTCTTATACCATCGAACCCCCTACTTCACACACCAAATGCTCCCTGCACTCACTAATCACTTGAGCAGACAAGAAGCCAGTGTCCCCATTATTAAAATAAGAGTGAATCCTTAGCAAAGTCGAGAGCCTGAGAAAGTCGTATAATCCAATGGTCTGACATGTAATTTTTAATTCAATTTGATCCTGAACGAAACAACCTTAATCCCTTAAAGTTGGGTTCCCAGATAAGTATTTATCGGGTGGTTATTGCCTATAAAAGTATGACAATTTTGGTATATATGGAAAGAAGAGATACCCAATCTTACTAGAAAAATATTGGATTGCCTGAAAAACACTCATGGAGCGTAAACAGGACAAAAATGTAAGGGGTTCCCTTAATAGTCAACCCGACTAATAAGGGTACCTGCACGCTTGGCGTTGAAGGCTGCACGCGAACTTGAGTGATTTGTGTACATGTTGAAAAACTTTATGAAGAGTTAGACCTACAACAATTTCTGGGGTAAAAATCACGGGAAAAGACGCGGGCAGTGGATAATCCGAGAATTTAATTAGGATTCCATATTTGTAGTAAATAGTCAGCGCTTACAGACAACGTCGTCTTGTGTATGCAATGCATTCTCCCCTGTCGTCTGCCACCTTTGCCATTGGTTACGGCGAGGGGTAATCGCCTCACGCAAACATGGTCTCTTTCGATAGATTTTTATAGCAGGCTATTCTCGTCAATTACAATGTTTTGAGAACGATTTGAAGCAAAATTATGATAAAGTAATTAGTTTGAATATGTTTTTAATTCTAATATATCATCAAATCACCCAGTTTATATCCGGGAACCCAACTTTAACACTGTGGTAAGGTGAGGAATTTATATGCAAATACCTATATAAATCTTACTGTTAATAGGGGAGTAATGTTTCAGCCCTAATAAATATATTACCATTGAAACAATAGTCTACTATCTGATCATGTTCATTAATACTTGTCATTCTATTTAGCCAGATATTTTTAACCATTAAAATACTATAAATTCCTATACATATATATATAGGTGAAGTCAGTATGTTAAAGCTAGTTAGAATAAATAATTGACATGTTATACTCTATAGACAGCATTCCTCTACAGTGAATCATAGACATACATAATTTGGCAATGAAATAATCAGTTCACAGCCAATTGCTACTTCCGATAAATCTCAAATAGATCAGCTACTGGTCTATTATAATCTTGCTTCAACTGTTACAGATCAGCAGCCAAAGAATAACTTTTCTGCAACTGTTTAAAACCAGTTATTTTTTCAAATAGCTTTCCGCAAAATCAGATCTCAGAACAATGTTTTGACAGGTCTATGATGATTCTAATCTCTTGTACTGAAAATTAATTATTCTCTTAATGAAGTACTTATAACCAATTTGAATAACACAAAAACCTTCCCAATTTTGACGCAGAGAGCAGAAATAATGCTTTTTTAGAGAGAGAGAGAAATAGGGTTCAACGTCCACTCAACACAAACTAGGTCATTTTGGGACTAACATATGGTTTCAATTTTATTTCAATAATTCACTTGCGCGTAGGGGTCTTTAGCAGTGGGAGGAATGCTTTTTTAGTAAAAAGTACAAAAAATCTATTATTCTTTTAATGAAGTACTTTTCAAAAAATTTGAACACCACAACAAACGCCTCCGTAATTTTGATGCAGAAGTACTTATAAAAAAATCTGACCATCACAACAAGCATCTCCTCATTTTTGATGCAGAGCAGAAATAATGCTTTTTAGTAAATGGCACATTTTTTATGCTCACTTCTACATCTTTAGAGAAATTCTGAACTCTTGCTAAAACATCGTTCAAATTTCCATTGCTGAAAGAAAGTTTGTGTTACACACGAATAAAATTAAGTATAAATTTAAGTTTATTACAAAAATGCCAAACAATATATGGTCCATATGCCTAAAAAAAACCTTGCCTATTATTTTTGTACCAGCTTGCAATCTTCTTTAACATAGCATAATTTCAGGAATCTAATTCAAGGAAACTTACACTGAACTGTTAAATATATGCCGATAAATATTTCAAAAGGAAAGATATTCCGCCAATCCAAATTCTGGAAGCTGAATCAAGATTTGTCAATCTGCAAGATATTTTCACATTTCCCAACATACACGTACATATTCTTCAAATATATCATCTCCATAACCAACTTCGCAACAAGCTATGAATGGAAGTATTAATGGAACTTTTCACTGGAATAAACGATCTCAATCCTGTCTGAGCTGAGCCAAGGTATTCCGGAAACTGTACTTCGAACAGAGATAAAATTTGCAGACAGTCTTACATTAGCATAATTATATTTATATTTAAATCCATTGTGTGGGTTGATCTAAGCATATTCACAGACAAGAACATCAGAATTTCCTAAAAATTAAATGAAGAAGCCCTCTGCAGTAGACATTTGTTCCGTTCTTCACGCTGTATAGCACCTAATGGGAATTGAAACTTATCGGAAATAATCCCATTAAAGATATATCAAAATGACCTGACAAATTTAAAATCAATCGAAGCAAGCAGTTGGTCTGTGAGGTAAGTTATGCCAAGGTATAGTACACTACAGTTATAGTTGAAACAATACATTACACTAGAAAATATCAGATAATTAACTAGTCTTTTTATTATTATCTTCATCCAGCATATTCCTGTAAAGATGATAGACATGCTTTAACTCCTGTGTGGATACTCTCAATGAAAAGTTTTTCAACAGTATTCTGGCGTTTTTTTCTAGATAACCGATTTCATCTTTCCATGAGGCCTCACCAGACAAGCTTGATACAGGAAAATGTTTTGTTCAACAACCGAAACATTGTTACACTTATTTTAACCAAAGAAACATGGCATATTAAGATAATTTGAATAGATAAAATGAAGAATTACAATGGATATTCACACTAATTAAATTCCACCATAGACGTCATGTTTCATAAGATACTTATTCCTCCCGACGACATTCTGGAGTGTCGGTGTGTTTAACAAACGACAAAGTTGGCTAGTGTATTCCAGCATTGCGCAGAAAAAGTATTAACAAAAGCGGGTAAGCGACTGACATAGAATTTGGACAAATTTCGAAGAATTGTTATGGGGAAAAAAGTGCGGCCGTTTATGATTATGGCCATTGAATGTAAGCAAATGGGAAGATGTCACAGTGCCCCCTAGCAGGAGAAACCTGTTGTCTGGAACAGTGAATAATGGTTTGACAATTTGCCAACAAAGACATTACAAGTCTACAGGCTTAAACTCTTGACTTTAACCATACCAGACGGAAAATCAAATTGGCCAGAAAATTAAGTTCTACCTTTTGTACACTTGTGCGGCATAATCTCGTATTATTAGCACTAATTATATCATTAAAACAGGTTTATCTCCCTTTAGTTGTAGACCAGGGTGGGTGTAATGATGTTTATTGTTGTAGACCAGGGTGGGTGTAACGATGTTTACTACAATAACAAACTTGTTTTCATGGGAGAGAGAAAAATGGTTGTTAACGTCCACTCCACACAAACTAGGTCATTTCGGGACTAACGTATGGTTTTTAATTTCATTTCAATAATTCGCTTGCGCCTAGGGGTCTTTAGCAGTGGGAGGAAACCAGAGTGCCCGGAGCAAACCCATGAGGTTGTGAAGGCGTCTCTACCATGCCACATACGCTCACACCTGGGATCGAAAGCACAGCCGCAAGCCAGAGGTGACCGGCCAGCTAGAGGTCGAAGCGCGGCACTCTAGACCAGTAGGCCATCCCAATCCCCCTGTTTTCATGGGGCAAAATGGACGAAATATCCAGATGGATTCTGGCAGAATTACTTTTTTTTCCAGGAATAAAGACCAATTAATGGCATATAATTTTTGAGAATATTGTCCTTTCTTTTTTTTTATGATAATAAATGTTGAAAGCAATGATTAAAAAAATAAACTTTAATTTGGAGAAAAGCCATAAATTTTTTTTTAAAAACACTTCAAACAAAATCTTGTTGAGATAATGTCCCTTTAAGAATGGGTTACAATAATCTATTATTTTATATATAAAAAGGTGTTGATGGTTCAGTCTAGACCGGTTGTGGCAAAGATTGACAAATGAAAATTTCACAATAATACTTCCAATTAAAGTCTAAATTACAAATAGTTTTAACCACTGTCATAAATCTAAATTCCAGAGAGACTGTTGGATTTCATATCAATTGGTAGATGCGAGTGATATTTTTGCCCTGATTTGAAAAAACACAAATCAGTCAAAATAGCAATGAAGTGCACGTATATTTTATCAGGAGGTAGGTGACCAATTGGTCAACTGTATTTATCTGGATGTTACATAATTTTGTCATTTCCCTTACAGGAGTTTTTCCCAAGCTGAAAGGAACTAAATCACTAATATTTGGGAAGTTGACACAAACGGATTGCAACGCATATAATAATGTAATATGAATGTATGTAAACTGATTTACATTCAATCGATTCTGTATTTACTGTAATTTCAAATCAGTTATGGTTGGCAAAATGTGCCAGATATTTCAATGAAACAATCTGTAGTGTTTGGCTATTCCAGTCTACACAATATCAATTGCACTTGCTCTCCAGATAAGAATATGGTGTATGACTTGTTGAATGTCTGGCCTCGTTCTTTGGTTCCCTTGTTACAAATTGCGCTGAAACGACTATGGCACACCATTCGTGTACCAATGGTAAAGTGTTTATTTTGTCTTAATTATTGGATGTCAGAAGCCCATCTTTTCCCAGTAAGATCACAACATCAATGTTGATTTAAATTGACAAATAATTTGAGTTTTCAATGTCAAAGACTTTGGATGATATTGAGTTCAAGCTTGGCTAGTTTAATGCACACAGGCTAAACTCACACAAGGTAAACTCATGATGGGCATCAAACTGATTTCCCTCTACATTATATCAGTATTAAACATCCCACATTTGAACATAAGTCCACCTGTCTAGGCATTCCCAATACAAATTACAGGTGTTTCTGTTTGAATGCAAAGATAAACTCTAGTCGTCAATTTAGATGTTCTCAACTTCGTTGAAATATCAAAGCAAATTATAACAGAATGCGTTTGACAAACTCTAAAAAAAATTCAGGCTTCAAAGCAATGTGTTTCTTTCCCAACTCCAACATAATTCAGGCTTGAAAGATAAAAGTATCAATGAGTTACAGTATTTTCCATGAAAACTTGTCTTCCATAGTGCAAGCAAGAGCATGGAAACACATGAAAATTCCACATGTGTGGTGAACACGATATACTGTGGGTATGTGAATATTTCACAACCTTTGTGTAAACATGATTATCTTAGGATAAAGTGTATCCACAGGTGTCTGGAAGAGCACTATCTTCATATTAACTTCAACTCCAATTTATGCCAGTCTGTGTCCAGTATTAAAATCATATTTCAATTCCAATTCTATCAGGAATATACAATTATTTTAACAACTTTATAATTATTTCCCTTTTTTCAAATTAGTCTGGATGGTGAAATATGTAAGACACAGTTGGAAAATAACCAGGGTAAAAAATGCAGTAGTCTAGACAACCAATTTCAATTCCTTTGTTAAAAAATTAATATGACTATTTTCTCCACAAAATGTCTTTAGATGTATTATATGTACATATCCAGACTGGCTGGTGAGAGAATTCTAATTTTATCACAAGCAGAATGAGAAATTTAAGACGAAAAAAGTATGAGATTATGGAAAAGAGAAGTATTCTGTTAAATACAAAAATCAATAGTTTTGTCTAGAGCTCACCCTGACATCCACAACTATCAATTTTACATTCCGCAGACATTCCTACGTTTACATTCCAATTAAAATAAATTCTAGCAGACGGCAACAGCTTTCATTTTTGTTCAACTCGTAAAAGACAATTTTGAGAGCTACATTCTTGAATGTTTAATGTCTGATGTCATATATCAATAGATGATTTTGCCCAGGCTAGTGACTGCCCCCGTGCCGTTCCTTAAGTTAGGTGTATTTAACACTTGCATAAAAGGATCTAAGTGTTTAGAAGTCTGACGATAATTTTCTTACAAGAGTCGTCTAAGGTATGGAAGGACCACCTACTTCTAATAATGAATAAGAACATATAAGAGAGTGTAACAATCAAACAATTGTCTACGTACACAAGACTACCCACTCTAAGCTAACGCAGTCTTAAAACTCATCTCAACTGTATTTGCTTAAAGCCATTTCAGTCTGGTCGTCTGTGTCACTTGTACAATTTAAGGTCAAGGTCACTTTGTCTGGGAATTGACCTGTAGCTGACCCGTCAGATTCTCTATGACCAATCAATGAAGTCAATGCAAACTGAATTGACCAATAAATGAGGTAATAAGTAAAATACAGTATTGGTGATTTTCCAATCACATAACATCCGATTACATAACTGATGTTTAAACAACCATACTGATCGAATCACTCCTGAAACAAAGCTTGACCATGGGGAAAAAATCATGATCAAAATAAACAATCAATTCAACTAGGGAAAGAAATCTGCCGATTCAGCCTTTTTCCTGTATTGTCTATTATATCAATATTAATATTTATTGGAGTATTTCAGAGTGAGTCTGCAGTAGACATGAATCTAACCACAGTACAAGTTTCTAGGATATGTGGACATTAACGTTCATTTGGTTCTATCAAAAAATAATCAATAGCAACATGAACACTCTTATATCCCAGTCTCAGCCACCTTGGAATATTACATATTCTACAGCTTTCCACCAATTTCTATATTCTACGCATTTATTGCATGAAAGCAATTCTCATTTCTGCAGAGAACAGTATATTTTGCATGCTGCAATCAGCTGTAGGAATGGAAAGTCCATGCCAAAAATGAAGACTTTTGAAAAAGAGACGGAGAATGTTGTAAATTATCTAAGGAAAATACTAGAAGACTTAATATCAGTGCAAGAAAAGACAGTTTGTCCTCCAGGAAGACTGTTACAATACTGCAGACAAGGGTTGAGTTGGGGGTATTAACTCATGACAAATCAAAACGTAATTTATTTGGAATAATCGAATATATATGGCAGACAAAGCTTTTTAATATACTATATTTTAAATTTACTATAAATCAAAAGATAATTTATTTTTAATAATCGAATATACACCGTAGACAATTAAAGATTTTTAATATACTGTCCGTCTGACAAGTCATCATGTCTTCAATAAGACTTACCATGAATAATTTGTAATCTACAGTCTAGAAAGTCTAGTTTCGAGAGTCTGTTTAATAACAAAGTGTTGAGATCTTTTCAGTCAATGTTTTTCAGGAACTTTCTTTCACCATAAGGATGAGGACAAGTAATTCTATCGCTATTGACATCCATAACAATTCTTTTTCAACACTCTTTAGAACCACAAACGGTCGAATATGACAAAATCAGATAAATATACTGAACAGGGTAGACTGTCTTTTTTCTTTGACGGGTCAGAGGACCCAATAGGATTAGGATAGACGTCACTTCTGCACACAATTTCACTAATTCTTGACCCTTCATTTCCTGATCCTGTTGTCTTGAAATCATGCATATTCACCAAATTCTGACAGAAAATGTACATTCAGCACTTTTCTTCAATCCTAGACAAGTAACAATCCAACAAAGGAACAAAGGGAAGGGGGGGCAGGAGAGAGAGAATATGACTATATATATATAAATATGAACTCCATACTTGGATACCGAACTATGGGGGAAAAAAGTTAATGTCTGCATGGCATTCAGAGAATCAGGATTTCAGTAAACGGCAAGATTGGCAAGTATGATCAAAATATATCTCTACAGCTTCTATTTAAACCCAGTTTAGAAATATTTAGAATTAGTCAATTGATAGATAAGCAGCAAGTGTATAAAATAACTGTGCACTGAATCTAAAAAAAACACATCCATGTACTTCTCCTTTAGAACTTTGCACAATCAAACTATTAAATTCGGCATTACAAATTTTATAATATATATGCCGACTCATCATTAAAGCAAAATCAGTACTAGTCTGGGTCAACAAGTCCACCGTGTACCTGTATTATAGAATCTCTACAGATATACAATAAGCCTGTCTCAATAACTAGACTTGGCAAGTTCTTCACACAGACTGCTTCAAAATTTACGATACTCTATTTCATGTTAAAATAATAAATAATAGCAGTTTCATTATTAACACAGTTCTGATAAGAAATTCAATAAGCGAATGGTCTACAAATTTCAAGATGGGCATTCTCCATTACCAAAATCCTTTTACAAGACTTTCAAAGTTTATTATTTATATCAGTGGTCTTAAATTAGTCATATTAACTATACTAACTAATTTAAGTAACAAGTCTGAAAGACAATAACAATTGTCAAATATTACAAGTGTATAAAATCAACTTTAACAATCAATCGCAAAGCATTTGGAACGGTAGATTGCAGATTGCGGAATATTGATAGGGTATGAACACCTCCACACAAGATTTGAAAAATATCTTAAAAATATAAATTTGATCATGTTCACAAGGTTTTCATAAGATAGATTACCAAGCAATGAAACATATGCTCACTGAAGCAAACGGCGTATAAAGAGGGCGAATAAGCTGAAACGGAAAGTCTTATTCTTGACCTTCCGTTTCGTCTATATTAGTATATTGGATTAAAATTGTGGTCTCAAAGTTTCGTCAAAATCGGATAGAGTGTCCAAGACGATCGGGGGCTCAAAAATCTTGACAAAAGAAGAAAACTCATCACTGTGAGTTGTATTAATAACTATAGATCAAGCAAAACCTATCTGTATCTACAAACTATTATACTTCTCATTATCTGGTTTTTAAACCAACCTAGGTTATTCTTAATCTTTATTTTCACGGGTTTGAAAATCGAATACCAGTAGTCTTTTTCTAGTTTTTCGGCATGTAGATTGAAATATGTCCTGCGTACCATCGGTCAAATTTTAAGACAATCAGTGATACCTGACATAGACTTCAGCTGGAACCCGTGAAAAACTTTGACTCAGAGTTAAGACGTCGTTCATTAAACAGTAATTGTATTTCATAGAATTGCAGCCAGTGTATTTCTACTTCAGATACAAAATGCCATTGAAATAAGTTTATTAATTCTGTACATTATCGTAAATAAATTCAAATAATTTTACCAACGTTCACTAATTGAATATGAGCCATTTTCAATTTGCTGTTGGTACATTTCCAGAGAATGTGAAACTCTCAAATCAATATATTTTCCCCAATATTGTTGGATAGCTACATTTTAATATTACCGGTAGTCAATTTAGGGGGATTAATATTTTTTGTATAGCTATTTAGTTGGTTGCTTATATTAAATGTTCTTTTTATGTGCACTAACAAATTATGAATTACATTTAAAAACATTTGTTGATTAGCATTATATCCACTTGGGTATATGAACCTGAGCTTCTAGAAAGGTATTCGTAACCCCTAGCCCTGGAATATAAATATACATAATTACTCCATCCAGATATTTTCAGCTTTAATAAATACACAGGTTATGCTATATTCAGTAAGCTTTTATTTTTTCATCTACTGGTATTGTTTAAAATTCTAATAATTCTATGCATAGTCCCATACACACACTACCAGCCATAATACTGGTTACTATAAATAGAGCATGACCTACTAACACAGTGAAGAGTGAAGAGGTAAATGACCTCAGTGAGCACACATACTGAAGTACATGAACTAACAATCCTAGGCAGTTTGGGTATGCAGGCTCGATAGATTACACCGTATGCTGGCTACATCTTTATGTTAATGTATGACAAAATGGCTGGCTGTTGTGTCTGGCCATAAACTCGATGAACAGAAATTATAGTGTAGAAAATATGTACTGCTTCGTAAGGTTTTTGATCATTTTCTAGTCAATTTCTGAATGCATTTGAGTGTATAAAATTCTCATCTATATGTATTGAGGGATAAACTTAATCAAAGGCATAGGTTGAACTATTAATAGTATTAATGCATAATATACACATTTTCCAACTTTTCTAAATGTTTATCTAAGCCTCAGGCTTAGAAAGAGTTTTTGCTACTTACCGTCTACAAAGTTATACTGGAGATGAAAATTATGTTAATTGGATGTAAATTAATTCAGAGGTAACTTTGTAGGCTTAAACAAAAACTTTTATTAAAAGTTGGGTGAAATATAGAGCTATTTGGACTATGGCTGGCTAAACATTATCATTCCACTTCCTCGGCAAATAGAACCGACAGGAGAACAGCACAACACATAATAACCAAAACTTATAGGACACTCTTGAAAGTGGGGTGCAATATAGAGCTATTTGGACAAGTCTAACGTTGGATGAACATTATAATTTCATTTTCTTGGCAAATTGTGCAGTCGAAATGTTAACGGCACAACATACAACAGGACAACAACAAACACAAAAATGTTCAAGGACACCATTGAAGACAAATAAGAGATCTATGAAATAAAGTGACTGGAATGGATTGCTTGTTCCGGATGTAAGTTTCTACTGCAGGATGTGTCAAAATTCATATTTTTATTATATTAACATACCTAATATCCAGCATGTGGCTATTTCTGGTATTTATAATGAAGCTTTATTTCCTCGCAAACTTGGCCAAACTTACCAGTCTACATGGTATATTTTAGAAAATATAAATATGTTTAGGGTTGTCAATATACTGCAAGTAGGTCAATGCTTCAATTCTAGAAATAATTAGTTCAGACAGACCATGTTTATTTTAAATCTAATCTTCAAAATTAATTACATTTTTTTTCTTTAAGATTTGTTTTCCATTAAATGCCCATACAACTTTTGTGGTTATTGGATAGACTCGTCCTTACTTCTCAATAGTGGAACTTCATTGATCTAGTCTAAAAACAAATGTCAGGAGGGAACTGGTGTATCACACAAAAAACCATGACAACCACTTACCTGCATGCAGAAGAAACAATGTATTATCAGTTCATGAGGAGTTAAATACGGACAAAAATCAATGTCATACAAAAATGTAGGCTAATTTAATGTTAGCTGGTATCATCTAATTTAACAACATGTGACATGTAATCAGATATTTTACAGTGTTAATATTCAATATTACATTTCATTAAATGCCAACGTGTACCATCTACTCAAAAACATAACTTGGATCATCTTCATTCATTTATCTGGTAATTAGGGGATCAAAAATTGGAATCTTAATTATTTCCATTAATTATGAAAATATGCGTATGGAAATTGGAATCAGAATAATTATTTGTTTAGTTGAGCTTCAGTAGTCTGGAATCAGTGGAATATACAGTGCTTTTAATTTCAAATGAAGAATAATAACTAAACCCTGTTTAATTAGGCCATACAAAATATTTTGGTTCACAGATACAGCCGTGTCATCAAAAATAAGCGGGATCCCTAATTTTTATTTTTTGAAACAATTTCTGCACGTTCGTTTTTCCAGCGACCAAGGAAAGTAACTCTTATTAAACATTTTTTGAAAACAGGAACTGAATACAAGACTCCGCTATGAAGGACACATTCGTGGGAAACACTATTGCAACTGTCGTTTTACGATTATCCATGTAATGCCTTCTCCAGTGGACTTGTTATCTTTCCACAAGAACAATGACTGTGACAGATGACCCAAAGTATTGAGAGCACAGACGTTGATTTATATCGCCAGCAAATTCTTTGCTTTGACAACGAGTACGGTATTGATGCCACATAATTGTTGCCAATAGAAAACACGGTGGATTTGTACCTATTTTCCCAGTAGTTAATCTGGATGAAATTGTTCAGTCGTTACTTCAAACACCATTGATATTTTGTATTGGTAATTTGTTTGTGTTAGACAACAATATACGACCACATTTCAATGTGGGTGAATAAAAACACCATTCCGCATCAATTTTTCAGAAGGATTGTCTGATAAACAAAATATTCATTTTGTGTGGCCTTATTTCGATAAATCATAAAACTATGATTACAAGATCAATATGTCTGTAAGTTTTTATTGTAGAATTTAAACCAGGATTATTATTTTGTTTAGGTTTATAGGTGCAAGCTTTAGTAGTCTAGTATCAGTGGAATGTAACAATAAGTCGAGTATACATGCATGGGTATCATTAGGGATTTTTTCCCATCCCAGTTGACAATAACAGGATTGTGCATGTCATAGAGATTACAAAGGGATGAGCAAACCGAACATAGTTGACCAATCCTCTATGATTGGCAAGAGAATTCATACCAAGATACAGACAGGACATATTGGGACTAACCAGGCCTGGTGTTTGAGGAGCGTGTTTGCACCTTTTTTACTCAATGACTTGATAAAAGAAGGAAACATAGTGCATGCTCTGTTGATCTATTTGTATTGGTTGTGAATTAATAGAGTATATTTGTCGTTTTAGAGTGAATAACATATTTTATTTCATACTGAGTTTTGATTTTCCAGTGGGATTCTTAAAGTACACCAAGAACACAACAGATCGTATCATTGGCTAATCCCTCACATCAACGCGGGTTATATAATAAGTCTTCCAGATCCAGTATTTATTTACGATATTAACAATTTTTTTTTGAACGATAAAAAACGAAACGAAATAGTGTCTGTTTTAATCAGATTGGTTTTGTTATCCATCTGTTGAACCTGGAAGTTCTTGCCGTTCCTTTAAGTTCATTGAAAGTTAAAGTTGATTATTATTAATTTTCTTACCAGATCATGAAATACATATGTGCAAAGCATCTCAGATTTTGGAATGTTTATTCAATTCTTGATATTAAATACAGGTAACCAATCCAATTATATACCCTTTGTGCATATTGTTCCTTTGCCGTACCCTAGTTCTCAGTAAGTTTTCTGCCCATTGAGGGCACTGGACAGCATATTACCTATTCCATAATGCCCTTTCACAGTCAAATTAAATTTTGAAAGGTGTGCACCAACAGATGTTCTAAAATAACTTGAACAATTTGAAATATGCTGACGACAGTATAGGATTGCTTCAAATTCTTTAAATAAACATTCCACAAAATGTAACTTTTTAACTAAGCTTTCTTTGTTTACAAGACACAATACCATCAAATCTTAACTTAAAATCTATTTGGTGATTTTAATTGGTTATTGTGTCCTGACAAACTTGCATGATTGACTTCATTCATATTGTTAAAAGATTGGTTGCCAGGCAATAAAACACACACCCACATTAGTTTATTGTTTGAGATTGTATAATACCTTCATTGACCTGTTAACAGGGTTTATTGACATACAAGCAGCCACTCCTCTTTAGCCACATTTGCCCACAGCATCTAAGTTATTGCATACTTTTTTCTTTTTGTTGGTAATGAAACATTTATAATCTGATAAGAGTAACAACTCGTTAAGTAATTATCAGAAAATCATTAGAATGTTTGGCTTCTAGTTCTGCTCCAAGTTAACAATTACATGTAGTATACAAAACATTTAATATCTTGGTTTTAAGTGTTCAAGTTATCAGTTGTTTATCCATCTGAAGTCAATCGAATGATTACTTTGGCCTGTAGAGCATCCACAAGATTTTTCGAAAGTAAACAAGGGCAGTAACTCTAAACCTTAAACCTGTGTATAAATTTAGCCTATACGGCATCCACAAGATAGTTCAAAGTGATCAAGGGCCATAACTCTGGCGGTAATTATCAGAAATCGTTGAAAATCCATAGGCTTCTTCGTCTCCTGACCTGTAACACCATATAAATTTGATGTCAATCTAGAGCGTCCACAAGTAAGTGTGACGACCAAACCACAGGATGTCGGCGACGACAATATCAAACACATTTCATTATGTGAGTATAAAATGTGATTTTAACAATTTAAGTATATAATGTGGACTATTTTATGGTCTGAAATTGTTACATGTAATCTGTTACCAGACGTCAGCATGTTTGGTCCTCACTCTTGTCAGCAGCATTATTGAGCAATGGAAAACACATCGAGAAAAGAGATGATAACCAGACGCTACCAGATTCCACATAGATACTGAGATAGTATTAGTAATCTTCAGTATGTTCCTGGCTGTGTGCAATTTAGTGCATGCTTATTAGTACATCAATCTGATTAAAACGCGGATCCTATTTCGTTTCGTTTATATATTATATTGTTCAAAATTTCGTTTTACTTGTCTTTACTACACTAGGATCTGGAAAAGTTTGTTATCATTCACGTGCTCTGGATGATGTGAGAGATTGGCCAAGAGCTTTTGGTGTGAGGTCCACAGAACTGTGCGTAAACCACTAGAAACGTTAACGTTGGTTGGATAATCAATGTGTGACATGATAGGGTCAAAAGCCATTTGTTTGACCCCCCAACGTGAATCCCCACTATAATTACTTGTCAGATCTTCATGTAGTGTAGGCTATAGGAAGTGTAAAAGAAATTAAACGAAAAAAGATCTGTATTTTAAAGCGTCAATTTCATTTTTTAAGTTATATCTTTAAAATATATTAAAATAAAGCCTTAAAATAGATGGTATCTATAAACAGTCCAACCTTGTTAAAGAATAATCCTATAATTCACTATTGCCAGTTGAGAAATTGGCAAAAATATCACTTTCAACATTAAATTCAAACGTTTGAAGATAGCTATTGCATGGGGGGAATGGGACAACAAGGAGGTAATTGTGTTATTATTTCCGATGTGAAAGATGTTTCAGTGTGGAAAATAATGCCTATGATTTTATAATAGTGATTTGACAACCTATTAAGCAAAAGACCGAAATAAATATGTTTTGACTTTCTTGGAAAATATGAAATTCCCGCATTAATCAGATTGAATAGTACATGTTTATTATGTATGTTTCAAATGTACAGTACTTTAAGTAAGAATGTTCCTGGCTGTGTGTAATTTAGTGCATTATAACTGGTACATGTATTTTATGTATGTTTCGAGAAACATCATCTGGATTTCTTATTCATAGATAAACCATAAACCAGCGCATTGTTCCATGATTTTCTAGGTATTTTCAGTGCCAAAAGATGGAAAATATTACATCTTATGCGACAATAATGTACTAAAATCAATGTCAATTTTGCATGTCAAAAAGAAAATAAACAGATCTTTATTGGAAAATATCATCCACATCTACAGACACAGCTTAACTTTGGGGTTAACCCAATTCATTAACAACATGTCACTAATATCACTCACAAACGAAATCAATCTAATTATTATACAAATCTATATTTCGTTTCGTTTTTTATATTTTCGATGACCTACACTACATGTACATCTAACAAGTTACAGTAGGAGTTCAGGTCAGGTGTCAAGTTAGCGACATATGACCCTATAGTCACATTATTCTATATCCATGTTACCTTTTCATATATTGATTTACATCATAATATTCTTATTTTCATTTTCTCACATTATCATTTTGTAAATATGTTATTGTAGTCTTATGTAGACAGATCCCAGGGAAGATTGCCTTGTGCAACTGAGTCTCTAATAAAGTTATTATTATTATTATTATAACGTCAATCATTCCATTAACCAATCAGAATCACAGTTGCAAGTGGCTATGCTTTGCTTTGATTTCCGTGCAAAAAAGGTCAAGCACTCGATTTGCCAGACCATTTGATTGCCTGACCCCTCATTTCAAACAGAACACAAGTCAAATAACAAGTCTTCCAGATCCTAGTGTAGTAAAGACAAGAAAAATGAAATTTTGAACTATAAAAATGAAACGAACAAAATATGCATTGGTAAATCCTTTTTATTTTACCTTTTCGGGAAACCTATTTCATTGTCAAATACAACTATTATTAGTATATCATAAAAATAACTACTCACCAATTGATGAAGGAACTTTTACCAGCAGAATGGTTACCAATCAGAAGAACTGTAATTTTCTTTCTTGGTGCCAACAATGACAGGCCCAAACTTTCACCAATTCTTACCAATCCTGCAAGACAAATTTATTACGATCAAATTTAAGCCTATGGCAACAAAAATTTATTAACTACTAAAGAAATTCAAATAGATTCTTCCATTTTGAATATTTTGAACACTCATAAATTTCATACAGATTGGGTGATAACTTTTGTTTTTAGATTACTAAAGTGAAACAATGGCCAAACTATAGTGGTAATTTATAGAAAGTGTTGAAACTACATTGCCTTATTTGTTTCACTAATACTCAAATGCAGATACCAATGTCAAACAGATCAGTTGATCACTTTAGTTATTGCACGTCACATACCAATGGCACCCTCTTTGATATTTACTATTATCCCACCAAATACAGCCATGTGCTGTCTCGGATCTCACTACTTTATTCAAATTGGTGGGGTTTTTTTACTGATTAATTAATATAATCATTATTACTTAATATTACTATTACTTAACATACATGTAGAAGTGTTCTGCAAAAACTGAGAACAGACGGGACCAACGGCCGAGATGCCATACTACATTGTACATTTGCATTAAATTTTGGCTCAAAAAAAAAGTTAAACAGAGACAATTTCAGACAGTTAAAAGAGAATAAGATTTATAGAATTAAACAGAATAGACATTAAGAATAGAAACTTGTACTAATTGCTTCAAGAACAGATTAACACCGGACCTAATATTTTGAAAGGATAATAGAAATCCAGACGTGAAAATCATGTTTCTGTCAATTTCGAGGACAAAACTACCACGTCTATTCCAAGAAAATACTTTTTACTGTCTGTCTGGTTAGTTTTAGAATTTAATTTATATTCAATTCCAAGTCTAGACTGTGCTTTTATCTTGTATTAAATTGGACATTATTTTGCTAGACAGAATTTCCTCCGTGAATACCAATATGTCAATCCATTGACAATCCACAAAAATAATTACTCATCTATTTTTTTTTTTTATTCTTTCGGTCTTCACATTACAGAAACTGAACAAATATCTATACAGTTTAAAAATTTAAAGTCACAGTTTTTCAGAAATAAAAATAAGTTGCTAAGCAACGAAACATACGCCCTGAGCAGCTAAATCGTCCGGACAGTGAACAAGAGATGTCGCATATTTTTACTTTAGTCGGTAATGAAACATTTATATTACACTAAAATCAATCAGATATTAACATTACATGTAGCCTCTAGAGCGTTCACAAGCAAGTATGGATGCGGAACCAACCGACAAAAATATACGGCCACATTTCAATGTGGGCTTAAAAAAGAATTCTCCAAGAACTTACGCAAAACATACATTCATTTAGTCCGGGTTATAATTGAGGGAGTTGCCACCTGGAGAGGTAGAAATTCTCATGTGGTTTTTCTAGACCAGATTTTGGTTCTGAACAAGAATATATGAGGTAAATAGGCCATATCCTGAACCTCTTTCCATTGGGGCGCTTTTTAAAAATGGCCGCCAGAATCTCATATATATATAGTGACTATATGGTAAAGTAAATAACAATGATGCATGTTTGACCACTTTTTGCATTAGTTATTATTTAGAATTATTCCTAAACAAGCTGCGATTGTATTCCAGACTATTGAAAATGATGAAAAGTGAGGGCGCTCTTCACATGGCCACCAAACAACGCAGATAAACGTATTTTTAATAAGCATGATTAGGCCTGGCAATGGTCACATTTTGCACTAATTGTGATTAGAGTTATTTACAATGCATCTTCATTGTTATGTACCACACATTTTATGAAGATGTCAAATGAGGGCACTCGTCAAAATTGCCCCAAACAACTCCGAGAAAAGCATGGGCCTGTGTAGGTTATGAAACGATTATTGCAGCGAATTTGACCTCCTTTTGCAGGTTATTTGAAAAAAACCTACATGTCTACATGGGATGTCATTCAAAATAAAAAATAGTGCTTTCTTTTTGTTTCAGAGGAAATGTCTGAACGCATGGACAATTCAACTGATTTAGTCTAGAATAACTATTTGTATAGACACTTTGATTAGACATCAAATAAGCAACAACCTGTTGAGCCACATTAGTTCGGACTGCCCTAACCTGTAATATGATGAGTTCCTATATCACTATAAATCAACAAGTATGTCTGACCTAGCCTGGATGGTGGTCCAAGCTTCATTATTCCTGCGAGTAGAAATATAGACTCTCTCGACATCACTATACAGGAATAAACCAATGCAGATGAAGTTCGACAAACTCGTTTCTACAGCCTGTCTTAAAACTAGGTGATTATTGGATTTTTCTTCTTCCAGTTACGACTTGTTCAAATAATTGTTGCTTTTTTCCTGCATCCCGTCTGGATTTTGAGAGAGATCGTGTGGACAGTAGCAACAATAAAACATATTAATTCTGACTTAAATGTATTTTTCACCTACATGTATATGAATAACATAGAAATGTGGTATATGGCCTCATTCATCAAGCCAAACAGCAAGCACCTGTGCCAATCCAGAAATTTTCAATAATAAGACAACTTGTCTAATACATAAACCTACATGTATTAAAAGCGCAATAACACTCTTGTTGTAACTGAATAATATGTCCCAATCATTATTCTGGTCAACAAATTGTACTATTTTACAATATTCCAATTAATTGATGATACAAATTTCATCTTAACACACCGAAATTAAAAAATTGGAAAAATTCAACTACATGGTTTGAAAAGCTTTACGTAAACCTTTTCAAATGTAACTTAGATTTAAAAATATTTTCGAACCCTCTGGACAAGTAAAATAGGATGTAATGGATAATTTACACAACAGGTAGGACACTTAAACATCTAGTAGTTAGAATAAGGCTATTTTTTTTTTCTGGACCTGTCAAGCCAGCAAGAGTGTTATTGTCCCTTTAAAGAAGAAGACAAGTAACAAATGTTAAGTTTTCCCCCATATATTCATAATACGGATGTTTATCAGAGACTTCATAAGAGAAGATGTGTTCTATATTCTATGTTCATATCAAGGTGATTCACCTTGCCTACATGTATGTTAAAAGTTAATCAATAAGAGTCAGACACTATTTCACATAATCGCTGACTCAACATTTCCTCCTATTCCAAACAAATATTAGCACCTTTATTTGAACTCATAACAATGAGACCAGTATTCAAGGACAATATAAATCTGACTATATCCTGTTATCCCAATACCTGTTCCATCAACACTCATTATCTACATCTACAGTAAACAAAACAAGCCAACAGTGAGGCTGATGTCCCCCACTGAAATCCCAAAGTAAGCGGATGACACAAATTAATTAAATGCACATTACCGATTATCTGTGCTTAGCCTAAGCATATGATGTTCACAATCAAATGCAGTCAGGTTTTGCAGTACATGCACGTACCTGGTAGTGAAACTATACACTAAGTTTTATCACTCTCCAGGAGCTGCGGCGGTTTGAGTGGGCAAGGCACTGGCTCGCTAGCCTGAAGATTGGGTGTTCGGTCCCCTGTATTGGTCGAAAAAGTTCATCTGGAGTTTTGCATGTGGTTTCTCCTTGTCAGTGGTACAGGAAGGAGGGCCCGACAAAGACAGCTGTCCAAGTCATTCAGTCTAGCCCAATCATGAGCAGGACAGTTGGACGTCAAACCCCATTTCATTTCATTACTCTCCAGCAGTGGGCGTATAAAGAGAGAAGGAGAGAGAAATGGGGTTTAACGTCCACTCGACACAACTAGGTCATTTCGGGACTAACATATGGTTTAATTTTATTTCAATAATTCGCTTGCGCGTAGGGGTCTTTAGCAGTGGGAGGAAACCGGAGTGCCCGGGGGAAACCCACGAGGTTGAGAAGGCGCCCCTATCTCCATGCCACATACGCTCACACCAGGGATCGAAACCACAGCCGCAAGCCAGAGGTGACCGGCCAGCTAGAGGTCGAAGCGCGGCACTCTAGACCACTAGGCCATCCCAACCCCCCGGGCGTATAAAAATGTCAGGTAGTACTAGTTATTTCCAAGCCCGTTTTTAGATCGCGAGAATTATGGTAAAACCACTAAAAAATAGTATTTTCGGGTTTCTTGATCCCCCACCACAAATTATTCAATACTGCACTTTGAGAAATGACGAATGCAGTTAGTTATATTTATAATGAGTGGACACTGTTCACATTACCCAATTTAATACCTTCCAGGACTTCGACAATTTCTATCTCCAAATTAGACCACAAAATAACCCTAATTTGAAGAAACGTGGCACAGAATAACTACTGATATGAAAGATGAAATGCTGATAACCCCAATCACATTTTTCTTTGTTACAAAAGGTTCCAAAAAATCTTATCAAATTACTGGTACAGGTAATAGGATACAATATGAAAGGAACACAAAATCTGATTATTTTCAACACCCTAAATTAGTCAAATCAAACAGTAAAACTGTTGTAAAAGCTGAAACAACTAGCTCATAAGGTAAAATAATCTGTTTTAGTTTTGCCATGCAGATGACATGTGTACTCAAATTTCTTATGTTAATTACTTACCTAAACATTCCTCGACAAAAATGTTATTGCTTTGTTTTTAACAATAAACTTGGTCATCATACATGTATATATGTGTACCCTACAAGTTTACAATGCCATCAGGTAGGTTACATGTATCTTCAATAGAAGGCTTGATCTCGCTATAACTATATACATCTTATCAAGGCCTTCAAGTAATACATCCTACATGTACATGAATTTCGGCACTAATTTCGATTGGGTACAAACCTAGCTAGTGAGTCTATCAGACTCCTTGGTCAGCGCAATTAACAAGCCTCGCGCTTTCAAGCTAAAATGTCTACATGTGACGATCGAGTTACAAAGTTCAAGGTGCAAGCAATGTCACGGTTTATGTGGAGGTAGGGATGTCTCAACCTCTGACTGGACGCTACTGTTCATGTGTCTGTAGATAACGTAGCTCTGCAAGTTTGGGAATTGTGAAGTAATCTAGCAATGTCCAGATGTTGTAAAACTTGCAATCTTTGTTTCAGGACAAATGATGTAGGTAGGCCTAGTGTATCTCTGCTTGCCACATAATGAATACTAGTAATAAATGTAATTTATCAGTGAAAATTAAAAGCTGCAACAAAGAATTGCCCAAAACAGAATTTAGACATACCAAACAATAGTGATGGTATGATAATCAGTTTCAACATATACTGTAGGTACAATGTAATTGGCCAATAACTGGTCTATTGGTAGAATCAATCTGTTCAAAAGGTCTTGGTACCTTTAAAATATCATTCAAGTTGTGAACAAGTCATTATTTTGCCCGACACTAGGTATTTTTATCTTAGCTGTTGTGCGGCTGACTATTGAGACATAATATAAGACCCTAATAAAGGAATAGGGAAATCCTTAACCGACATTGGAATTATATTTTGTGGTTTGAGCTCATCAAATTTGATGTAGTGTAATTCTTTACTCTGGTACCACCTTGGGGAAATTAAAACTTCTACATTTGGCCTTACTTTGTTCACCGTCGCTAATCGTAAAATAGTTCAAAACTGTCTTCATTTTATCTTATACACTACTGGTATTGTATGCACACCGTTATATAATGCTTAGAGGTTTTAGAAAAGGCGGAGAAATATCACTACGTATGTGTGACTGGGATGAAGGGGGGAATATCCTTTGACGTTACTGTCAGAATTGCATATGACATATAGGTTTATCACCCAAAAACACATTTGACAGTAGATATCGCCTGTGTAATAAATTACATTCATCTACTGCGATATCTCCTAACTAAAAAGGAACTTCTTTCTTTATTTTATAGAAACCACTTATTTTGAATAAAAATAACTTCTTGTTTTTTTTAAAAGAAATTATTTTTATTTCATTGACCTTGAAGAAAATACTGGGTCAATATGTAGGACTTTGCAATTGGTAAACTGCTGCCAAAAAATGACGTATCACTACGCTGTAATGTAATTAGATTCAGTAAAAGTGAAATCTATAGCAAAGAATTATAATTATTTATTTGTGCATGTAAGAAAGGATTGGGTGATAAACAAAATCTCCAACTCCTCTTTTTTGATATCAAAAATTATCAAACTCATTGATAAAGTTGGGGATTTACTATACACGTAGATGCTGATAAAATATTTAGACATAATTTGGCGATTTGTATCGTTTCATGTATGTTCCTACTTTTAATAACTCATAACATTACAAAAACATAAATTAAGTTCCCAACAGGCGATGGTTCTATTTTCAACTCAAGTTGTAGAAAGGGTGGGAGAATGTCACACAATTGCTACTTTTGAAAGACGGGAAGCTATCATTTTGATGTCATATCAATATCTGACATCTTTTCTATTTACAGGAGTCAAACAATTTAGGGAATTACATGTATATCGTTATAAACATTTAATAAGGAGATAAACACTTCCTGTTACATATTTACTAATTTAGAGGGGGTGTTGTAACGTCGAGCTGTTCTAATGCATATTCAAGCATGGTTAAATGACAATAAACCCCCCCATAAATACGCAACAGGAACATGTTTATCGATGTTGTAGATGTAGCAATTCTGATACAAATGTCAATTTTGGCATTTAGGCCTATATTTCAGCTGGTATATTCAACTTCCCCATTGTATTATCAAGCATATTCTAGTGATTAAGGACTTATTAGGTAGATCATGCTATTCAGATTTTGAAAGCATGATGTAAAAAATAAATCCACCCTGTTAAAAAAACCAGAGCATTGCTAAAGCTACAATATACGTCCACATTCCTGCTTTAACTGATATAGTACTTTTTAAAATGAGAATGAAATATAAAATGGCTGTAATATATCTCAAGAGGCAAAGAAGGCTAGGCGTTCAGGTTTGTTTTGCGTTGGGGGTCGTGCATCAACATCAATAGTTGTCGTTCTTAGAGTATAAGGAATAAGTATACCAAGATAATCCCTTCAAAATTGTGGCTTTCGGGCGCTAAAGGCAAAAAGTGGGCGTCGCCCTGCCCCTTGGGGTCAGGGCATTCACCAAAATCACTAGTTGACGCTCTCAGGATATAGGGAATAAATATGCCAAGTAAAAAGTGGATCCATTCAGATTGCAGGCTGTAAATGACAAACAAAAAAATTGGGTGTGGCTTGCCCCTTGGGGTCGAGACATGCCGTTGTCGTCCTAAGGCTATAAGGAATACATTTATAAGGTATCCGGAGTTCAAAGACGATCCATTAAGAATCTTGGCCTGTAGGCAACACACACAGACATGAAGTAAAAATGGGTGTGGCTCTTATGTCTGTGGGTTGGGCAATCACCAAAAAATGAGGAATAGGTATGCAAAGTTGCGGCCTGTAGGCGAAACACAAACATTGGGCGTGGCTTTGTCCCAGGGGATCGGGCATGCACCAAAAATAATAGAGGGTCAGTCTTGGGGTACAAGTATAAAAAAGGTTTTCAAGACGATTAAGAATTGTGGCCAATAGGTGACACACAGACACACAAAAAGATGGGCATGGCACTGCCCTTGGGGTGGGCATGCACCCCAAAAATAGTGATGTTCCTTAGGGTACACAGAGTAAGTATGCAAAGTTTCAAGATGATACGTTAAGAAATGCAGCCTGTAAACCACAAACAAATACAAGAAATGGGCATGGCTCTGTCCCAGGGGTCGGGCATGCACCAAAAACAAAAGGGATGATCCTTAGGGTATAAGGAATAAGTATATAAAGATTGAAGACAATCCAGTAAGAATTGCGTCTTGTAGGCGACCCACCAGCACAGACAGGGACGACGGCATAGTAGGTCCACATTATGAATGTGGACCTATAAAAATTATTGAGTGAATTTACTTGTAGCCTACCAAAAAAGAAAACTTAGGCCTACTGACACTGTCTAGTTAAGAATATATTTGGATACCTGACCGATTAATTTATGACCGATTTTCTACTGTTTTTATGTTTTTCAGAAATGTGATTTCATAAAAGAAATGAAATTGGGTTTTAACATCCTACACTTCTGCACCGACTGGGCTAATGGAAGACGGGCATATGCCATACAGTGTGCTATGAGGGGTCTTTTACATGCACGCCAACGTTTAAACGGGACCCCGGTTTTTCATCCCATCCAAACGACTAGGCAGCTGTCCTTGTCAGGCCGTCCAGATGATGTTTGAAAATGATGTGATAGTCATATGTGCTGAATTCCTTGAAGATACATGTATCTGTCAATCAAGATTTGAGTTGAGGAAGATCATTGAGCACAAAAAGGAAAAAAAATGGACTGTTATATTTATACGCAGTAATTTGCCTTGATAATTTAGAGGGGGTTTATGGTCCATTCGACCACACTTTTCCACCAATCAGAATCCGGGAAATTTCTAATTTGTGCGACAATAACTGATAATCTCAACTTAATTAATAATACAGCAAATAATTAAGTTCACAGGAACATCTAAAACCGTTATTTCCAGACCTGACGAAGCGCGTCCCAAGGTTTCATTCCTGAGGTAAAATAGTATCAGTTCTCACCCTAAAACCCTTATTTCCAGACCTGACAAAGCGTGAGCCAAGGTTTCATTCCCGAGGTAAAACAGTATCAGTTCTCACCCTGATGTATCATGACGTGTGTAATAATTTTTATAATTATATCAACCACTATCGTATCTGTATCAGCCGATATATTTCGCGATCAATACCAATAGTAGCCATAACGAACCATCACTACATGAAGTTACTAAGTAACAACCTGTGACCTGTCAAGGTACCATATCGTCCTCCATTTTAAAAAGTACTGGTTATTTCAGGTTATTTAGGCCCCCATGTTAAAAAGAGTATTGGTTATTTCAGGATTCTTTTTTTAGTGATTTGTTTTTAAATACAGACGAGATGGATGAAGGGACCAAAAATAAGATATTTGCATGTGTCCTGTATGCAAACTGTTTGAATTTGTCATAAATGTTTAAATACAAAGAGCCAAAAATTGGCTGTCAATTTAAAGGTGTTTGTTGTAAACCTATGGCTAATGTGTGACAGGGATGGTCTGGGATAATTAAGAGAGACAGGTTAGTAACTGAAGTGACAACACGCTGCATTACATAAAATTCTGGGATTGCAATAGTCATAAATGTATCTGCACACACAAAAGCATACATAAACCTTGACTAAAACTATGTACAAATAAGTGTAAGAAAGCCTAAAAATTACAAGATTACATGGAACCGATCCTTTAATATCCCTAAGTGGCAAAATAAAATAGCTTTATCAAACTCAAATATTAAGTGCAGGGGGACTGCACCACACACAATTTACACAAAAACAAATATATAGAAAAGACATCATACTCAGAGACCACAAACAAACAATTCAAAAAGAGTGAGTAGACTGTCTTGATTTAAAGGAGACAAATCTCTATTCTTTGTAACCTGAACTGGATAAAGATGGGCTGAGAACTTGAGAGACACATATTTATATAGGATTACATATAAAACTGATTCATATTACAACATTTCAAATCTTTATTGCAATTTCGAATCAGTTACGTTTGGCGAAATATGTGAGCAGTCCAAACTGAACAGCAGTCCTAAACTGTAGGCTCTTACGTGTTAACAAGGTTTTCAGAAATGGGGGGATAACTGAAGAATAAAGAGTCGCATAGTGTGGAAAAGCCAGACGGTTAATCCTCTTATGAGCAATAATACTTGAATGCTGCATACCACATTTAAAAAGAATTTGTTAAAAATTGTAGCCAATTAAGCAACTTGTTGATTGCATGACTATATGCCCAAAATATGAGTGAGAAACTTCCAATCAATAGAAACAGGTAACACAAACCAATTATGCAGAAGGTTTGATATCCATTTTGGCTAAATCAAAATGATGCAATTTATGTGTGGGTGCATTAAAATGTTTTCGAAGTAAGATAAAATAATAGAACTAATGTCAAAGATTGATAATATTGAATCAAAACTAGATTTAACAATTTTTATGTTGAGTGGGAGTATCATCAGAGAGTTAATGACATCAATATATATATGCATGTACATTTGGCACATTTATTTCAATTCTGTCATGCCTCAATAAACTGTTTGAAGCTAAGGCAACAAATCAGACAAAAATAATATAGTTCTCAATATTAAATACCGGTATCAAAATATTATTCAAGTTTACTAGTTTTAAAACATTTATTTGTATTTGAAGCAAGGACAAATGACTGTTTCATTATTCTTAAAGTGAACTAGACATGTACAAGAATGGAATTAATAATAATTTTAGCCTGCTTTCGTTTCTGGAATCAAATAAGGAGATTATCTTATGATTGATGATGAAAGATCTTTCAGAATGATCAGAAATTAAAGTTTTCATGGCATAGTTTACCCAAACAAGTAACCCAGACATATCGTTATTAGCATAATGATATGCAAATCATATAATTTCAGATATTTCCAGTGGTTGACGGTGAAAGAATTACAAAATCTATTTTTCTGGGATTTTTTTTTTAAATCTTAAATAACAGAAAAACACTCCTAAACCCTGAATTTCTTTTCTGATTGTATTAAGGTATTCTGTCCTAACTTTATAATTCGATGCATCTACTTGGTTGACAGCCAACGACAACAAATTTGTGATAACTTTTATTTTGTTTTATGAATATTATCATTTATAATCCATTTAATATTTCTAATATTTAAATTTTCCGCTGGAAAAAAATATCACGAATGTAACACATGACTCACAAACCGAGTATAACGACCTTTGATCAGCTGGGACAAATAGTAGTCAAGAGTTATATTTAGCTCTGTTGAAATCGAACTAACAAAAAAGGGTCTTGAGCACAAAAACCTTGGCCGAAATATTTTTGAAAACAGATAAGTTCTTTCCTTTTCATAAATTAACTTTATGTCTGGCAGAAACCCATAGAATGTTAAATGTTAATTTATTTTTCTAATTCGGGTCCACGTCAAAAAGAACGGAAAAATTGTCTGCATTGCCTGCTGCAATCGTCATCGTCTGGCATATATTACATAAGTTACTAAATTAACCGCAGTTCAAAACAGTGAAAATCAAATACATACCATTTTCGGGATCAATGTACAAACTATGACACTCTTTCAGAATTTTTTCATTTATGGTTTGCGTGGCAGAATCGGCGGTATTTGCTGACGTCCTGGCTTTAACTTTTCCCGACATCTTGCTTGCTGCTGTCAAAAGTGGACAGACCAGTCTAGGCTCGTGCGGATCTTTAAACTTCGATTTCCGTCTGGAAAAATTAACCCATCTAAACCTGCAAAAACAAGGGTTAATTTACATTAAAATATTTTCAGGCAATTACGAATTAAGTTTAAAAGTTGCTTGCAATAAAATATAATTGACATTTGTACCAACTACCACCCTCTATACTCACTGACATTGCAACTAAATTCCAGACGATCCTTTCGGAGCTTTATAGAATAGTGTGGCGACACCTATATCCGTCAGCTGATCGACGGGTGATTTGTTCAATGACAAAGAAGACGACCTTAGCAAATCCTTATTTTCATGAGAACGAATAAATTTCACCCCTTTCACCCATTTGTGAGCTCAGTAATCTTTGATTCTTCATTTTCTGTATAAAACTCAAAAATAAAATCCGATATGGGCTCGGCAAAAGTCGCCGGTAATTTTGACCAATCAGATAATTCACACCTGATTAACTGCTCGTCTGTCACGGCTGTTTAGCATTTCCGCTATGGCGTCGTTAGTTGCAGATTATTCAGATTCTTCTACAGATGACAATACTTACAGTGATTCTGATTCTATTATTGGAAGGTATACAAATTTGTTTATAAGCATCGAATACGCAGTGGTTGTTCGAACTGTTTTTACATCATTTATTGCTTAGAATGCAAAAATTAGGTTGTCAACATGAACAGACCTCATTTTCAACATTTGGATTTTAGTCATTTATGATGATTATCATCTGAATTTACTCTAGAGTGTCTTGAGGTTTCGTTCACACGTAACCACAAGATTCCTCAAGCAATATTTTGTTGAGGCAGACTGCGACTGAATTGTTGGCGCATGAAATAGCCAAAAGCTGAAAGGCGTCAGTAGATAAATTTTAAATGCATGTCCTACCTTATTTAGTAACTATACTTGTTACCTTAAACTGTGTTTAAGGTAACAATTGGTACAGTCTACGACCACTTACGCAAGTTCAAATAGGTTCAAACGCACAATTGTCAACACACATCATTACAGTTTGTATTAAAATAAGTAATTTTATCACAAATAGTGAAGACTGGACCATTAAAATAGTTACCGAACAGTTTTTCTCTGTATAGCGCTGTTTATGTTGTAGGCCTAATGACGTATTACACAACTTGCGGCCATGACGGTCGGCCATTTGAAATTTCGAGTAGGAGATGGGTTTCATCAAATCATATAATTATGCGGTAAGGTCTCACCTTTATTTCAATAAGAATTGATTTATTATATGTTAAGCTACGTGCAGTACTGTTTTGGGCCAGTTTATTTGTAAATTGAGCGAGCTATAGGCCAGTAAACTTTTTGTAGTCATTTGACTACAAAACTTGCGCGAAGGAACTCTGTAGGAAAAGCCACTACTGCGACTGGAGTAAGACGGAAGACAGCAGTAGTGGAACCATTTCTATACCTTATTGTGTAATCCATCTATCTGTGAACAACAATAACACTTACTGACAAACAAGAGTTGTTCAGTGAAACAGATTTATACAATATCACATTCAACAACATTTGTTTCAATCACTATGTTAGGATACCTTGATCTCTGCTTGACGTCATATCCTCCTCATTAAAATTTGAGGGCCCCTGTTTAACTGAAACGAAAGTGCATTTTAGTACAATATTTCTATCGATTATGTTGTACTATTTTTGTAGAGATTTTATATTGGGATAGAAGACAATGTTTATTGAAGGAATAATTAGATTGCTCTTCACAGTAGTTGATAATACACAACGTCCATTAACCACCTAATAATTAATGATTAATTCGTAGGCCTAGATCATGACCTGTGCTTGAAATTTGGATTCGTCTACAACGGCACCAAATATTTATAAAAGCCGTAGCTAAAATTAGCTGACAATGCACCACTGGTTTTCTTCAAATTTAACACATATATTTAACACATATATTATTCGTGTTCCCAACGGTTGCCAAGATGTCAACCATAACTAAAATTGAATCATGAAATTTACCATGGCTCTGCTATAACCTTCTTAAACAAGGGCACAGATGTTTGTGAAATCTCTTAAAAAAGACAGCAAAAAGGATTTTTCGAAACATAGATGGATATGATATGTAAGTTTAATGTGTAAGCAGAGCAGATAACTGAAAATTGTGAATTTTGCCGTCCGCTGAATGAAGTAAACTTGTTATCAACATTTGTCACAAGCTTTTGACTGTTTTGATGTTAGATGTGTCGTCAGAATATCAAAGACTAACATCTAACAGTAACATGTTGGATTAATCTGAAATATGCCAGGAAATTTTAAGGTACTCCCTTAACTCCCTACCGACAGGACCTCTTAGTCAAGGACAAGTGATTGTGTGACTTGGGTCTGTAAATCAGTTATAAACTTAATCCCCACTATTATCCTATACTAATTATTATAATTAGGATAGGCTATACTTGTGAATATGAATGTCTTCAGACAGAATAGTGATCCTTGAATAGATGCTTATGTCTAAAGTCACAAGAGGGTATAGAAACTGCATGGCTCATCTCTTGACCCTGGGATTCTTGACAAAAGAGATGGTACTAAATCATTCTTTCTTGATGTTGGCGATGTTAATCTGATCACATCGAAATTAAAGCTAAATTGTCAAATTACATTATCAGTAATAGTTGGGTTGAAGTACATGTATTTAATTAGGGATTAACCAATCCCTTGATTAGCTACATGTAGTACTCACCTCCTTCCTTTGAGCCTGTAATTGTTTTGATTGCACAATAAACATTTTAATTGATTGGTGTATGTTATGTTAAGTAATTTTTTTAGCTTTTTGAAATCACATTCAAAATTGTTATTTTTAACAAATGAATAAGAGTCAGTGTGTATTGTTATATTTCTTTTAATTGTTTTGTAAAGTAATATTTTTTTGGATTGCACAATAAATATTTTAACTGATTGGGATGATTACTTATTATTTTGATCTGGTTAAAACCATGTTCAAAATTTTTATATTTATCAAATAAATGAGCATCAGTTTGTTTTTTTTACATTTTTATTTTTGATGTTTTGTAAAATATATATGTTTTGTCCGTTGCAACTAAAGAGTTTTGTATTCTTGACCTTTTTTAATGGAAGAGGTTTGACGTCCTAACATCATGAAGGCGGGAATAAGTATATGTCGTGTACAATATCATAATGATGGTTTCCCCAGTGTCAATGATACAGGATGGAGGGCCTGACAAGTATGCAATAACAAGATTGTTGATCCTCTTGTGGTCACAATTGATCTTATTTCAGTGACTATTAAAATATTTTTTATATCTCAAAAGTCTCTATCTTTTTGATATTTGTGCATATCGGCGTGCAACTTCCTGGATTATGACTTATAACAGTACGAGACATCGTATTAACATGTAGCTTGTGGATCTGCTGGAGATCACAATTTTTATACGATTTTGATGAAACTTCAAATATATGTTTATTTCCCAATGATCTGGGTTCCTGTCATACTTGTGCATATTGGACCGTAATTTCCTGGATTATTGCCCTGAGCTTACGAAATATCTTCTGTTGTTTAGCTTGTTCTCTATTCATCTCTTGCAAAATGTGAGCGTATCTAACATGGTAACTGCTTGTTAACTACGTTCTCGTACATGTAGCTCGGATATTCATTAATATTTTCATTTAGTTTCCTTAGATGGATATTAAATAATTGAGTACATTGGATTGAGCCAGGGGAAATTAGATATTGTCCCCCAAAAAATCGCAAATGATGACCAGCAGCTTTTAACTAGACAGAGCCACAGTGGCTCAGTGAGGAAGATACTGGCTCAATAACCAGAAGATACTGGATTTGCTCCTGGTTTTCGTCTAGAAAGTTCTTCATGATTTTCCATAGCGGGTCTGGCAAGGACAGTGTCTAGTTAGGGATGAAAAATCGAGGCATGGTTACTCCTTGTCAGCTTTGTCTGGCTTTGCCAAATAGAGAGCCTGGCATCATACTGCGTCTAATTTTTCAGATAGGATGCAAAACAAAGGTAAAGTGGACACGTCAAATGATATTTGACAGTTGAATGAATGAAGAGTAGGCAAGTGGACACATAAAAAAATCCTTGACAGTTGAGTGAATGAAGAGTAGGCATGAACAGCGCTGTCTTTCGTCATTGTGCACTGCATGGCATATGCTTGTAGTTGTACCTGTCTTTATTTGTTCATTTAGTACATGATCGATTTAGATGGTATGCTTTTATTTTCAGAAAAGAAGAATTAAAAGATGTCAAAGAAACAGAAACAGAAGCCTGTAATTTTCTATTTACAACTACAAAAAAGGACAGTGATTATGATGAAAGTGACAGCGAAGATTTAGATAATTCACCCGAATCTGAATCAAATAAAAAGACAACTGAAAAGCTACCAAACCCTCTTTTGGGGGATGTGCAAACATCTTCAGTGTTCATTAATCCTTTTAAACAAGCAGAATTAGACAAGCAGTCTGTGTTAGAAAAACATGTTCAAATGACAGAAAAACGTAATTTATCCAACAAGAAAGTTTGTTTCAAATTCAAAAAAGGAAAATGTTATAAGGGGAAGGGCTGTCGCTTTTTACACGACATAGACACAGTTAGGGGTACAGTGTATAATTCTAGTGAAGACTCTAGTACTAATCATATCCCTGGTGCAGCTATACAAAGGTTTATTGATGAACCTGTAGATGATGATAATTATCTATTGAATTCAAAACGTAAAAAGAGACATGGTGTTAATGATCATTTGATTCCTCCAAAGAAGGCGCTGTTGTCATTAGAGGAACAAAGAAGCAAAGAAAGACCTTGGACAATGAAAAAATAGAAAAATTAGTGGGCAACTAACTTTTTTTTAAAAAAGCCGTCATGATGATCGTGTTAGGGTATGGTTGTACGCTTACATATTTGGAGCTGAATCAGATACTCACAAATTGGCATTGGCTCTTGAACAATTGACAAATTGCAAAAACTGTCAGCTCAAGGCTTCTAATTATTTTATAGTCTTTATTTCTGTCCCTTTATGGATATTCTAAGGAGGTTCTTCAGCATGTGAGGTTTATTCCAGGTTATCTGGTATCCAGACAGGGAAGCAATTTAAAGATCTTGTTAATTGTGAAATGATGTTGAGGTGAGGTGTGAACGCGTCATTTATATCTTTTGTGGTTACTAGAGTTGGCCTCTGTGATTGAATCAAAACGTGATGCTCAACCATTAAAAATTGGGGTATATATGTGTGGTTTGATAGTCGAGCGGAGTCATTAAGTAATATATTGAAACACATTAGGGACGTCTGAAACAATACGAGGGATTCGGTCCCGAGCTGTTGTTTCAATATATTACGCAATGTCGTAAGCTTGAGAGCATTAAACAACTTAAAATACAGACACTCGCACATGCTTTGCAATGAAATGTGTCACACAGGTCCAAAATTTCAACTAGTATAAATTATGTACAATTGGCATGTCGCCCTCGCCATTATTTGAAATAATTGTACTCAAACATCAAATGATGAGGCCACATCTGTATCATAAGCTTATCCATGTTGAGCTCTGATTCCCTTCATATCCTTGAGAAATCAGTGACTTTTCATTGTGTAGGATAGTCCACAGAGGATTTACAGCTAAATTACACTGGTTAGATTCTCTTTACTATGCATGTACATGTAGCAGTTGCGATTTGTTTATATTTTATTCATAACATCAAATAAACACAAGCTGGAAATATGTAGTCTGAAATATTAATACTTATTTTAACTTTAATCAGGAATGTAAGACACACTTGGTGGGACATTACATGTAAGAGCGTATCAGAATTCAATGTTTATAAAAAAAATACATACATGATATTTGATTCAAGTACTTTCTTGATATTTACAAATGGTAATGACAAGACATTTTTTTCCCCAATTCTGGAACTGCTTATCCAATTAAAGGGTGAAAAGCTCTATCTCAATACCATCAAGAGTTCATATTGTTATTTGACCCCGATATCCAATACTTAAATAGGCCTTAATACAAGAGTTAAGTCTGCCTATTGCATGTTATATAAATTATTAATTAACATAAGCAACTCTTGATGCCATATCGGATGGCTGCAAATGCAATATAAGTAGATTTAAATATATTTTGTGATCGATACATAGTTATACATGTATGTACCTTTAAAAATGGATGATCAAGACCTTTAATATCATCATAACAATGGTTTAAGACAATCAAGGCTAGACTAAAATTGTATTACCCATTTCGAGGCTTAGAATGAAGTAATTTGAAATTTTCAGCGTATTCTTTTTTCATTATCAATTTTTATACGCCCACATTTTCATGTGGACGTATATTGTCGTCGCCCCTGTTCGTCCGTCCGTCCGTCCGTCCACAATTGTTTGTGAACAGTCTACAGGTCACAATTTTTTTTCCGATTTCAATGAAACTTAAAATATAGGTTTATCACCCTAAGATCTCGGTTCCTTTCGATATTGGCATGTATCGGACCGCAACTTCATGGGTTATGGCCCCTGATTGTACGAAAAATCACGTTTTTTAGCTTGTGAACAGTGTAGAGGTCACAATTTTGAACCGATTTGGATGAAACTGTAAATGCATGTTTATAACCCAAAGATCTTGGTTCCTTTCGATATTTGCGCCAATCGGATCGTAACTTCCTGAATTATGGCCCCTGATTGTCCGAAAAATCGCACTTTTTAGCTTGTGGTCCCTCTGGAGGTCAAAATTGTTATCCGATTTAAAAAACCGTTTGATTATATCACCGTCCCATGGTTATGAAGATTGAGTTCGAATTTCGTGAAAATCGGACCAAAATTGACGGACAAAATGGCCGCCGTTTGTACGCGAATAGTGTGAAAATATGTTATATCAAGGTTGTGGACCTTATACAGGTCACAATTTTGAACCGATTATGATGAAACTTGACATGTATGTTTATAACCCAAAGATCTTGGTTCCTTTCGATATTTGCGCGCATCGGATCGTAACTTCCTGAATTATGGCCCCTGATTGTCCGAAAAATCGCCCTTTTTAGCTTGTGGTCCCTCTGGAGGTCAATATTGTTATCCGATTTAAAAAAACGTTTGATTATATCACCGTTCCATGGTTATGAAGGTTGAGTTCGAATTTCGTGAAAATCGGACCAAAATTGACAGACAAAATGGCCGCCGTTTGTACGCGAATGGTGTGAAAATATGTTATATCAAGGTTGTGGACCTTATAGAGGTCACAATCTTGAACCGATTTTGATGAAACTTGACATGTATGTTTATAACTCAAAGATCTTGGTTCCTTTCGATATTTGCGCCAATCGGATCGCAACTTCCTGAATTATGGCCCCTTATTGTCCGAAAAATCACCCTTTTTAGCTTGTGGTCCCTCTGGAGGTCAAAATTGTTATCCGATTCAAAAAAACGTTTGATTATATCACCATTCCATGGTTATGAAGGTTGAGTTCGAATTTCGTGAAAATCGGACCAAAATTGACGGACAAAATGGCCGCCGTTTGTACGCGAATTGTGTGAAAATATGTTATATCAAGGTTGTGGACCTTATAGAGGTCACAATTTTGAACCGATTTTGATTAAAATTGTCATGTATGTTTATAACCCAAAGATCTTGGTTCCTTTCGATATTTGCGCCCATCGGATCCTAACTTCCTGAATTATGGCCCCTGATTGTCCAAAAAATCGCCCTTTTTATCTTGTGGTTCCTCTGGAGGTCAAAATTGTTATCCGATTTAAAAAAAAACGTTTGATTATATCACCGTTCCATGGTTATGAAGGTTGAGTTCGAATTTCGTGAAAATCAGACCAAAATTGACGGACAAAATGGTCGCTGTTTGTACGCGAATGGTGTGAAAATATGTTATATCAAGGTTGTGGACCTTATAGATGTCACAATTTTGAACCGATTTTGATGAAACGTGACATGCATGTTTATAACCCAAAGATCTTGGTTCCTTTCGATATTTACGCCCATCGAATCATAACTTCCTGAATTATGTCCCCTGATTGTCCGAAAAATCGCTTTTGTTAGCTTGTGGTCCCTCTGGAGTTCAAAATTATTATCCGATTTAAAAAAACGTTTGATTATATCACGGTGTCATGGTAATGAAGAGAGAATTTGAATTTTGTGAAAATCGGACCAGAGTTGACGGATAAAATGGCCGCCGTTTGTACGTGAATTGTGTAAAAATATGTTATATCAAGGTTGTGGACCCTATAGAGGTCACAATTTTGAACTGATTTTGATGAAACTTGAAATACATGTTTATAACCTAATGATCTTGATTCCATTGCATATTTGCCCATATCGGATCGTAACTTCCTGAATCATGGCCCCTGATTGTACGAAAAATCACCCTTTTTAGCTTGTGGTCCCTCTGGTGGTCACAATTATTATCTGATTTAAAAAAACGTTTGATTATATCACAGTTACACCGTAGTTATGGGTGAGTTTGAATTATGATTTTCTGATGATTACTTAAAATGCAACAACTCTTGTTGACTGCCCGGACGATTTGGCTGCTGTGTGGGCGTATGTTTCGTTGCCTGGCAACCTATTTTTTAACTATTAGTATTATCCTTTCTATCGAGAACTGTCAGCTCTTTATCTTATCTTTCCTAATGCTGTTTTAAAGAGTTTTGTCACTGAACAATTTTAACTCTTTAAGCTCACAGATATCATTTGTGATGAAGTACCTTTAGGAATGAGACTTAACTTCAATGCGTAAGTGAAATGTCACACCTTAGTTGTACCATCAAAACTGATTAGAAACTATAATAAGATTTTTTGATAATGAATGTTTACATCAGCTCATATTACATTATCTTTGCATTTTTACCCCTTCAGCTTGCAAAGAATGGAGATATAGCTCCTTTTTGACAGTATACACTTGTTTTAAATATACATGTGGGTAGAGTCATAGTTTGTTTAGTCAATGTTAAGTAAAATGCCATGTAATAGTGAGATTGCAAGTTTTACAGGCAGCACAGTTAAAATCTGTTGACTTTTGTTATATTATGATCTTTATCAATTGTTAATTTTTGTTACTTTCTTGATCTGAAATAGAGAAATCATCCAGAATCGAAAATGTTAATTTACGGCACCTGTTTGTTTAAATTTCTTGATGTTTGGTAGAATTTTTTTTTTTTACCACAAATGTAATGCCTTTGTCTTATATGCTCCGCATTGACAAATATATATTGCAGTTTGCTAAATAGTGTTCACACACGGTAAAATCAATTCAAGGTTTTGTTACTATTTCCCATCATCTAAAATTTCTTGTCGAGTGTATGTAAATATATATATAGCTTGTTTCTTTTTTAGACCCCACCTTGAAATGTGATATAAAATCATCAATAGAATACAACATCCAAAAACCATTGTTTTATCCAACGTTTCGTCAGTAAAAATACCCTGAGGAAGTTGGTATTTTTACTGGCGAAACATTGGACAAAACGATGGTTTTTTGATATTGTATTCTATATATCAACTTATCTGAATATGAAATGCATCATTTTGACATAGTCGAAATTGATCCAATTAAACCGCCTGTAATTGGTGTGTGTTTCCTGTTTCTAGTGATTGAAAGTTTCACCTTGATCCCAACCCTGACCTTTCGTCGTTGGTCCGTTGAACCAGTGACCACAACCCTAGAAATTAAAGTTTATATCTGATTGGCTCCAAATTTATACACAATGTTTGTTTAAGCTCATGAGAAAAGAATCATACTGATTTTTAATGATATCCGATAACTACTGCCAGAGTTATGACCCATGATATCTTTGAAATATTACTATTCAACCCATAATACCCCATAGCTGTATTGTTATTTTTGACATGATACCACTCACATTACCGGCCTGTATTACACTTGTATCAAACAAGGGTTAGGATTTTAGTTTAGCTGTTTGTAGATATTGGTGGATCGATTCTGAAACCACTCTTTAAATGTAGGTAGAGTTACAGATGAATATATTGTATTTAGAGAGGGGTTTATATACATGTAGGCTGTCTGTTGCTGTTACTGATATCTTAAATGAAATATTGTTTAGAAAAATAAAGAATATTTAGAAAATGTATGCATGCCCACATTGTAGTCTGTATTAAAAAGTTTTCTATTTTATGTTTGTTATTTTGTTGACCATAAAGTCGATTTAATAGGAAGAAGCTACTTTATTTTGTTAAAAATAAAAATGATGCTTATCAAACTCTGAGCTTGCTCCGGAGAGGTGATATGAAAGATATGTTTCAAAATTCAAGGAATGAGCATACACTTAAGATGTTTCTTTATAGAACATCGGTCACTTCTTACTTGACAATCAAAAAAATAACTCCTTACACTACTTCAGAGCTGTCACCAGTGACTTCTCTTAACTTTGCAGAATCTTGTGAGCGCTGCAAGAACAGAAGCAGGATATGGATGAACGAATGGTTAGCATGTGCACGTCGTATCATAAGGTCTGTCATTGAGTCAACTACAGTTGTACGTTATGAGGACATGGGTCACCTGTCCCCTTGGGGTTTCTCTGGGTCCTTCGGTTTCCTCCCACTGCTAAAAAACACCCTACGCACAAGCACATTATTGAAAAGATAGGTTGCCAGGCAACGAAACATACGCCCACAGCAGCTAAATCTTCCGGGCAGTCAACAAGGGTTGTCTCGTATTTTTACTTTTTTTGGTAATGAAACATTTGTAATACACTAAAATCTGATTAAGAGTAACAACTCATTATGTAATTATCTAAAAATAATTAGAATTTGTTTGCTTTTTATAAAGTTTTGCCCCACGCTAACAATTAGTATAGGAAACATTTAACATCATGGATTTAGCTGTTCAGTTATCAAAATTCATTGAAAATTAAAATACTTGTTCGTTTCAACACCTTAAACTCTGTGTATCAATCTGAAGTCAATCGGATGATAAGTTTGGCATCTATAGCGTCACAAGGTTTTTTGAAGTGATCAAGGGAGATAACTCTGGAAGTAATTATTTGAAATCGCTGAAATTCAGTAGGCTTCTTCGTCTCATGACCTTAAACAGTGTGTGTAAATTTAAAGTCAATCGGATATTACCTTTGGCCTCTAGAGCGTCCACAGGATTTTTTGATGTGATCAAGGGCCATAACTCTGGAAATAATTATCAGAGATCGCTGAAAATCAATAGGCTTCTTCGTCTCATGACCTTAAACACTGTGTATAAATTTAAAGTCAATCAGATATTAACTTTGGCCTCTAGAGCATCCACAAGATTTTTTGAAGTGATCAAGGGCCATAACTCTGGCACTTATTATCGGAAATCGCTGAAAATCAAAAGGCTTCTTCGTCTTATGACCTTAAACACTGTGTATAAATTTAAAGTCAATCGGATATTAACTTTGGCTTTTAGAGCATCCACAAGATTTTTTGAAGTGATCAAGGGCCATAACTCTGGCACTAATTATCGGAAATCGCTGAAAATCAATAGGCTTCTTCGTCTTATGACCATAAACACTGTGTATAAATTCAAAGTCAATTGGATATTAACTGTGGCCTCTAGAGCGTCCACAAGATTTTTTGAAGAGATCAAGGGCCATAACTCTGGTAGTTATTATCAGAAATCGCTGAAAAACAATAGGCTTCTTCGTCTCATGACCTTAAACACTGTGTATAAATCAGATATTAACTTTAGCCTCTAGAGCGTTCACAAGCAATTGTGGATGCCGGACGGACGGGCGACGACAATATACGACCACATTTCAATGTGGGCGTATAATAAATGTTAGTCTCACATTGGCCCAGGTTGTGTCAATAAACCCCATCTCTTTTTCTCTCACACCTGTAACTAATTCATCACATAATAGCTAATTCATCAAAATCAAAAAAAAATACTGAAAATTTACCGTTAATGGATAAATATATTTTATTTCTGATAAAAATACATATCCAAGTCAGGTCATCCTGATAACTTTAATTAGTTAAGTAATATTTTCAGCAATTTATCAAACATTTTCACCTTATATGTAACATTACATGCACTAGAAATTTCACCTTCTATATATAGCAATACCCAGTACTAGAATTTTCATATGTAACATTACTAGCATTTTCATCTTATATGTCACATTACTAGCCATTTCACCATATATCTAACATGACTAGCACTTTCATATCTAAAATTACTAGCAGTTTTACCTTACATTCTACATTGCTAGTTATTTCCCTGTATTTATAACATTACTAGCAAATTCACCTTGTATCTAACATTACTAGCCATTTCACCTTGTATCTAACATTACTAGCCATTTCCCTGTACACATGTATATAACATTACTAGCCATTTCCCTGTATATATAATATTACTAGCCATTTCCACAGAACGGCATTAAATCCAGTTCATACTTATCTAACAACTAGTATAACTGATTGTTGGACTCTCATTTTAGTCATAATGGCCAGTTATTGCTGGCTGGAAAACTTAAAATATGATTAATTTCATGGCAGATAACTTCTCCAGTCAGTCAATTGCACTGCCAGTCAATTTAGTAGACTGGCAAATCTGACTGAAACATGAGCCCATGTTGGAACTCACAATGGATAGACCTGGCATCCCCTCCTGCCACCAAATGAAATCTGTCCCATTAAAACCTATATGCTATTGTTTAGGATTACAGGCTTAAGATAAGTTTCCATTATATGCACCCCTTCACCAATTACCGTATATACAGACAAATGTTTAACTTGTAAACAAAAATTAAAAAGCTTAATTATGCACCTGTCTTAATTTTTCCTAATATAAAACTTAAATTTGATGGTAATTTTCATATAGACAGGAGTACTGTAAATGTTTTCTAATTGCTGTTTGCTTCTAATGGACCTTCCACACAATCCCCCTAAATATAGTTAAGTCTGAAAAATTCTTGAAATCCAACATTACCCATTCGGCCACACATCAATATATTAAACATTCTAATATAAAAATATTTCATACAAATTCCATTCAATTATTTATTTGTTAATACTGTGTTAATATAATACTTGACAGAATACATCAATATTATTGATACAATATTTGAGTTAATATTATTACTCTTTGGCTTCCCTAGTCCCCAAATGACCTAATTTGTGTCGAGTGGAGTTAAACCCCATTTCTCTCTCTCTCTCTCTCTTTGGCTTCCCGAATAAAATTCAAATTATTTCTTAATTTCGCGTATCATAGGGTATGCTTATACTTTAGTATGCTATCTATATTTTCAAACATCACAGAAGCACCAAGAAAAAGATTATATAATAAAAAGTAGGATGTTAAACTAAATTTCATTTTGTAATTTGCCCGATGAAAGCCCTTTTTGCCAAGGAATTAGTGTGTCGTGTTCAATGAACAGGTAAGTTTCATTTTCAAACATACCTGGCAAAATTAATGTCAAGTTTAAGTTGACAATTTTTGAAAAAGTTGACACTTTAAATTCATACAATATGAAAATATATCTGTCAATTTTATTGTGTGGGCCATGAAATCAGTAGTGAAACATTTACGAACTTGAAATTTTTTTTCTACAATTCCCTTTTACCCAAACAAAATGGCATTGAACTTCAATTACCATAATACAAATTATCAAAGAAATTCAAAATATGTATTTCACTAAATTGATAAGATATATAAATATAGGTATAATCTAATAAAAATATATATAATAATTTGTAAATATATGTATATTTAGTTAAGCACAAAAAAGCATTCATCTATATATATATATACTGCACAAATATTTAAGATAAAAAAAAAAACAAAAAAAATCCAAACCGCAAATTGCACCAAAAATCTAATCAACAAATATAACACACTTTGACCAACAAATCATTTAATATTGCATCAGCCCTCATTCAATCTCAGCCCATCTTTAGATTACAATTCGTGACAGCTTTATAATTTAAGAACCATCGTAAAATTTCAACACTTGCATCCAAAAGAATAAACTGTGGAACTGGATGGGTGGGTTTGATGAAATCAGGAATAGAGAATGATCAATTAAATGCTGAATCATTAACGAAAATAGTCAACTTTTTCATACTCTTGACAGCCAGATGGGCAGGTGGGTTTGATATATCCACCAGTGATTTGTTTGGACGCAAGTGTTGACAATTTGTGACGGTCCCAAATTTAGTTTTATTTATTGTGGCAGCAGCAGATTAACCACAAGCTATAACTGCTACATTCTATTTATTTGGAAAATTTATAAGATATGTGAGGTTAAAATTATGCATGTAATATAAACATGTCGAGACCATTTGAAATGTAATTAATGTAAAAATACAGACTTTCTCATATCCAGTCAATCAGAGCTCTTGATTCTGTGTGTTAGTAAGGGGAAGAATCTAAATCTGGATACGAGAACAATATACATTCTAACTATGCCTGTCATTTTTTTTATAAATTCCATTTGGCACAAATAAAAAGTGTCTGAATTGGAATCTATTAAGAGATAAACATCTCCTGTTTAGAATTTAGAGGACTGTTATTTTATTTATTTAACAAACTCCAAGATATAATAATATAATACAAGCGTTATTTTCTTGGTTTACAGTATGACTTATCCACGGTGATCCCTAATCACCGGAGCTAATCAGAACGAAGAAAAGTTGATCTGAAAACATTAAATAAACCATACAGATATAATATGACACGACATAATAACTTTATCTACACCTTAAACATCAGCTGCCTTGTGGGCCACAGTCGGTACTGAAGCAGTACACACACTGTACATAAAATAATCAACATCAATATATATATATATTTACGTAACATATAAAGCAGATCTATATTTCATCTGTACTGGATCCCCTGGATCCCGTTTCATGGCATAATATATAAGTTACATGTCCTGATAAGCTCTACTATTTTTCGTGACTAATTCTGGGGTGCAGGGGTGTACCTCCCCCTTCCTCTTTTGTTTTCCTGTATGTTAAGCCTGTCCGAAAAGTATCCAAGTGATTCACAGACACGCACAAAACTAAGTTTATCACACTTAAATAACCTACTTTATTTTTTAAAAATATATATCACAGATGGTTCCTTTAACCCAGGATATATATTCTAAATTAGAGCCCTTTTTCAGGAATTAGTATAATTTTCAACCAACATGACAAATTTCAGCCAAACTGTGAATCACATTCATTAATATATTATAGTCCCTCACACCTCTGTATAGATTCAATAGACTTACAAGCTATACATTCAGTAGACTTACAAGCAGATGTAATTTATATACATGACATAAGATTGGACCCTGAAAATTAACATATATGTAACACAATTCACTACAAAAATATAACAAATAAGTATTCATATCATCAGATACTGGCAATGTTCATTGGTCAAGTTCCAGTAGTCCCAGGTCAATAACTATGGAAATGATATCATTCCAAGACATCAAGACATCAGGCTTTTCATACAATAAAAGTTTCAAAATATGGTTTTAATTATCGCATTTAACATTCTCTAATTCTTTTTTTTTATAAAATGAAAACATTAACTTCTTTACAAAGCTGAATTTTATCAATTTATGGAACATTTTACTATTTCTATGGTAAATACACAAAATGTAAAATATTGTCTGGGGCAACTTGGACTTAAAACATATATTTTGTTACTGTTCACAATTTAAAAGCAAAGAACAGGATAGAAAATAATTTGACTCTTATTCTTAATTGGCTCCAAAAACAAAGTAAATGCATTCTTAAGAATTATTAGTATCAAAAATTATAGACTGTGTACCTGTGTGTCTAGGTCATGTGACTAACACTATTTATATTGCCTTATCTTAAATATACATTATGCAAGAGCTAAATCTGCGTATTGCTGGTCTTTCTTTAGGCCTTAATTGATTTATCCAGACCCTAATTAACCTGCAATGCCATTTCTAGCCTGCAATATTTAGCGGATGTCAATACATTTTTTGAAAAACAATTAACCATAAAAATGGACAATCTAGACTTTTTTTTTAATATAACGACTTCAGTAATAATGATCAAGACTAGTCTGAAATTCAATAGATAATATCTCGGTTCAGAGTGGAGAAATTTGATTGAAATTTTCAGTCGATCCATTTGTGTTATTTATTTTTCAACTATTATAGCAAAAACAGTCAACTCTTTATCTAATCTCCTATTATAAACCCCCTTTAAATAGAATCTGTTGAGACATTATGTAAGATAAAGTAATATTTATATGAGACTACACATTACCTAGACACCGGCAGGGTTAGACCCATCTTAGTACACATCCTATTCTATGTAAGTATTGGACTTTATCCACATAAACATTTTAAAATAATTTTCATGAGTTGTTTGAAATATAATACAGGACCTGAATCAACATCAAATGAATATGGAAAAAAAATAAGAAGGCACAAAATTACTAGCAAATCATAACAGTATCTCAATTATTCTGCCACTTTAAAGAGACAATAACACCCTTGCTGGCTTGGCAGCTCTAGAAAATAAATAATAGTCTTATTCTAGTGTCCTACCTGTTGTGTAAATTATCCATTACATCATATTTTACTTGTCCAGAGGGTTCGAAAATATTTTAAAATCCAAGTCACATTTGAAAAGGTTTACGTTAACCTTTTCAAATCATGTAGTTGAATTTTTCCAATTTTTTAAATTAGGTGTGTTACGATGAAATTTGTATCATCAATTTATTTGAATATTGTAAAATAATACAATTTGTTGACCAGAATAAAGATTGGGACATACTATTCAATTACAACAAGAGTGTTATTGGGGCTTTAATAAATTCTTTGGTTTAATTAACAATAATTCTCTCTTTCATGAAACTTCTAAAATATCAACTCACATTGTTTCTATCTTTAATGTTCTTGAAAAGATGGAAGCTACATGTATATTATGTTGTTTTATAGAAAGTAAAATGTTATTCATTATTATTTTGCCATGGCAATCATAAAACTACTTTGTGCAAAAATTCATTCGATTCTTTGTAATTGCATAACTTTAATTGTAAAGAAGTTAAAAATCTATGAAGTTAAATAATATCTATAAAAATTATGTAAATATGTTAGGCTTCATTTTCTCATCTTCTCAATAACAAATAGAAATCACATGGCTGGAAAAATTTACAGGTTGCCTCGATTGGCTTGATCTGCTTCTATAGCTTCAAACAGAGATTTAAAATTCCCAGCACCAAATCCCTGAAAAATAACCAAATTATGTAATAATAAAACAAGTCATGATCTCCCTGTCAGACATTTTATCAAGGTTGATGCAGAATGGACAGCTTGTAGTGAAAGCAACAAACATACATTAATCAGACAGTCGTTTGGATGGCATGGAAATTTGAGAGGGAGAGGGAGAAATGGGGTTTAACGTCCACATTCCACTTGACACAAACTAGGTCATTTCGAGACTAACATATGATTTAATTTTTATTTCAATACATCGCTTGCTCGTTGGGGTCTTTAGCAGTGGGAGGAAACCGGAGGACCCGGAGTAAACCCACAAGATTGGACAGGCGGCCCTACTCCTTGTCACGTACAACTGGCGATTCGAAACCACACCAGTTGATTCAATGACAGGCTTTATGCACATGCTAACCATTCAGCCATCCAACCCCCTATGGAAATTCAAAGTCCTGTGTACACATTGACCTGCACCCACAAAAACCCTTGATAGTTGAAGTTCAATGTAAGAGTAGGCCTAAATGCTGCTGTCTGGGCAAAATTTCCCGTATAGCACAGTGTATGGTGTATGCCTGTGTTTATCAACCCAGTAGGTGCGAAAACATAGGATGTTAAATGTCAAACTTGTTTGCTAATATAGCTACTCATGTTCACCATCCTTGCATACCATTGATAGTTGCATTGATGTTTGTACAAATACATTTTCATTTTTTCTCATTTTTTATTTATTTGTGTATATGCTTGATAACGACTTGTAAAATCTCGTTGAAACGTGGCGGTGAAATAAACCATAGTAAATGTTATTCCATAAAAGTGTGTTTTTTGATTGCTTGCTAATGAAACATAAAAGTGCTGTTATATACTTTTAATACAGTGGAACAATTCTACCATATATTCTTAAACAGGAAGTTCTAAAAAGCATGATTTTCTAGGCCATTCTACTCATTATATTGTGGCAGGGCTGACAGGTTATAAATGCTCTGAGGTGAAACTATAACATTAAACTCCATTTTATGCAGTCGCAAGATCCAACTTAGATAATTGTAATGATTATTACCTGATGGTTGTTCCTCTGTATGACTTCCAGGAATAAAGTTGGTCGATCTTGCATAGGTTTAGTAAATATTTGTAGTAAATAACCATTATCATCAAAATCAACCAGTATATGAAGTCTTTGTATCTATCATATCAAAGATATATTATGGGACATTAAATAAAGAGCTGGCAGTTCTCACTATAATGGTTAAAAACTAGATATTGTAAAGGCAATTTGCTGAAAATTTCAATCAAATTGATCAACTCTGAACCAAGAATTTAGCGATTGAATTTTCGGCTTAGCCTTGATCATCATTATGAAAGTCGGTACAATAAAAAACAGTCTTGATCATCCATTTCATGATTTAAGTCATGAATGAAAGTTAAGCAACAAAATGGATCCTAATCCAGTAAATATCGCAGGCTAGCGATGACATTGAGAGTTGATTATGGTCTCGTTAAGGCAGGACACTACCTAAGAATTTCATAATGATAACAAAAACTCGCCATTTAGTGTCATATTAGTATATGATGTCCCAAATCAGATTTGATAATTTGAGCGTAAAATATTAATTTGTTACCATGGAAATGGTGGCCATATTGGATTTTTTTATATATTCATGGTGGGTAGGTTAGGAAATCAAAATCTTCACCAATTTTATTGAAACAAACTATTTGTGATTTGGAATAACATACATGTATATAGGCATTAAAGAATGCAATAAGGCATAAATTTTACTATTTGAATGTAAATAAAGAACATTATGCTCCCCACATAAAACATGTGGGTGTGGCCGAACACACCACTAAAATGATTTTGTACAATAAAATGTCCAAATGTGTAACAAACACCTTGAAAATCATCTTATTGCACACAGTAGCTATAGAACTAACCGTATTCCAAAGATGAGACCATTATCTCTCATAGATTTTGCGAATCTGATTTTCTAAGACCTGATATGGGTAAAAAATTGAGTACGGAAAAAAGCAAGTTAAAAGTTAAAAATTTGATTTACCTATGTAAATGACTAAATATTCAACACTATATAATATAAAGGAGGGACTCGACTTGAAAAATCAACAAATTTTGACTATATTGGGCAATTTTAGCTGATATCAAAATTTGACAGACCAATCTATACAGAGTGTTTTATAAGGTAGAGTCCTGCCTTAAGTTAATTAATGTCCAATTAATAATTTAGATAACATTTCATGCCTAATAAAAGACCTACAATTGGCAGATTTAGCTCTTGCATAATATATGTTTAATACAATTCACCTAATTTCTAGTGCTCACATAATATTTGAACTCAAATAAGATGGTATGAAAACAAAGGCCTTGTGTAAGAGAAAGCTGTAGCACACATCATCTTATTCAACTTTAAATTAATTAGAGTGAATAACATTACAATCTTTTTTTCTCACCTCATCAAGATTTTCCTTCACTTCTACTTTTGAATTCTTTAATTGATTTCGTAGATTTTTATAATACGTAGCAGGAATTTCCAGAAATTTCATTCCTCTAGCTTTAAGATTGATTATCTGAAGAAAAAGATTCAAATATGTCATTAAAATTCATTATGAACAGGTATAGAGAGAGAGAGAAATGGGGTGTAACGTCCACTCGACACAAACTAGGTCATTTTGGGACTAACATATGGTTTCCATTTTATTTCAATAATTCGCTTGTGCGTAGGGGTCTTTAGCAGTGGGAGGAAACCGGAGTGCCCGGAGGAAACCCACGAGGTTGAGAAGGCGCCCCTATCTCCATGCCACATACGCTCACACCAGGAATCGAAACCACAGCCGCGAGCCAGAGGTGACCGGCCAGCTAGAGGTCGAAGCCCGGCACTCTAGACCACTAGGCCATCCCAACCCCCCATGAACAGGTATAATATATTTGACTAGAAAGAAAGAGGAAGAAACAGGATTCAGTTTCATTTCAATAATTCGCTTGCCTGTAGGGGTCTTTAGCAGTGGAGGGAAATCTGAGTAAACCCACGAGGTTACACTGCCAACCATACTCCTGGTCACATACAGGATTGCGCTTAGGAGTCTGTAGCGGTGGAGGGAGCTGGAGGACCCGAAGAAAACCCACAATGTTAGACAGGTGGATCTACGCTTTGACATGTACAAGTGAGCAATCGAAACGATGCAAATTGATCCAATGACAGACCTCATGATCTCAAGCAAGTATTAAAAAACAGATACATTCAGTAAACAATAACAGATTCGCACTAAAAAATTACTAAAATAACAATACTGAATTGAATTACAATAGGAGGAAGTGGGTGATAAACAGTTTTAATCAAATATTTAACCCTTCCTGCACCTTTAAATGTTTTTTTTAAATTTTTTTTCAAACATCAGAAGTCAAGAAAATGTTGTTTTCACCCCTATCTTTCAGGAGAGGCTATTTGATTTTTACTTTTCGGTCCTTCCAAAACACTCTTTGAAGTGAAACTAATCTTATTTCTATTCAAAACAACTGGAAATATAATACTACAACATTCTGTGAAATTCGACATCATTGTCATGTCCTGATAAATTATCTTCTTACTTCTGCCAAAAAAGCTTTGAGTAATCCATATTCTGAATATTCTGAATCATCAAACTTATATGTCATCTACAGATATTTTATTAACAGACTGCATCCTTATAGACTGATCATTTTGATATGCAATAACTATACTATTAGTATTACTAACAGTGTCTACCCTAACATTTTGAAATGCAATAACTATACTTTAAGTAATTCTTATTCAACTAGAAATAAACTTATATCCGTGTCACATATATTGAATTAGTCTATTTGAATTTAATTCAAGGTTTTAAACTTACAGATGATATTATGTCGTTGGTTCTCATGGCGATATGTTGGACACCTGCACCACCATTATAATCACAATATTCCTGAATAGATAAATATAAACGGTTAATAAAATATTGTTATCTAATACACTAATGTCCAATACACACTAAGTTTTGTTGAGATAAAACATTACCGAGTTTGACTCGACATATCTAAACTGGGCTAATGAAGACGGGCATAAGCCATACAGTGTACTATGAGGGAAATTGGAAACTGGAGAACGCCGCGAAAACCCACGATCTTACTCGTTGTCACAAACATCCTGGGATTTGAAACCACGCCAGTTGACTCAATGACAGACCTTATGATACAGTGTGCATGCGCTATCCATGCAACTGTCCACCCTCTCCTGAAGAATAAGGAGACAAATAGGTGTCTCAAAGAACAAAATCCTAACAGTTGTGTGAATTTCTTCTACCTGAATCTGACTCTTTCTCTTTCCATCAGCTGGTTCATTAATAGGCATTTTAATTGTTTCTTCATAGTTAGTGACAACAATAGATCTAAGAGAAGAAAATTCTGTATGTATCTGACTATCATCAACTGACCAGAATCTATGAAACATTAAATTCTTCTCATACCTGTAAAAAATAAATAGTGTAAACGATATATATAGCACAGATTGGGTTCAATAAGCTTTGTTCTTCGGCTTATTAATAAGCCAATTTATAATCCAAAAATGAAATCAATCAACTGAATTGATGTCCAACCAGGGTTAAAATGCATTGTAGATACACTAAATCTCCATTACAATTAATGTTCTATATTATATCAATAATTCTAAGCAAACACAGCTGTGAAATGCTATGAATATAAACCCACCACTGGAGTGCATGAATAAAGCATCCACAGTGTTAGCAATATGCATACCAGTTGAATCTTAGAAAGAAATATTAGTTGTGTTCAGTACTTACAAAGATATAAAATAAACAAGCCAGAGCCACCTATAAGTATCACTTTAAATATTTCTCTTTTTTAATATGATTGAATCCAAATCTGGAGAATGTCAATCTTTCATGATTTGGTCTAGTTTTCTTAAATAAATGTTGAATTTACAAATCAAGTATACTTTAGTGTGGATTATGCCATAAAAAATCAGATTTTGTCTGAAATCAATCAGGGCTATAACTTTTTTTTTAAAAACATGGTGACTTACCATTCTGCAGCACTAATCATAGCATCATTAGGTTGATTCCCTACCAGATGATCTATAGCTTGTAGTCCAATCTCTGGTCTGTATGTACAGTAATACAATATTAACAATTAAGATATGATCTTGTACATGGTTCATTTGACTGAAAATAACAATATGGCCTGCCCCAGGAGGCCCTTTATAGACCAACCAGCAGCAAAGCTGTCCATGCTAAATCTAATATCATTTTGATTAAATCTGACAGAACAAGAAATGAAATGACGTTTAACGTCCTACTGTTCAAATTTAACTGGGCTATTTTAGACGAGCCTACGCAATACGGGCCTACACTATGACAAAAATTTTTTCATATTCCAAATGTCCAGGATTCATTTTTTTGTCCCATCCAAATGACAAGACGCTGATACAATGCGACTATGCCAGAAAATCCCGAGGAACTTTCTCGGCTAAAAAGGGGAGCGAACTGGAGACCTTAAGGTAAGCGAGCCAGCAGTATTATTTACTGAGCCCTCTTTTTTGCAGAGTGATCAATTATCAAGTTATGGTTTAAGTTTATTTCAATACTTCGCTTGTGCATAGGGGTCTTTAGCAGTGGGAGGAAACCGGAGTGCCCGGAGGAAACCTACGAGGTTGAGAAGGCGCTTCTATCTCCATGCCACATACGCTCACACCAGGGATCGAAACCACAGCCGCAAGCCAGACGTAACCGGCCAGCTAGAGGATCGAAGCGTGATACTCTAGACCACTAGGCCATCCCAAACCCCCTTATATCAGTAATACTTACAGTTTAGTTAATAACGGATCTTTATCTTGTAAAAGTTTAAAACCAGGAAGAAACACGCCTTTATAATTTGATCTATCAACAAATGTGTGAGTTGTATCACCGTAGGTTTTAATGGTTGCCATGCGAACAGTTCCATTTTCATCGGTTTCTTCATATGGTTCATTTACTACAACAGCTCCCCTCTCTACGGCTCTCTACAAAATAAAATTTGAAAATTATTTAAAAGAAATTGAACAGTAAGAATGTCTCCTGCCCCAATACAGTAATAAATAGATGGAAGTCATCAATTACTACTCGCACATATAATCCATTGAGCAATCAAATTGTTCATCACTCGACCTAACCTGAGCAGAAATTGATCATCAAGGAACTGGGGCCAGACATTCACCTAATGAAAATATACACCCAGTTTGAAAATTCTACCTCGATTAGTAGCAGATTTATTGTGTTCCAAAAGGTGTGGCGTACAACAGACAAATCCATTATAATAATTCCGGCAGAAGACAATAAAGTTTACTTCAAATTAATGTCTCAGCAATTATATCCAACAGTAGGTCTCACTTCAGAATTCACATATAAATACAATCGGATTAAAATACAGGTCTATATTTTGTTTTTTTTTTATACTGACAAGTTATAGTGGGAGTGGCTTTTAACCCTATGGTATCAGACATTGATGTTGCGTGTGGTTTACCCGCAGTTCCATGCATCAAACGGCCAAGAACTTGCCGTAACAAAGCATTTCATTGTCTAATCAATCACATCATCCCAAACATGTCAATAACAACTCTTCCAGATCCTAGTGCAATAAAGACAAGTAAGATAGGTTGCCAGGCAACGAAACATACGCCCACAGCAGCTAAATCGTCCGGGCAGTCAACAAGAGTTGTCGCACATTTTTACTTTTTTTCGATAATGAAACATTTATATTACACTGAAGTCTGATTAAGAGTAACAACTCATAAAGTAATTATCAGAAAATCATTAGAATTTGTTTGGTTTTTCTGGCCCATGCTAACATTAAGTACTGTATACAAAACATTTAACATCATGGATTTAGCTGTTCAGTTATCAAAATTCATTGAAAATTAATCGGATAATAAGTTTGGTCTCTAGAGCGTCACATGATTGTTCAAAGTGTTCAGGGGAGATAACTTTGGCAGTAATTATGGGAAATCGCCGAAAATCAATAGGATTCTTCGTCTCATGACCTTAAATACTGTGTATCAATTTAAAGTCAATCGGATATTAATTTTGGCCTCTGGCGCGTCCACAATATTTTTTGAAGTGATCAAGGGCCATAACTCTGGCAGTAATAATCAGAAATCTCTGAAAATCAATAGGATTCTTCTCTTCATTACTTTAAACGCTGTGTATAAATTTAAAGTCAATCGGATATTAACTCTGGCCTCTAGAGCATCCACAACATTTTCAAAGTGATCAAGGGCCATAACTCTGGCAGTAATTATTGGAAATCTCTGAAAATCAATTGGATTCTATGTCTCATGACCTTAAACACTGTGTATAAATCTAAAGTCAATCGGATATTAACTTTGGTCTCTAGACCATCCACAAGATTTTTCAAAGTGATCAAGGGCCATAACTCTGGCAGTAATTATCGGAAATCGCTGAAAATCGATAGGCTTCTTCATCTTATGACTTTAAATACTGTGTATAAATTTAAAGTCAATCGGATATTAACTTTAGCCTCTACAGCGTTCACAAGATTTTTCAAAGTGATCAAGGGTCATATCTCCGGCAGTAATAATTGGAAAACGCTGAAAATCAATAGGCCTCTTCATCTCATAACTTTAAATACTGTGTATAAATATGAAGTCAATCAGATATTAACTTTAGCCTCTAGAGCGTTCACAAGATTTTTCAAAGTGATCAGGGGTCATAACTCTGGCAATAATTATCAGATATTGCTGAAAATCAATAGGCTTCTTCGTCTTATGACCTTAAACACTGTGTATAAATTTAAAGTCAATCAGATATTAACTTTAGCCTCTAGTGCGTTCACAAGAAATTGTGGACGATGGACAGACGGACCGACAGACGGACGGAGGCGACGGCAATATACGTCCACATTTCCATGTGGGCGTATAAAAATGAAATGTATAAAAACGAACCGAAATAGGATCAGTGTTTTAATCGGATTGATATAAACCCAAAAAGATAAATGAATGGTTTTCATTATTACTATGCACAGCCATATTTTGCCAAACAGATTTCAAGTAAATCTAGTTTACCTTAAAGATGGCATCTAAATCAACAACTTCGAAAGCGACATCTTTAACTGCATCACCATGTTTCAGCAGATGTTGTCCAAAATCTGTATTAGTAAATAAAAGTTAAATGACATGAAAATAATAAATGTATAATCCATCTTCACTTTTCCAACAGAAACATTTCCCACAAGTCTGAAACAAACGGTTTAAAAGTGAGCTACAGTGCATTAAAAACCTTGATTGCAGGTGTTAATATCAGGTGTTAATATCATAGGACAAGCTCCACACGATTAAATTTCTGTTTCAAAAGCTTCGATTCATTTTTGGCTTATTGATGGACACAAAATTGGTAATATGCATAAAATGTCTACAGACATAAAATTTCTATGATATTCCATAAAATATATCAAATTACATGTAGTAATAAATACTCTGAAAATTCATCCTCCAAACAGTTCTCAACGCATTGATAAAAAGAAAATGAAGTGACTGGACTGGGCTAATTAGGACGGGTGTATGCTGTACACCACACAGTGTGTTTTATGATAAATTTTGCGCTAAGACCTACTCTTATAATTATATCAAATTTCAAACAGTCCAGATTTGCTTTACGTACAGATCAAATTTGTACAAGGGACCTTGGTTTTTAATGTCATCTAAATAACTTATTCTGTCCTGGCCAGGACTTTAATATGGCATCCATAAGGGGAAACCATGCTGACCAGACCATTCTGGATAGTGACCAGTGTCTTACTGAGTCGCCGCTCTGTGTTAACAGATAGCGTGACACTGATATAATATAACCACTTTACAGTTAACAAAAAGCTGAACTGAATGATAAATAGGGTGACACTAATACAAAATCACATTACAGCAGGTCTTTAAACAATGAAACATATCAATCCAGGCTTTTCTGCTGCACTATTTTTTAAAAACCTGGTGTTCTGATCAAATGCCCAAGTGTCAACCAATCAAATCCACCTCCCCCCACCCACCCCCAACAAAACCTTGAATTGTACACATATAGAAATTGTCTCGAAATGACTAAACTGTGACGAGGAGACATCAAACCCTATTCATCCTAACAAAAGATTTTATAAAAGTTCAAATTCAAAACAAACCTTCTGGTTGAAAAGGTTCCAACATGCTCTCAAATACATAGATAATCTATAGAAAAGAAAAAAAAAGAAATTCATAAGCATTTATTACAATTTAGGAGAATTGTATACTTATTTATACAATAAGGAAAGAGCTGTCATAGTCGAACATGCAGTCATGGCAGTGTTCTTCCCTTCTCATATTTGGCGGGAAAGAGTTGCTTCTCAGCTCACCAAAAATTTCTACCCAATTTTATTTGGATCAGAACAAATATAATTCATGAGATAGCCTTTTTATATGCGCTGTTTTTGATATAAAATAAATATATATACATGTATATTTATTAAAAATAAAAAATGAAAATACAGATTATATATAGAATTGACATTTACTATAAAAAGATCTCACAGATTGCTGAAAATTATAAATGTACAAAACAGGTAAGAAGCTTCTATATTTCTATCTGTTGAGCAAATAAATGGCATAGTAACTAGCAACGGCATAATTTTGTCAAGCCTGAGTTTAGTCCAATTTCCTTGTAATTATTACACTCCATCAGAATGTAATTAGGAGCAACACAGAAAGAGTAACATATGTTTAGTTACTTATAACATAATTACCTTGTTTTGTCGGACGACATGTGCTGCTGTTTTACGACTACCTGTTTCAAGACCTTTATATGCCAGTGATTCAAATCCCATACGAGTACAGTAATAAGATGCTGCCTGTAAAATACAATTATTAATTTTAAAATAAACAAATCATATTTTTTTTTTTAAAAAAAAAGGTTTCGATACAGTAAACCAGCGTAGCTTTATCGTTTTGGGAAAAAAAGTCTCTGAACAATTTCAGTAATCAGTAATCTAGATAACATTGTTATTTGACTAACCAACCTATAGCCATCTTTAATTAGATTTGGATAAAGAGCTGGCCGTTCTTGCTATAAAAAAATCATGTAGTTCAAGAATAAATAATGAAAAAAGAATATGTTGAAAATTTCAGTCAAACAAATTTTTTCTGGGTGTTTGAAGTTTTGACAAGATAGTCTTATTGTCACGTACCATTGCAATAATAATAAACAAAGTCTTGATTAAATCACAAGGGTGTTTTAATCCCTTCAATATCTAAGCCATCTGATGACATTGAGAGTTGATTATAGGCTTGCTTTTTTTCATTAGAGTGAATTTATCATCAAAAAATAAATAAAATTAATTTTGAATAACATAATATAGAGCAGGGTATTTTACTTGAGCATTCCCATCCTTAGTATTTTGAGAATTTTCAGAAATATCTATTCTGTTCCATCTATTAAAATTGAAAATGCTTATTTAGTCTTTGTGTATATAAAAGATATTAAATGCATTATAACACAATAGTATACTCATTTTTGAATATATATGGTGGCTATTCAGGGGAGAGAGGGAGAGAGAGAGAGAGAGACTAGGCCATTTCGGGACTAACACATTCTTCAATTTTATTTCAATAATATGCTTGTGGGTATGGTATTCAGGACAGAGATTTAGTCTCATTATGCAGTTCTCTGTTTGCATAATATATATACATTTGCTATTCAGTATTCACACTTATGTTACCCTTCACGGTACAGGGATTATGGTCTAATTATGCAAATACGAACCATTAAACATAACTGACACAGTAATTGCTGACAGTTAAGAGAGAACAAACCAAGGTCATTCATGTATGTCAGTCATTCATTATGTTATTATGAGTCTATCAGCATATGCATACTCTAATAACAATGTCTGTTTTGATTTACAACATTCCAAACCCTTCCCAAAAAGTTTAGGCTAAATAAAGTATTAAAATGTCATATGCCTGATCCAGTTCTAAACCAATGGGTCACAAAGGTTGGGCGGGAGAAATATGATACATGTATCTAAGGGCAATTATAATTTGTTTAGATACTTCAAATGTCAATGAATTTTTTCATGACAATTTGGCCTACACATATATATCGGCCAGTGATTGTTAAACCACTCCACAGACTGAGGACAAATGAGCAATCATGTAGGAAGTTCACTATACATTTAAGATCATTTGATTAAAGAGATTTAAGTTTTCATGTTAGTTTAAGAGAGAGAAAGAAAAATAGGATTTAATGTCTGCCCGACACACACTATCACTAGGTCATTTCAGGACTAACATATGGTTTTATATCACTAATTTCCTAGCGCTTCAGGGTCTTTAGCAGTGGGAAGAGACAGGAGGACCCAGAGAAAACCCAAGAAGTTGGACAGGCGACCATACTATTTGTCATGTACCACCAGGGAATCGAAACTGTACACCATGACAAACCTTATGATACAATGCAGACACGATAGCCATTCAGCCATCCCCCCCCCCCCAAGTTTGATCAAACCAGACTAATACTATCTGTACCATACAAAATTAAACTGTCTGTATACAATTAGTTCTGCTTAAGAACAGACACATACAAAGATAATTGACAGACATTTTGAATTTAAAATTCAACAATTTTATCAAAAACGCCAAGTATATATACTTCGAGAATTTTCTGAGAAATATTTATTTAACAAAATACACGTAGAAAATATTCATTCCGTTTTTTTAAAATCTTTTGCCATTTGAATTTGTTCAGTTAATCTGATACTGTTTTTTGACCCACTTTCTGGACTCGATCAATACATGCATATAATCAAGTCAACAGAAATATTCAAAAAAAACAAGATGAATAAGTTGGAGGTGAGTACAAGGTTGTTAGTAACTATACTTGTTACCTTAAACTGTGTTTAAGGTAACAATTGGTACAGTCTACGACCCCTTACGCAAGTTCAAATAGGTTCAAACGCACAATTGTCAACACACATCATTACAGTTTGTATTAAAATAAGTAATTTTATCACAAATAGTGAAGACTGGACCATTAAAATAGTTACCGAACAGTTTTTCTTTGCATCGCGCTGTTTATGTTGTAGGCCTAATGACGTATTACACAACTTGCGGCCATGACGGTCGGCCATTTGAAATTTCGAGTAGGAGATGGGTTTCATCAAATCATATAATTATGCGGTAAGGTCTCACCTTTATTTCAATAAGAATTGATTTATTATATGTTAAGCTACGTGCAGTACTGTTTTGGGCCAGTTTATTTGTAAATTAAGCGAGCTATAGGCCAGTAAACTTTTTGTAGTCAATTGACTACAAAACTTGCGCGAAGGAACTCTGTAGGAAAAACCACTACTGCGACTGGAGTAAGACGGAAGACAGCAGTAGTGGAACCATTTCTACAAGGTTGTATGCACCCGATTAAAAATAATCTTAAATACATGTAATAAATGTTATAAAATTGTCAATTATGATATCCCGCACATACATGTATTTAATAAACAAAACAAAGTCTGACATTTTTTACATAACAACACACTGTTAAAAATGTAAGAACTGTTGAATTTCAGCATCTGTTTTATCTTTATAATCTTAATTAAGATAAACATGGAATAAACACTGCAAAAAATCGACATGTACATACATAAATCTTGTTGTCATAGATTATTGTTATTCCTTATCTGAAGATAATAAACAGGTAATCCTATTACGTACATAATCATCTAGGTCAGCTTTTACTATAATATATTAACCCAAAATATTGACATTGACATTTTTCTCAATGATACTGTAAAAAAAGGAAACTGAATCAGAGATCTATTGCCAAATGCTTAACACATTGTCTATATATATCATTCTTAACAAATAGGTGTTGGAGGCAAACACAATATATAACAAGGGCCACATAAAAAAATAATTTGGGGTTTTTTTCAGCATGAATTGTACAAATTACCATGCTTCAAATTTATCTTTTGTCCGATAAAATATTGCAATCTTTTTTTTTAAATTACTGCCAAGTAAAGACCTGTACATATGTAGCCTAATGTTTCAAAAAAAAAGTGACAATTAAAGTTGGGTTCCCGGATACAAACTTGGTGATTTGATGATATATTAGAATTAAAAACATATTCAAACTAATTATTTTATCATAATTTTGCTTCAAATCGTTCTCAAAACATTGTAATTGACGAGAATAGCCTGCTATAAAAATCTATCGAAAGAGACCATGTTTGCGTCAGGCGATTACCCCTCGCCGTAACCAATGGCAACGGTGGCAGACGACAGGGGAGAATGCATTGCATACACAAGACGATGTTGTCTGTAAGCGCTGACTATTTACTACAAATATCGAATCCTAATTAAATTCTCGGATTATCCACTGCCCGCGTCTTTTTCCGTGATTTTTACCCAAGAAATTGTTGTATGTCTAACTCTTCATAAAGTTTTTCAACATGTACACAAATCACTCAAGTTCGCGTGCAGCCTTCAACGCCAAGCGTGCAGGTACCCTTATTCGTCGGGTTGACTATTAAGGGAACCCCTTACATTTTTGTCCTGTTTACGCTCCATGAGTGTTTTTCAGGGAATCCCTTATTTTTCTAGTAAGATTGGGTATCTCTTCTTTCCATATATACCAAAATTGTCAGACTTTTATAGGCAATAACCACCCGATAAATACTTATCTGGGAACCCAACTTTAAGGGCACAGATTTCATAATATTCTGTTTTAAAAGTTGAAAAAATGGGATCTGGTGAAAAATTCTCAAAGAATTGTATTTTCTCAAATTCTAATATGTAATAATTAATAAAATACATATGTTGAAATGATTAGGAGTTGCCTAAATATGAGTCGAATCATTATAGAATTTTGAAAAAAATAAAATCACTAACCAGGAATAATCTACAATCAACAATGATTAAAAACATGTAATTAATTTGAAGAAGCCTTATTTAGTCTCATTCTCATTATGAGTTAATTATAACATGCAACATTTTCTATCGGATTCGAGTGTCCGTCAGGTTTAAATAAAAATAAAATGAGAACACGTTAATCACAAAATTAAGGAAATCATCAATATTCTAATATTGACATATTTAAGACAGATATACGAAATTCATTAATAAATAAAAAATACACATACCTGTTTGGCATTACCAACCCAAAAGGTAACATGATCAAAGGAAACAAATCTACCGGACTCCGGCTGCAAATAAAACAACAGTGCATCGATTAAAATGTAAACACACGTGCAACACGGTCAAGGTCAGCGATAAAGTCAACATAAACAAGCTTCGATATTTTGTACACAAATCTAGCAATCAAAAACAAAATGTCACCTACCTTGGGACCTTTATCTGTGTACGTAGTCTGAAATAGAATTGAATTCAAGTGTTTATTTTAGAAAATTTGAAGGAAATCACGATGAAATTCGTAAAAACGACGACCAAATGTGAAAACTTACCATTTTCTCAGAAGTTTTGCCACAAATACACTTCTCGATTATTGAGTCTATTTCATAAACAAGGAATACTATTGGTTCACACCCCCAACATTTTGACTAATCGTCTATTCGTATTACGATCACGCCTCCATCAATATCCAATGAATGCCAAGATAAGATACACTCTCCTATTGGAAAGGTCAATGTCAAAGGTCAAAACGAGACACTGCATAATTATTTTTATTTGCAGCAAGTTACTTACATGCACATTCTATTTTTAAAAAAACTCAAACAACAAAATGATATGGAATGGTATTAAATACTTTTGTGGAGCTGCCGCCTTATATTTTTCGGGCATACGGGTAGGATAGGGGAAAATTAATACATATACATTTTGGGAAAACAATTATAAATTTCGCGTTCTGTTCTTTAGAATTATCCGGGGTCCAAAAAAAACCAAAAAAACTCTGACTCGTTAGCTTAGTAGAGGTCGGTCTTCGATCCCCGCATTGGCCGAGAAAGTTCATCCAGATTTTCCGTCGTGCCCCCCTCCCCCCACTTGTCAGTGATGCCGAAAGGATGGTCTGACAAGGGCAGCTATCTAGTCGTTCGGATTAGACGAAAAACCGCGGAGGTCCCGTGATTAAAAGATGCCTTGACAGTTGTCCAGGCCACATTTCACCCATAACACACTGTATGGCGTATGCCCGTCTCCATTAGCCCAGTTCGGGAGCAGAACAGTCCGTTAAACCTCATTTCAGTGCTAGATATTATAGTCCCCGTCTTCATTAGCCCAGTCGGAGCAGAACAGTCGGACGGACGGTAAACCCTATTTTATTTCTAGATAGCAGGCATAACATTCATTTTAGTCCTTTGAATGTGGTGAAGTAGTGAGTTGACTACGAATCAATATTATTTTGTCTTGAACGACTGGTGCGACATTTTCCTAGCATCGATCATTATTTGTTTCACCATTTTTTTTCGGTCATTGGAAATTGCAATTGACTATTGGATTAAACTTTGAAACAACGTTACTCTAATTTATGCCCATCATTTTATCGGGCACTATCATTGTTTCTGCGTTCGGCGGCATCCGGCTATTATATGCAGGTCGTGGTTGCTGGGCGTGGGCTGTAAATGAGATTTAGTCGGGCATCATCATTATTTATCAGGAGCGTGTGTTTTTTTTGGCCATTTACGAAGGGGCGCAAAAACTCAAGGAAGCGCAAAAACTCAAAACCATGACGCAAAATTCGTCACTGCGCCCCCCCCCCACCTCTCACTTACTTAGCCCTTGCGAGAACCGCAGGTGCGAACTTTCTTGGAGAGTCCTGGGACCTGATGGTCAGAAAACACTTATATTCTGCACTACGCATTGGATTGGAAGTACGTAAAAAGCACTTGTGAGCCTGTGACAACTTATGAAATTGATAGTAAATACAGACTTTCACATTATCGCGGAACGTCTTGAAACCTCAATATGGAAACATGAACCTTTGGCGCGTATTGTGATATCCAATCAAAGCAATCATTCGTATGCACAGACGTAATTTTGAGACCGACGTTGAGATTGACTATATTTTTACTCCCTCCCTGTCTCACGTTTATTCCCTAGAAATGGTTCCATTACTGATGTCTTCCGCCTTACTCCACAGGTTAACGTTACAAGTATAGTAATATATAGTTTACTCCCCTGCTATATATTTCGACAGTTTTTCCGATAGTTAGGGAGGTGGATAGATTGTAGAATGTGGAGACTATTTTTTGTTTGCTTTTAACTGCAGGGGTGGGAAGTTTAATAATTAATGCACAATAAATAACAAATTGAAAATAAACACATATGTTTATTCCGTCTCTATTCCATATTAAAATAACACTTTATTCTCGCGTTCATTCAAGTCATCCTCGCACCTGCAATTACTGAATGTACACCGCAATCGACAATCATTTCTTATCTTTTGATGTATAGAGCAAAGATAAAGGTCGCCATTATAAGAATAAATTTAAAGTAACCATGCGTCATTGTATTTGTCGCTAAAACATCAAATTTCTCCCAGCTCAGCCCACACTAACGTGTACTCATATTTATTATTTAACATTTAATCCAGAAAGAAAACTTGAAATAACAACACTAGATGATGTCTCCTCTTCGATTCAATCGGATTTAAAACAGGCCTATTATCATTAAATTTTGATTGGACGACAAAGTGGCGGCGGAGTTATTGCATAATAATATATAGCGAGCAGCATGAATCAAATAAAATATTAATTCCATATGTATTACCTTTATAAATACTGATTTTCCGGCTTGGATTCTCCTTGTCAGTGGTGTCGAACGGGGGATCTGACAAGGTGGCTGTCTAGTTGTTCGGATGGGACGTGTATAAATTGGCGTGCACGTAAAAGAACACTTGGCAGTTGGAATTCAATATAAGAGTAGAGTGCCTCAGCATAATTTCCCTGGCATGGAGATAGGGGCGCCTTCTCAACCTCGTGGGTTTCCTCCGGGCACTCCGGTTTCCTCCCACTGCTAAAGACCCCTACGCGCAAGCGAATTATTGAAATAAAATTAAAAACCATATGTTAGTCCCGAGATGACCTAGTTGTGTCGAGTGGACGTTAAACCCCATTTCTCTCTCTCTCTCTCAGCGCATAAGGAGCAGAACAGTAGGACGTTAAACCCAATTTCATTTCATGTTTTTGACCCACTGGGGACTGACATTAATATTACAGATTTATCTTTCAATGTAGCTGTCTAGTTATTCGGATGGGACGAGGAACAGTGTATACATATTGGCGTGCACGTAAAAGAACACTTGGCTGTTGGAATTCAATATAAGAGTAGGTCATACTGATTACAGATTTATCATTCAGGGGAATTTTCACATTATTCCTATATTGCTTAAATGGTGTACTGATTCATTTGCGGGAACAAGATTCCTTTTTTAATGCATGCAACTTACTAAAATTGAGTGTGACTACTTTCCATTATATACCAAATATTTCATACTTTTATTGAAAATGACTACCCTTTAAATACTGTTGTGAGAATATAATGTTTATCTTTAATGTTACTCTAAACAATTCTTGTAAAATTCAGCATTCACTGGTTATTGAAAAGGTGGATCCAGTCAAGTAAATAAATGTACATTGTATTCGGACTAAGAGTAAAAATAGTAACAATTTATAGTGTACGCGTTTTTCGAATACCACGATGACAGCATTGAATTCTGAAACAAAAACTTCCCATGAGTGTTTTCAATGGCCAGAATGTTATGTGATAGAGCAAACTCATATCCGATCTACTTTGTGATGGAAATGGTTGACTTTCCGGAATGGTCTGTCCCACGGACGCGACCCACTGAGGTTTGTCACAGGGTCCCATAAAAAGAATTAAAATATTAAATAAAAGGCTTCGTTTGTTTTCAGTTTGTAAGATAAACAAGTGATTACATGTATATACACAAAAAAATGATTTTGTAAAAATGACGTATTGTGAATGGAATTTTCCTATATTGCACATTCTATGGAATTCCATAAGAAAAGATTCTAGAGCCACTGTCCGTCGTCACAAGCCCGGTCAGAGCAAAAACAGTAGGACCAAAAACCTCCTTTTAATTTAATTTTATTGTTCCATATTAAATCTTGATTTGGGCTATATATATATATCTATGAGCGTATATTTCCCGTTTTGTAATATATAACTTATTGTGAGACGGATGCGATAACGTGCGTCATGGTTTTGACTTTTTGCGCCCCCTCGAGTTTTTGCGTATCTTCGCAAAATGGCAAAAAATCACGCGGTTTGAATGTGGTTTTCAACATAATCATTATGTCCAACCAGTGTCAAACATATACCGTGGGTCAGATATGCTACAAATCGACGCAGGCGTGTTCCACAGCACTGGAAGGGACTGCCACCACACCTCCGCTCCCGCACACATAGATATTGTTTTTTAGGTCCTGGACGGGATCTTGTTCTACATGCAAACTCACGGGTCACCACACCCCTTACTGCGACATAATTACACAATTTGAGTCTCTAAAATGGGTTTTGTGCTGTGGTCATTAAACATATACTACTATCAGATAAAAATCTAAGATTTAAAACTGGTTACCCAATTATACTCCAGCCCCAGGAGAAGTAACTTTATTAAACAAAAAAATTATATAAAATTAAATTAAATCACGGTCCTTTCATACAGTCGGACATAATAAAACAACATACTAAAGATATGTACCAAAAAAGATTGGTATATTCCGCTGGTGAGTCGCGTTCCAAAGCTTATCGTTAAAGGAATCCTGATAGCGTATACATGTGTACGTATGTTATTCGTTACAGGAATGCTGTCAGGTGGGAAGGAAAACATTTAAAATGACATTACAAATCAGTTTATTGAAAGATTAATTCATTAGTTCACTTAGCTGCATTCAATCTTACTACACATCCTACAAAAAAGAAGAAAAAACTAAGATTTTTCCGATAGCTTATTTTGTAATGGCAAGTAACCGTAAACACAGATAGCTGTTTTATTTGACCTCAAAAAAGCTATTAATATCCACGAAGTGTTCTACTGCGTATGTTGAGCCTGGCACAGTTTAATACCCTTTATGATTATTTTCCTTAAATGTTTAGTTGGGATGTGATTATACCTGAATTAGGAAGTGTTTTGTTTGAAATTTGGGTATTTTAATTAAAAATAATATTTATAACTTTATTTTTTAAAAGAGGTGGGAAATTAAGCAAAGAAGCTTGCCTGACCTTTTGTGAATTGCAAAAAAACCCAACATGAATTGCAAAAAAACCAACATAAATACACAGGAGTAAGGAGCTCCACACGTGGTATAGGAGCTCGTTATGCACACAGAACGTGGTGAGGAATTTAAATTACTTTATTTCAATACTCAGTGGTCTGATCCCTAATGTGTCTTGGGATAACTCTTTTGTGGTAGTCTTGCTTTTCATGACACATGTGTAGAATCCCGTTCTTCATTGAACATTGTGATGAACAAGGCTTCAATCTTGTAAACAATCATGGCTGATGTTTTGGAAAAATTAAAGAAAAATGGCATTTATAAGAAGATTTTGTATCCAGGAGAAGGCGAATTGCAGTCATATAAAGATGGATGCAAGGTTAGTAATGTTCAATAAATATGAACAATAATGATACAAATTGGACAGAAAAAAACAAGAAATTTCATGATTGACGTGACTCCCTTTTTTGTGTCTCAATATTTCATTGTTGTGGCATCCCTAACCCTCACTGAATTTATAGGTTTTAATCTCAAATACCTGACCCTGCCTAAAGCTAATTCTAACCCTAACAGAAAGTAGGAATTTCCACATGTGGACACAGTGGTGGAATGTTAAAGTGATGGAAATAGAAAAGTGAGTCAGATCAAACATGATCGCCTATTTTTTTACATAATAACCACTAATACTATACAAGGCCCGTTGAATTCCTATAATTGGGAGGCTTTTGAGGTAGCCCCCAAATACATATTTGCAAATTATTGCCACCCTTCCCCCATACATCACATAGAGTTTTGATGGCTCTGGCACATTTTAATAAGAAATGTGACCACATAACTTTTTATATATAATTTACACGGGTTACATGTGAAATATCGAATTGATTATAAAATTTTATTACTTACTTTTAAATACTTAAATAATCTAGCTCCTGTTTACCTCTGAGATCTATTAGAGCTTTATACACCTGGCTGAACATTAGGTACATCAGATAAACTACTTTTAAGGCCAAAAACTGTTCTTATGGTCAGCGCTCTTTTCAAGCACCTGTTTTATGGAATAATCTACCATTTAGTTTAAGATGTTGTACATCTCTATATTCTTTTATAAGACAACTTAAAACACATTTATTTAACTGACTCTGTATACAATCGTTAACATGTCCATAATCTTGTTGTTTATTTATGTCAGATGACATTGTCACTTTGTAAAGTGCCCCTGAACATGTTATATGAAAGGGCGCACTATAAATATGCTGTAATGATAATAATGATAATTTTCAGTATAAGGGAGCTAATTGTGTTAGTATTTTCTGTGTCAGCGATTTTAATGCCTATTAAATATTGCCCATGATCATATAATAGTGAGTTGACAACCTTTTGAGCAAAAGACATAGAAATAGATACAGTGTGTTTTGACTCTCTTAGGAAATATGAAATTATCACTTTAAATTAGGTGTGTTAAGATGAAATTTGTGTCATCAATTAGTTTGAATATTGTAAATAAGATTGGGGAATATTATTCAATTACAACAAGAGTGGTATTGAGCCTTTAAATCTTATCTCCGTTTTGCTTTAATATGAATTTTCTTTTTGTCAGCTTTATTTCCACTATAAAACAACAAAGTGTGATGAAGACAGAACAGTTATTGATGATAGTAGAAAACATGATAAACCAATGGAGTTGATCTTAGGAAAGAAATTTAAACTAGAAATTTGGGAGACGTGTTTAAAAACAATGATGAAGAAAGAAGTATCTGAATTTATTTGTGAAAGAACTGTAAGTAAACTTTTAATAACTATTATTATTTATTTATATTTACCAATATGGATCCCCAAAAATTATAGTAATTGATTGGTCGTCAAGAGTTCCTAATGCTTTACTGTCTTGGAACATCCTAACCTAGTTCTAAGCTTTTTTTAATCGTCAAGATTGCTTTCGAAGGAACACGTTGAAGCTCAAATTTTTGGTTAAATTTTAAAAATGCCTATTAGACCTTAAAACTGCAAATCAGATGATGATTATAAACCAGAAAATCTCTAGGTATCTAGACTTATAATAGGCCCTCCACTTCAGCATCTAAAACACGTTAACATATAGGATCAAATTTATGTACATGTACATTTACTCTCTTAAAATGTTATACATGTACATGAAATAATGAGAAATCCAAGAAAACTGTTTTTTGATTGGTTCATAGAATCAACCTTATGGTCAAGGGCAGATAATTTGAATTTGTGACTACACCGGTGAATGGACCCAGGTGTTAGTGAAGTAGAACAGAACTATATCACTGGGGATACTGAGGATGCTGTTGACTCGGACGAATCGTTTGATGTTAAAACACAAAAAGGAACTGAACTCAATTTTTAATTTTTTTTATTGTTCCTAGACAAGAACCTCTTGATATACCGAGTGAAATTGAGTCTAAACTCGATAGAATTTTCGTGCTTATGGGTTTTGTTAATATTTTTCAGCACGTAGCTACTTACCCATTAGTATCAAAGAGCCTACGTGCGATTAATCATCCAGATAAACACAATCATAAACATGAAGAGAAACAACATTGTTGTGGTATGATGGCGATGGCTGATCAAGGCACAGGTTATCCTGATTTAGATGAACTGGTGAAAGATCCACAACCTCTCATATTCACATTAGGTATGTAAATCACAAAGTAATGGAGGGTGACCAAATGGTTAATGTGTGCACCAGTGATGGGATTTCAAAATTTTTGTTGTCAGACATTTTTACCGAAAATAAAGGGACATAACTCTTATCGTTATTTAAGCAGGCAATTTGGAAAATAGCGTCGCACATGTCCGGAATATACGTGGTTTCGATTCCTCGGTTGTATGTGACAAGGAGTAGTATCACCTGTCGAACCTTGTGGGTTTACTCCGGGTCCTCCGGTTTCCTCCCACAGCTTAACACCTCTATGTTCAAGCGACATATTGAAATAAAATTAAACTATATGTTAGTCCCAAAATGACATGGTTTGTGACGAGTGGACGTTAAACCCTATTTCTCTCAATTGTCCTGTTCAGGGTTCAGGCCTGTAATGAAATGTACCGTAAGGTCTAACAACCTCTTTTATAAATCATTGTTTTATAATGGAATACAATACACTTAAACTTGCTATTAAAATAAATCATTACAAATCTATTTCAGAATTAGTTAAAGTTGAAATGCCCGAAGATTTTGAGAAAGAATCATGGATTATGACGGATGAGGAAAGGTTCAGTTCGTTACCCAAATTAAAAGAAGCTGGAAATCAATTATACAAAGAGAAAAAATACGAAGAAGCTGCAGAAAATTATTTTAAAGCCCTAGGAATTCTAGAACAATTAGTATTAAAGTGAGTTTGACATTTTTGTGTTTTTACTTTTAACAAAACGTAGTTGCAGTATGTACGATGTGGTTGATTTTATTGATCTTCAGACAAAACTCTGAAAAATACCAATTTGAATTCATTTTCCTCTAAATTAAGACTTTCAAAATTTCAAAATCCATGCTCAGAATATTTCATTTCTGAAATTCCTATTGAATCACACAACTAATGATAGCTTTGGAACTGGTAGTACATTTGAATTTCTGTGATCATGTACTTTGTAAATGTTGACATATTAATTATATTGATTCAAGTGGCATTATGGAAGATTAGATTAAGAGCTGGCAGTTCTTGCTATAATAGTTAACAACTAAATAATGTACACAGAATTTGTTGAAACTTTCAGTCAAATTGATCCACTCTGAACTGAGATATTAGCTTTTGAATTTTAGGCCTAGCCTTGACTATCATTACTTAAGTTGGTAAGATAAAAAATATAGTCTAGATTATCCATTTCTAAATTTAATCATCAATGAGCGTTGAGCAGCAGATCGAATTCAAACCGAGTAAATATAACAGGATAACTATGACAACTGAGAGTTGATTATGGTCTGGAAATGAATAATTTAGATAAGATTTCAGTTGTAAAGAAAGACCTGCAATAGGCAGATGTAGCTCTTGCATTATGTATTTAACAACATGTAATAATATAGAAACTGCTGAGCTTGACTGTATTCTCACACACTGATTTCAAATACTATAGATGGAGATGTTACTAGAGAAATAAGGAACATATGATTCATGACTAACATTTTACGGTTACGAATCATGGTACAGCAGGAGAAGACTCAACATTGTTTTAAGTGTAGTCTGATAATAAAGGGAATGTAAATGATCCCTGAACAGTAAGAATTCTGTTGCTGGTCAAAAATTTGGATCTGCATTACACCATAGAAATAATTCACCATGTGTAAGTCATGTGTTGAGGAGACCATTCATGCATTTATGAGTTTCTGTATTAGTCTTCATTTTGTCTTCTCCAAATAACACCAACACATTCCTGAATTTAGTAAAAAGAAATAGAAATAGAATTAAACTTTCAGATAATGACAACTTTATTTTATGTATTAACAGAGAGAAACCTGGTGATGTAGAGTGGGAGAAACTAGAGGATATGAAAATACCATATTTATTGAATTATTCACAATGTCAGTTATTAAAGGGAGAATATTACCCTGTTATAGAACATACAACATCAGTATTAAAACGAGATCCGGGTAAGTAGTTTAGTAAAAAAAAATAGGAATTTCTCTGCATTAAAATTGACTTCATATATTTGATTCTTACCTAACAAGAATCTTTGACATCAAGATCTGTTATTTATTAAATACAAAGGAGCATTGATTGAATTGGATATGAATATATTTGTTAATTTCTGTGTCATTTTTTGGTGGGGGCGGGGGAGGCATGGCTAAGTGAGAAAGATGCTGGCTCACGAGCGTGGAGGTCATGTGTTTGATCCCTGCTTTGGCTGAGAAAGTTTGTTGGGATTTTCTGACGTGGTTGCTCCTTGTCAGTGGTGCATAACGGAGGGCCTGACAAGGAGAGCTGTCTAGTCTTGCAGATGGGACAAAAAGACAAGAAGGTCCAATGTACACGTTGGCATGCACGTAAAAGATCCTTTGACAGTTGGAATTTTATAAAAGAGTAGGCCATAGTGCCGTTGCCCGGGCCATAGTGCCGTTGCCCGGGCCATATTTCCCTCATAACACACTGTATGGTGTATGCCCGTCTTCATTAGCACAGTTTGAGCAGAACAATAGGATGTTAAACCCCCATTTCATTTCTTATGCTTTGTCGTATTGTTTTTCTTTTCTTTCTTCCATTTCGAGAATGGGGTTTAATCTCTATTTAACACATAAGACGTAAAATCACATTGACATTGAGTCAAGTCTCATGGTTTCAATTCCTTCACTTGAACGTGACAAGGAATAGGCCCACCTATTCAAGTGCATTTCGGTTTTCCAGATCCTCCGGTTTCCTCCCAGTACTAAAGACCCCTACGTGCAAGTTTCTCTTGAATAGACATTAGACCCTATTTCTCTGTCTAATGGTTTGCATTACCAGAAAATAATTTTTAGTTATTAGATGTTTCTTTTCAATGGTTATTATTTATTATTTAAAAAAAAATTAAAATAACTTATTTCAGATAACGTAAAAGCATTGTTTAGAAGAGCAAAAGCCCATGTAGGTGCATGGGATCCAGAGGAAGCAAGAAAAGACTTTAATCGTGCACGAGAACTTGACTCCAATTTATCTAAAGCCGTTGAAAAAGAATTGAAATCTTTAGATGAAAAATTAAAAGTGAAAGAACAAGAAGAAAAGTCGAAACTGAAAGGAATGTTTTAATTTCAAGTGAATTGTGTTCATTTAAATTTATATGTGTTTATGTTAAAGTGGTATTGAATTTATGTCATTAAGGTTCTATGATAGAATCGTTACATTACTCATCATTTTTAAACAACAAGATAATATTAATCAAAAATATTATACTTCACTCCAAGGTATGGAAGTTACGTTGCAGATTAACAAGAGAAAAAAAATCGAGTGACAGTTAACGTTTCATTTGTAGTATTGGATAGCTACTAGAGTTTACTTTATTTCTCACTCCAGACATTAGTGATTGACAGTTTACGTCTCATGTCTGGTCTAAGATATTATATAACAGTTTTACAAGATGCGTGTTTTTAAACCGCACTGCTAGCCAGGACTCAGTACGAACAAATGGATGGCGAATCAATTTGCTAAAAATAAAACCAAAATGTGAACACGAGGCTTAAAAGTTGGCGGATGAAAGAGTTACTAAAGAACTTTTTTTTACATCTGCTTGAGTCTTTATTACCCACACATGACTTGACAAAGGGTTCTACTTGAAACGCTCTGGTTATAAATGTCTGTGAATACTTGCTGGCATCTTGTGTCAAACCTTGGAAATACATGTACATAGATCTTGCCACCTGTTCGACTATAAACTGATTTAAACCTAGATCTGTAAATAAAGTCATGCATGTTTGTTCTACTAAATTTCTGTTCAGTTTTATCATATTTTCACAAAGCTCAAAATAAAGTAATAAATTATTCCTTTTGCAATAATTTTTTTTATTACAGTCCACCGACATTTTCTTGCCATATATCACAGGAAAATTACATTAAAAAATAGTTATTTTTGATCTTTAGGAATGGTCAGGTCTGGTGTCTGCAAATATAACCTTTCTTCTGTTATATTTTGAAAAATCCAGAAAAATGACGTCATCATTCATTGCATATAATCATATAAAATCATTGTACTATTTATCAAATTCAATATATATTTTAAAACTGTTATAATGAAAGTGATATTGTCAAGCATTTTAGGAAATAATATTTGAGGTTATCATATTTTATTTTCTTGCAACTGTATACATGTATTAACTTTCTTGTGAGAAATTTGAACTCATGTTACAGTAATTCCTGATGTTAAAAATTACCTGGAACAATGTTAGAACCACATGAATCTCTTCTTCATTAAACAACCAAAATTTACAACCCACTGATGGTTGATAAGTAATTGTGAATGCTGACAGAAGTCTTCAAAGCATCAAAACCATCATTGTTCTGAGACTGCTCATAGAAGTATTCCAAACTCATCGACTTCTTTTTCTTATTAATGCCTACAGTATTGTCTTTGATACAGGTAAATAAATCATAGTAATCAAATCAATATAACCAGTAAGCGTTGAAATACTTAAAATATATATTCCCGATCAATTTACGCCAGTCTCAATTTCTATAATTTATTGTTTTGTTTATTATCAAGTTTATACTCAACATTTTATTGTATTATATATTGTATTTTAATTATTGGAATAAAAGTTATTGTTATAAACTTTATAAAGTCTTCTTAATGATGAAAAATGGATTCATGTACATATACAGTATAACAATACATACACTAGCCTATAAAGGCCCATAAAAGTACGATAAAACATGTTGGCAGCACATTGTTGTTTACCAGATTGATTTAATGTGTTCAGCATAGACTGTTGATTATAGAAGTTTATTCACTTACCATACAATAAGAGTTCATTTGATGAAGTGTGGGGGAATCAAGGTGGTTAAGTGGGCAAGGCGCTGGCTCGCTAGCCTGGAGGTCTGGTGTTCGATCCTTGCATTGGCCGAGAAAGTTTATCTCGATTTTCCGGCGTGGTTTACCCTTGTCAGTGATGCAGAAGGAGGGCCTGACAAGGATAGCTGCCTAGTTGTTTGGATGGGATGAAGAACTGAGGTCCCATGTACACATTGGCATGCATGTACATGGCAGTTGGAATTGGATATAAGAGTAGGCCGTAGCGCTATGCCCGGGCAAAATTTCCCTCATAGCACACTGTATGGCGTATGCCCGTCTTCCATTAGCCCAGGTCAGGTGCAGAAGAGTAGGACGTTAAACTCCATTTCATTTCTAATGATGAAGGATGGAGAGAGAGAGAAATGGGGTTTAACGTCCACTCGACACAAACCAGGTCATTTCGGGACTAACATATTGTTTTAATTTATTTCATTAATTCGCACAGGGGTCTTTAGTAGTGGGAGGAATTCAGAGAAAACCCACGAGATTGGACAGGTGACCCTACTCATTGCCACGTACAACCGGGGATTCGAAACCACGCCAGTTGACTCAATGGCAAGCCGTGTGATACAGTGCGCGCTCGCTAACCATTCGGCCACCCAACCCCCCTTGATGAAGTATTGGTTTATCTCTGAACAATGTTTAAGGCAGTGCATTATATTGTATTTAAAAAAAATGGAGGCAGACCACCATTAAAGTTCACCATCATGCTACCCACAAATTGTTTTTTTGTCTATTTATGGCAATTCTCTTCTTTTGCAAGCCCATTTTTGTTGATTTTTGGTCTAGGATGTACATGTACAAAGAAAGTGTGAATTAACATTTTTCTATTTTCTGCCAGGTTTTGGGAAATATTCATGATTTTGAGGTCGAAGGATAACAGGGTAATCCGGTTGGCTACGGTGATAGGGCCTGTGTACGACAACTAGTTACATGTTTTTAGTATGCTTCTTCAAGTTTGTGTATATCAAAATTTTGATGGTCAACCTCATACAAATTTTAGTGCAAAAACTTAACCATTTGAAGGCAATGGGTATTTAATGGTGGTCTGTCTCCAAATGGAGACAGATTTATTTGAAGTTGCCTCCCCTGCACCATTAAATTATAAAATTAACCAAAATAAAATTTTGATTATAATATTTCGTCTTTAATGACAGTTACTTTGACCATCATTAGAATATAGTATATTAGTTTCTAGATTTATTTCTCTTTCTACCTAATATTTTTAATTCTCTTGTAAAATTGTTTGATTGAGGAAATACAAGAGGGAGTGAACATATCTATACCAAAGGAACCTCTTTTCGTGAAGAGCTGCCAATATGGCTGACAACAGGTAGATATTTTTAATTATCATTAGAAAATGGCTAATATTAGCCGTAATTAACATACACTTATTAGATTTTCATATTTTTTCGGGACAGTCAAGAGTTTATTTCTTCTGTAGTTAGTATTTCTTTTAAATGTACAATTTCAGGATATTGTTATTTGTATGTTACACAAGAACTCATGACAGGGAACATTTTTTAATTTTTATTGACATTTTCGTCGGGTTCATAATAATGAACTTCATATTTTGATGATTTGGCATTATAGGCATAAACTAATCTACAGTTTTAATGATAACCCTTGTAACTGTATCATATAGCATATTGGTAAATCAAAATGTGTGTTTCAATTTACTAATTCGTAGGCTAAACTGCTAATATTTGGAACGGTTCCGTACCTAAAAATTGACATAAATGGGTTGCAATTGCATGTAATATGAATGTATATAAACTGATTTACACTCAATCTTTTCTGTTTTTACTTGTATTTCATTCCAAATCATTTATGTTCTGCGAAATACGCCGGAAGTCTCAGTCGAACTAGCATTTTGTTATTCCAGTCTACACCAATAGTATTTATTGTGCATGCTCTCCAGATAAGAAAATGCGCCATCATTTGACATGACTAGTGGAATAATGTCTAGCCTTGTTCTTCAATTCCCTTGTTACAAATGGCGCCGAAACGCATTATGGTACACGATTCATGTACCAATGGTAAAATGTTTATTTTGTCATAAACATTGGATATCAGAAGCCTATCTTTTCCCGGTAAGATCAAAAGATCAGTGTTGATTTAGATTGACAAATAATTCAAGTTTTCAATGTTGAAGACTTTGGAATTGGATGATACTGAGTTAGAGACTTAGCTACTTTAATATCTTTTTGGTAAATGTCATGGAATGTGAATGTTGTATTACATCAACCATTTAATGTAACAGGAGTAAGTTGATCATCTTGTAGGCACACAGGTCATTTTCAATTGAAGTTTGCACAGTACGGTACATGTATGCCTCAAGAAAATGATTTTCTTTACTGTGCAAATTTCAAACAGAAGATCATAGATCATAGCCTTCTTCCTAGCTTGTATATAAAATACTTCCCTGTCAGATACATGTAGGCCTATATCTTATTGTTTCCATTTTTTTGTAGAAATAATTAAGCTGGTAATTAAAACGTCAAAATGATCACAGTTTTTATGCTCCATAATTTATTTGGAATTAACCGCTTTGCAAAGTTAGTTTAAAGATTGAAAATAAATTCAGCCATAAAATGCGACCTTGAACAACTTGTAATATTCCAGACAATTATTTGTGTTTATAAATGAATTATACCCAGCCTTCTCAGTAAATCTTGAGATTTCCAACAGTTTTCTTAATCTCTTTAACCCACCAAAATTGATTGCCAAGGCAGTGGCTAATATGTGTTTTTGGCTTTTGATAAGAGATCTCAATCAAATTTGGTGGCGACTACATGTAACTGAAACCTCTTAGATATACATGTACTATACGGTTTGTATGAATGTATGTGTTGTCTATGGAATGTATTATTAAATGTATATGTTAGATGCTGTTCATAATAGACGTTTTGATGCAATAAAAATTATCGTATCTATGGTCATATCTCCCGTAATAATGAGAGGCATGTAGCGATATACCCCATACTATGTTTTGCATGGATTGATCAATGATGATATCGTTTATTTGCTGTTTCATAAAGTTTACAACATTATATTGATATGCCAACATTATGACATTCAGGAGTAATAAAAAACAGTATGTTGCTTTAGGTTTTGGAATTATTGTTACTGGTTGTTATGACAAAATTAAAATAAAGTAGAAAAAAGCAGGAAAGAAAAATTCCACCTAATGAATAGGGGGGTGGGGGTAACAATATGATTTGCAGACCAAAAAAAATGACATAATGCATATCTTGAATGTGTCTTTTATTCAATGACATATTACAAGATAGATCTTAATGCACGTGCAACAACTGAGTGACAATGTCAAGCATAACCAACCAAGCACATCTTTAACTGATCGGCTACAAGCTTACAAAACCAGTCGATAAATGTGTTAACATGATAATACTACAATAACAAAATGAAATGAAATGAAATGGGGTTTAACGGCCTACTCTTCTGCACCTAACCTGGGCTAATGGAAGACGGGCATGCATCATACAGTGTGCCATGAGGTAAATTTTGCCCGGGCAGTGGCGCTACTGCCTACTCTTATATCAAATTCCAACTGCCAAGGGATCCTTTACGTGCACGCCAATGTGTACATGGGACCTCGGTTTTTCGTACCATCCGAACATGTAAACAACTGTACCTATCAGGCCCTCCGTTCTGCATCACTGACAAGGGGAAAACACGCCGGAAAATCGAGATGAACTTTCTCAGCCAAATACGGGATCTACTACAATAACATAAATGTAGAACACTATATTGTCATCTAGTGCACACTGCATACTCAAAATTGATTTGTAACTGAAAGTTTCTGTGAATTATTAAAAAAGAATTGAACCATATGTTAGTCCTAATATGACATTAAGCCTAATTTCTCTCTCTCTCTCTCTGGACATGTAGTATAGACATTCTGAACCCAGTATTTTTGTAAAAGGACAGGTTTCTTGGTAAATAACTCTTTCTTTTTAAGACAAACTTATGAAAGCTCTTTCAGATGGCAAAGAAATATTGTTTTATGATATTTCAAATAATAAAATTATATTCATATTCTTTCAGGGACATGCGTTTTCCTGGAGGGCAGCCAGGTAATCTTTCTCTATATACAGTATTTCTCTTCTTAATGTAGTTTTCTACAAATTATGATCAATTTTACATCTTTCTAACAGTACATGTAAAGTGGTACCTAGTTCTATGGATGGAGCGAAAATCTTCACCCCAGCTGGCCGCATTGCACAAATGACCATCGAAAAATAATGTATTAAGTTCTAATTATATACTGTATTATTAATGCAACATTAATTCACATTCTTTCCTTGAAATGATAAAGAAAATCTTGCCAACGCTACCCAAGTCTTGCTATTCAAATATGAATGTCAATGAAGCTGTGTTCAATTGTATTTTCTTGTATTCATCAAAAAAATACAGTATTCGTAACCAATAAAACATTTGAAATTAGCCAAATTTATGACAGTTTTAGAAGTTGGATTTTTAAGCAATATATCCCATAGGATTTTCGTCTATTGTCACATATTATTGGCTAAGCAGGCCCGAAAATAAGGCACCTGTCACTGACAATGTCAGGCACAGATTCAGGCTTTGTCAGGCACAAAATATCTGGTGTCTGTCATTTTGTCTGGCACTGATTTCTCTTTTTTGATGATATTAATAATACATGTCAATGTCAAGTTGTATTTCATTAGTGCCTGATATTTTGTCAGGTACATCTAAAACAGTTATTTCCAGGCATGTGGCCAACGATGTTAATTCCTCTATAAAATGTTTCAGGATTTAACAATATGATATCTGGTACACCCCAGTATATTCAGCCAGGTATGCAAGGATATCCCATGATGCAACAACCAATGGGTATGGCTCCAGGAATGGCACGTCAAATGTATCCAATGCAGGTTTGTGTAAAATATTTGCCAAGATATAATATACATGAAACGGTTATTGCATTTCACAATCTGATTCAAACATTTTCGTTTTTAAAGTTAAAAATTTCATTTAATCTCTTTACTACACTAGGATCTGGAAGAGTTGTTATATAACCCACGTTCTGAATGATGTGTGAGATTAGCCAATGAAACGGTCAGTTTTTGGCTTTATTGAATCAAAAGCCGCTTGTATAAGCTCTGATGCAACCTTCCACTACAACCAGTCAGATCTTCATGGTATAAAAAATGAAACGAAATATAGGGCGTACTCGATTGAACGTTCCGGAATTAAATTCTCTCAATTCCAAAAATAGTGTCAATCGAGTGAAAAGGAGAATTTCGGAGTACAACGCATGTGCCGACTGCATAAAAAATATCTCAACCAATCATGGCAGCTGAAACATATTTGTTACTTAAAATACGTCACGATTCCACTCACACCACCTCAGCTGTCGAGACTGGCAGAACTGTGACAGGACTCAATTCCGTGTGACTCGATTGCAATTCTGTCAATTCGGGACGTTCTGGACTGTGAATCGAGCATCCCCATAGATTTGTATTTTAATAAGATTCCGGTAATCAAATACACATCCAGTTTTGCTGCTTTTTTTTGTTTTTCATGTTGACTTGGATGTGAGATATTATTGAACAGAAAAGGAGGCCATTAAATCCTATTTCATTTTTGTTCATTTCTTTACAAATTATTATGCCTAACATCATACTTATATATCTGTTCATGGAAAGTTTGTGTGCCTGTTTTCGCCAAACTAAAATGTGTGGCTGTTCATTTTTTTCCAGCAATATCCCATGGCCAGACCAAGAATGGCTCCTCCATCTTATAACCAGCATATGGCAACTAATTTTAACAGACCAAGGTATGTTTCAAACTTTTTAAAAATTTTATTAATGGTGACATATCGCAAGATGCCACAGTGAACTAAACACAACATAACACTTAAAATGGCTTATTGTCATTGATTGGAGTCAAAAACATAATTGCTGATAATATTAGATTTTATGTAATAATGTGATTTGGTTGTGTTATGATAATCTGTCAAAAATTTAATCGCAAAAGCCAACCATGTCATTAAATTGAAATAACACATCAGATCAACCCAATTCATAACTTTATATTGACTAATTCTAGGTCCTCACTGTTATGTGATTCGTTACGACAGGAGTTTCCCTACTGAGTCTGTGATTTGCTACTTGTAGATCTGCGCGGATACATTTCGATATGATCGACGTCATGGCTACGACTGACGTCAATATATGATAAGTCCTGATAAGAACACCACGACTAATACCACTATTTCCATCGTAACACGACTCATGGTAGTGGGAACCTAGCATAAAAGATTACCGATAGATATGTCTGAAATATCAATCACCATATTGTGACCTTTTTTTAGAGGTGGAGCACCAGGCACTGGACCAAGACCACGCCAGCCACCATCACAAAAAGACATACAGTTTCAGATGCAACAACAACGATTAAAGCAGTTCGGACAGACTAAACATGTGAAAGCTGATGCAGATAAATTTATAGAATCCATGTTTGGAAAAACAGAAAAACCAAAACCTAAAGATTTAAGACAAAAACAGCCTCAGATGGATGTTCCTAATCAGTCTGGTAAAGTTTATACTATAAACCCCTCTATTAAAACCCTAAAAAGATAAATGTTTCAAGATGTATTCCTGTGAAACCGTTAGTGCTTGAGATACTCATCACTAGAAACGATATTCTTTATCAGACTGGTAAAGTTTATACTACATGTTAACCTCTCTATTAAAACTCTAAGAAGAGAGAAATGTTTCAAAGTGTTTTCTTGTGAAATGAAATGAAATGAAATTGGGTTTTTAATGTCCTACTGTTCTGCTCCTAACCTGGGCTAATGAAGTCGAGCATACGCCATACAGTGTGCTATGAGGGAAATTTTGCCCGGGCAGTGGCCCTACGACATACTCTTATATTGAATTCCAACTGCCAAGGGATATTTTATGTGCACGCCAATGTTTACAGGGGACCTTGTTTTTTTGTTCCATCCGAACGACTAGACAACTGTCCTTGTCAGGCCCTCAGTCCTGCATCACTGACAAAGGGAAACCACACCGGAAAATCTGGATGAACTTTCTCGGCCAATACCCAGCCTCCAGACTAACAAGCCGGCGTCTTTCCCACTTAGCCATGTGATCCCCGTATTCTTGTGAAATCATTAGGGCTTGAGATACTCATCACTAGAAGTGTCAGTTTAGAACCATTGCTGTAGTTGTTGTTCTTCTTAGTGACCGGCCAGCTAGAGATTGAAGACCGACATTCAAGACACCCCCCCCCCTCCACAAAAACCACTTTAGACAGCCACTGATAGGTATTTGAGGATTTGGAAAACAAACTATAAAATATTGTGAAATTTGAATGTCTGAAGGAAATGGTCCAAAAATCGTTAAATTTCATTTAGTATTAACAATTATGGTCATCCCCTGCAAGTAGCATCTGCTATTAGTAATAGGTGTAGCAGTCATTTTCTTGGGCCACTTTTTCATTGGAATGAATCCGAGCTGTGAGATTATATTTTTTAATGACATGAATACATTTGGCTATTCCTTGCGTTTAATGATACACAGGATGTTGATCAGTGAGTATTCCCGTTTCAGGTGAAGCAGTTGAGGATGATGACGGTTTTGGTGATTTTCTACAAGGACCAATGACAGCAGCACCTACTCCACCAGCTGAAGTGGTGCCAGCCACTGTGAGTAATATATCTCCAGCACAGCTCAATACCAATACTACAGATTCTAGTCTAAATAATACGCAGGCAGTTACAAAAACGGAAATCACTCCCCCACAAATGCCTCAACAAGAAAAGAAAGGTATTAGTAATTTATGAAAAGAAAAATGACTTTAAGAATCTGTTTAAAAACATCTTTGAAAGAAGAACATTTTTTGTTTTAATTAAAAATTTTACATATACAAGACAGTGGTTTGATAAGCTAGCTACAGTGGTTGGAAATTCTGTATTCTAAACCTACATATTCGCATACATATTTAGCTTTGGGGTTTCAGAGAGCTTCATCCATCCAAAATGAGCTCGAAGGACCTTTTCTAGGGGTTGGTGGATGGCTGAATGTTTAGTATGTGCACACTGTATCATAAAGCCTGTCATTTAGTCAACTGGCGTGGTTTCGATTCCCCGGTTGTACATGACAAGGAGTAGGGTCGCCTGTTCATCCTCATGGGTTTTCTCCAGGTTCTCCGGTTTCCTCCCACTGTTAAAAACCCCTATGCGCAAACGAATTATTGAAATAAAATTGAACCACATGTTAGTCCCAAAATGACCTAGTTTGTGTCGGGTGGATGTTAAACCCAATTTCTTTCTCCCTCTCTCTTTTCTTTTCTAACAAATACAACATTTTTTTGCTGTTATCAGGGATTTTATCTGACAAAAGTACTATTTCCGAGGCAATATGTATTGATATATTCAGACAAATTACACAATTACTAAATTTATATTTTGCAGATTTGATGACAATGATGATGGAATGTTCTGATCTCAAGGCTCCACAGAAAGCCAAGTCATTCCAGAAACCTCTAGTCAAAGATGTCAAAGTTCAACCACATAAAACCATTACATATCATCAAAGTCAACAAGCTCGACAATGGCAAGTGTCCGCAGAACTTGAAGATCTTTTTCATGAAGATAGTAAGTGTTTAATAGGAATTTTGTTGTTCTTTCGGTTACTAAAAATTTTAATTTAAAATTTAAATCCACAGACTAAGATTGTATAAAATCAGAAATATTTATATTTACATTGACCCAAATCATGCCTATTATGCCCATTTGAAGTTTACACTAGTTTGGATGGATCATGTGTGCGTCATTTAAAGGGGTTTCAATACAAATATTGGGGATTTATTATGTTTGAACTAGGCAATACGCAACAAAATACAACACACAACACACTACACAGGGTATGTAAGAATATAACTACTTCTCAGTTGATAAAATCGTTTCAGAACGCATACTAAGAGCCACAATGGTTAAGCAGATAAGCTGCTGGCTCGCTAGCCTGGAAGTCTCAAGTTCGACCTCTGCATTGGTAGAGAAAGTTCAATAGGATTTTCTGACGTGGTGCAGGACAGAGGGCCTGACAAGTACAGCTGTCTAGTCGTTCGGATGGGATGAAATACCAACATCCCATATACAGATTGGCGTGCGCGTAAAAGTCCACTGACATTTGGAATTCGATATAAAAATAGGCACAATTTCCCTCATGGCACACTGTATGACGTATGCCTGTCTTCATTAACCCAGTCAGAGCAGAACAGTAGGAGGTTAAACCCTTTTCATTTCGTAACACTTACAGATGACATTTTTAAGTTAATGACAGATAATGAGACCAGACTTGTTTTACACGGACATTAAGCCGAATTTTTTCTCTTCCACTTTATTTAAACCATACATGTGATACCTCCCGCAATTCGCGGGAGTCTCCCGATTTCACCCCTGATCTCCCGAGCTCCCGATCGGGAGACAAATACTCCCGCTTTTTCAATTCTTGTAATTTTATTTTTTGGGAGTAAAAATTGTAATCAAATAGCATCGAAATTAAACGAGACAGACTTTTTTTTTGTTAACGACAACCGACAATCTCGTATTGAATGTTGTTACTATATAATTAGTAACACGACCTGAATACATTTCCGATGTTTTAGTATCTGGAACAATACCGTTAATTAACTAACACGATCTAATTATTGTTTTTATACGAAATTAATAAAGTTTAGCAATCAGTTGCAGGCTACGAAATTTGACGTAAACGATATCCAATCGGGGACGTGCGTGCGGTCAAGTTGGGAAAAAAAAACACGCGACCGATTACACCTAGCTGGTTACACTAATTGAAATATCGGTTACGTTAACAAATTTCAATAACAAATTTATTCACATTTGATCAATATTTATAAACGCTACACAGGTCTAAATTATTAGTATTATACAGCAAAATTCAATTCATTCATTTTTGGTATTTTATTTCTCCATCAGTCTTACCGGTAGGCCTACTTTCAGTTTGACAGATCACATATTTTTGACATCACGCATTGTCCAGGTGCAAGCAGGATAAATGATTTAAAAATACCCCTGTCCTAATTCTTTAAATGATTAGTTATGCCATAAATATTTGAACATGTCAGCTATATTTCCAAAGAATTTACTACACGTGTTCCTTTCACTGTAGCCATGCTGTGCGGTAGTACCACAGAAAACCAATGACCCGTACATGTATGTCGTCAACTTTGACCCCCAACCGGTACGTGGCATCACTTGACTGCTAATGTAAACGATTTTACTGTCCTGTCTTTTTTAATATTATTTCATCACATTAAACTATTATGTTTCCTTTTGATTGGGCCTTTGTAGAGTGCCGTGGTTAATAAATATTATTAATTTTGTCAACCGGTCGCTACCTATGATTGAGGCTATCTCATGTTACATGCTTGGAAAAAAGATTACAAATGACAAGTCTAGTACTAGTAGTAGTATTTATGAAAGATGTATGGCGTCTTCAATGACTGAAAACAATGTGGTAGCTACCATTCCTGGTTTTGAATGTCAAATATGTTATAAAAACGAAAATACATTAGTTATTTTTGGAACCGATTGATAAAAGAAATATTAAAATATAGGGATTTATAGAAGTGGAGTGGAACAAATATTTCTAATGTTTAAATGAGAACACAGCGTGTTTATTGTGTGTTTTCACATGTTTTGTTAAGTTTGTGTAATTATAACAATCAAATAATATTAAAATATATAAAATATGTAAATTAATTTGTCTTTATTCATGGTGGATGGGTAATTTTAACGCGTGATAAAGTCTCCCTCTTTTGACCTTAATTCTCCTGACATTTTTACAAAAATCTCCTGACATTTTGCTTGTGGCCTATCACATGTATGTATAAACGCAAAGAAATTTTTTCATTTTTCTGAAGTTCCACCCACACCAACATCCCCGCAAGCTCTAACTGAACCCAATAGTATTGCCATGACAACCAGTCCTGTATCACCACCAGCAACTAACATATCAACGAGTGGAGGGGTTTTACCAGACTGGTGTTTGTTTGTAGGTGAAAAGTTACCTCCCCTGTATAACATGGTTTATGAAGCTGCACTAGTGTAAGTATAATAGTGATACTGTCCTACTTAATTGATAGACGAAGATTACGATTGAAAAATGTTGAAGTCCCACGTCAACTTTGATAATGTTAGCAACATCACGTGTGGTCACCCCATATGCTGATTACAAGCGATTTCCGATAACTACTTCCGGCGTTATGGACCACTTAGGAACATCTTGTGGATGCCCGAGAGGCTAATTGATTAATAGGTTTCTTCTCTTGGTCAATGCTCTCATTGCCTACAAAAATGTGGGACAGCCCTTGTCGCCTGCTCGGACTGTGGGTGTATGTTTCATTGCCTGGTAACCTGTCTTTATTATTTTATAAAATAAGTAATTGTCTTATTTCATTAATTTGAAATTCAATATTGATGAAGAAAAAAATTTAATATTCAATACTGATGAAAAAAGACTTCCCCCTTTACTGTAGAACAGTCAGATCGTCTCTTTAAAAGATATAATTTGGCGATATGAACTAATCTGAACCTACAGCTATAAGGTTAGGTAAACTATATATAGAATAGTAGGATTGTCACTTTAAAATATATCATTTTGGGATATGTACTAATCTGAACATACAGGTATGACCTTATATAAACCATATAGAGCAGTAGGATTGTCTCTTTAAAATATATACTGTTTTATGTTTACAGTGATGGTAAGATAGATACCAATAGACTCTATCCTATACTGGTATTAAGTAATCTACCAAGAGAAGTATTGGGATATATCTGGTCAATGTCTAATACCACGACCCCAGGTCAACTAATACAGTCAGAATTGAATGCTATACTGGCACTTATAGCTTTAGCTCAGGTTTGTATTATGCATTAATAGCATGTGCGCGTTGTATCATTGAGTCGACTGATGTGGTTTCAATTTCCTGGTTGTACATGGCAAGGAGTAGGGTCGCATGTCCAACCTCGTGGGTTTTTTCCGTTACTCCGGTTTCCTTCCACTGCTAAAGATCCCTATGCCCAAGCCAATTATTGAAATAGAATTGAACCATGTGTTAATCCCAAAATAACCTACTTTGTGTTGAGTGGACGTTAAACCCCATTTCTCTGTCTCTCTCTATTATACATCGCTACCCTGGAGGTCTCATGTTCGATCCCTGCATTAGCTGAGAATGTTCATCAGGATTTTCCGGAGTGGTTTCCCCTTGACAGTGTTGCAGGGTGGGGGCCTGATATGGACAGCTGTCTAGTTGTTCGGATAATATGAAAAAAACGAGGTCCCGTAAAAGATCCCTTAGTAGTAATTCGATATAGGAGTAGGCCATAATGCTGCTACCCAGCCAAGATCCCACCCCGTAGCACACTGTATGGCGTATGCCCGTCTTCATTAGCCCAGTCAGTGCAGAACAGCACTCCCACATGGAAATTGAAGGTCATCTCTCCATTCCGTCCATCGGTCCATTAAACACCATTTTATTTGATTAAATCGTCATAACAACCATATTGACACAATATATATCATTGAAGAATATAAATCTCATTTCAGAATAATCATAGCATCATGTCCATTGATATACTTAAAAGATGTCCTCAACCACCCATTCCATTTCTGGGACAGAATAGTTCTGCTCCATCACCTGTAGCTCAACAAAAAAAACAACAACAACCTGGTAACCAAGCAACAGTCTCTGATACCCCAGTTGTCAATAGCAACCAACCTCAGGGATTACCTAATATCCAATCTGTAATGCCAAGTCCCAGTGGTAATCAAGCTACCATTCCTAGTCCGTCAACCAGTTTCCAGGTTGTGGCGCCGGTTCCTCAACCAGTTAATTCGGGTTAGAATCTTATTTCTTTTATGTTTCAATCTGAAACTTTGGATCTAGGTTCCTCTTTGTTGAATAAACAAAGCATGGAAAGATAGATATATATGTATAACAATATCTGTATCGAAACATAAATTCAGAAGTAGTCTACTAAGTGTCTTTATTTTGTGAAATCTACTTCTATATGTCTTATAAAGATATATATATATATATACCGGCAGTGATGGACAAAGCCCTCTCTTTAGAATCTTGACAGGGAACATCCGCGTAATTTCATTTAAGCCTGAAGAGTTCATTATGAACAAAACTAGTAGCTTAATGAGAGAAATCTGGGACAGCTACTCGCCACTCATAGATTTCTAATTTTATCTGTGCATGTGTTAAGTGTCTTAATTTCAAATCTGAAATTTTATTTCTTCATACTTTTTAAAAAAAAATAAATAGTTCATGTTTCCATTACCGGTAGAACTGTGCATATTCACATCAACGAATTTATGTTATATAACAGAAAGTAACAAATTTATATTAGGTCAAAGAATGAGTCTTTTTGGTATAAATATTTTTGGTAACATTGCTCTTAATTTCATAATATGTTAATGATACACTTTGATTTGTTTTTTTTATGTTGATTTCAAAAAGCATGACATCCTTTTTAGTGACTTAAATATTTGAATAGTAAAAACATTTGGTATGATGAATACAATTGTCTCTTGCGGTCGACTTCTAATAGTAAGTGCAGGGGGACTGCATCACACACAATTTTACACAAAAACAAATATATGGACAAGACATCGTACTCAAAGACCACAAACAAAACAATTCAAAAAGAGTGAATGGATCCAGGGGCTAGCCTAGCTGTAAGCATCCACTGCGCTGTACAGCCCCGGGCCTGTGGTGGCACAGACTTCACTCATATTTGAAAAACAATTGGGAATACAACCCAAAGAAATAATTATGTAATGTCAGCATGAGTCATGATCTGTCATAAATTGTTATTAATATGTTTTTATTTATAATTAAATTTTTCAAGAATTATGTTATGATGCAGTTTAAACAGGATACAATATTGAAAAGAGTGCGACTGGGTACCATGCTAAAGCTGTAGATACCATTGTTAAAAATCGTATCCGCAGAAATATTTTCCATGTGCATGTCTCAGTTTTACAATTTAAGTATATTTTGTAAAAAAGACATTATTATGGATTATTATTTTTTCTATTTCTTTATTTGTAGAATTTTTTTGACATTTTTTATAGGCATGAAACCTAGTTCTACTCCATCTACTATCTCTCAACCTCCGCGATCTTTTCCTACTCTCTCTGAGCCTGCTATTATAACTCATACATCTGAAGATGATTTCGCTGACTTTCAATCAGCTGATAAACCTACAGGTAAATCATTTAACAGATTTAGAAGGAACTAAATCGCTGATATTTGGGAACTAGAAATTGACACAAATGGGTTGCAAAGCATATAATAATGTAATATGAATGTATATAAACTGTATTATTATTCAGTAAAATACTTCTCAAGCGAACAGCAATCTCTAGCATCTGGTTATTCCAGTCTACGCCGATAGTATTTATTGTGCATGCAATCCAGATAAGAATATGGTGGCCCCATTTGACATGACTTGTGGGATATGTCAAGTCCCTTGTTACAAATGGCGCTGAAAATATTTGTATACCAATGGTATAATATTTATTGTGTCTTTAATATTGAATATCAGAGCCCATCTTTTCTGGTACGATCACAACATCAATGAATGTTTATGTCAATTGACACATAATTCGTGTTTCCAATGTCAAAGTCTTTGGATCATATTGAGTTAGAAGCTCAAACTCTAACTTTGGAGATTCTCACCCATGGATAAAATGCCCTTTCTATTAGTTTTTAATTGATGTAATGGGGGTATGTTTATTGTAGATTGCATGCAAGCTTTGAGACAAATCTGTCCATCCATAGACATTTTAAGAATAATTTTTTAGTTGCCTCCCAACAATGCCTCGTGAATACCATAATAAATACATAGTCAAGATATAATGCAGTGTCCTCTGTGTTATGTGATTCTGTAAATGTATTACAATATGTTTTTATTACAGAAGATGAATTTGGTGATTTTATGGGAACTAGTAATCCAGCCTGTATAACAGTTGAAGAAAAGCCTCCGTAAGTTATAATGACTGACCCCAGACTTGAGAGTTTGAAATTGATTTGAGAGACGACGAATTAATTTACTAAAATGAATCAAGCTACCCGTTGTTTGTGCATGTATATTTTTAATCGAAATCTGGAGAAAAACAACATTTTTGTGTGGTCTTCTGTTTCCTAGCCGTCTGGATGAGCGAATGGATAGCGTATGCGCATTGCATCATAAGGTCTGGCAGTAAGTCAAATGGCGCAGTTTCGATTCCCCGGTTTTACGTGACAATGATTAGGGTTGTCTGTCCAACTTCTTGGGCTTTCTCTGGCTTCTCCAGTTTCCTCCTTCTGGTAAAACCAGGTTTTTGTCGAGTGGATGCTTAACCCCTTGTCTCTCCTGAATAAAACCTTTGGCATCAGTCATATCTTGCTCAGCAAGTTGATTAATTTATAGTATGTCGTCACATGATTGACACTCAATGTAATGGTTAATCTGGGATACAATTAGAATTTTAAGGTCTTTTTCCGGACGGTTCTCAAAAAGAATGGCCAGTTCCCCAACATGTTATTGCCAATACATTATCGCAAAAATGAAATTTTGATTGCCACTTTCATATTTTTATCGCAAATAGCGACTTTGTTGCTCACTCTCAATTACTATTTGCTAACTTATGAATGTTTTATCGTTTTTATCTAGATATGTGATCTCAGTACCAAAACCTGATCCAAAGATAATCGATCAAATGACGCCAGATGAAAAGTATAATTCTAATGTACAAAGTTTTTTTGGAAGTAGCGGTTCTTCAGGTAGAATTTCGATGCTATCATAGCCTACTGTATTCTCTTCCTTTATATCGTATTCCCTTCCTTTTTAGATGGGTCTGGTCTTCTTTTTAATATTGTCTAAACTTTCAGCAATTAGTTCAATATGTTAAAGGCTATTCTACTAAACATTTCTTATTCTGTTTTTAAAAATCAAAGTTCATTTATCAAGTTTTGAAATTCCAAATTTTTCTTAAACAGCAAATTTGATTTTTGATTCTATTCATATTTTTTGTACATTAGTTAAGTGATTAGTATTTTAAAATTTATTTAATTATAAAGTAGATACTGTAATACTTTAAGATGAAATATTATTCAGTAGAATTGTCTTTGCATATACAAGCTACATGTAGATGTTCCTTATACAATTAGCTGTATATTTATGGTTTACAACAAGAGAAAATATGTTCGAAGTTCAAATTTACAAACAAATAAAATTATTGGGGTCGACATGCGAGTAGTGATACTCTATTCAGTTAGTGATAATAACATTGAATTTTATATGGCACATTCTTCACACCAGTGTCCTTAAAGGTCACCAGAAAAGCTTTATAAATTTTTTCAAGTAATGCAAGTAATTATGTCAACATATCCTTTCCATAAGTATAACACGGACCCAAATGTCAATATTACTGGCAACAGGTAAATTTCAACATTAGTAGTAATTGCTGTGATGTCATTTTAGTCCTTCTGCCCATAGACTATAATATGAGCAGAAATACTAAAATGATCTCACAGATTGTGTATTTTTGTATTTTCGAACAAATTTTCTGTTATTGTGAATTATATAGTTTACACCAAGATAATCTATATGAATACTCAGTCGGCCACAAATTGATGATATTCAAATACATAGGGGTATTGATAAAGAGATAGGATAGTTGGTATATAGATCCTTTCCACTCTAACTTTGTTTAATATTGTAGAATATAGATGTTAATATTGTGGGTATATTTTGTAATACAATAAGCAGAAAGATGAAGATGTTTATAATCAATTGCTACGGAAAATTGACTTAGTTTGGCATTTTCTTTTTAAAGTTTTAATAACAAAACTGGATTTTTATCTGCGTAATTTATTAAAAATGTATATTTAAAAAATCCCCCATCAACTGCCATCAAAAACCGACTTTACACAGAAAACGTATGTGGTTTATTAATCGTAATGTTTCAGGTTGAAAATCCATTTTATCAGTTGATTGTTTTGAATTATCCTGTGACACTTTATACAATGTTGGTGAAATCACAGGATTTTGAAAATTATTTAAACTGTAAAAAATCTACCTGAGTTTAATTGTCCGTATCTTTCTTTTTCTGTATGCTTTATTGAATTAAAAACGTTATTATTTGAAAGGGAAGATTTTCTCTTGGGTTTTTCTGAATTATTTTGTCAGCACTGGTTTATTAACATCTACAGCTTCTGTTTTATTTCCAATTTCTTGTCTTTTTTCTTGTTTTTTTTTTCTTTGTTAATTTATTTAATTTTCGTGTGGTTTTTGTTTGTTTTAGTATCAACTAATTTGCACCATATTCCAACACTAAAACGTTCACCGTTTAAAGGTACTTTGTATAAATTGGTTTATTTTTTGAATAACATATTACTTGGCCTTTTTGTAGCATAAAGCATTCACCGTTTAAATTTATTTTTTATGAATTGGTTTATTTTTGGTAACATATAACTTGGCCTTTTTGCAGGTTTGTTTTATTAACATATATTTAGGTTATTTGATTTTATTTGAAGTATTAAGGGACATAGTTGGCCAGTGTGACTAAAAAGCGATATGCATGTGCTGAAAGATTGTTTTTATGTGTATGTTTTTTTGTTCTGTAAATCATTGTTACCTAGTTTAATCTAAATTGTGATAAACTTTTATTAAACAAGAAGAGAAGAAACAAACTCTTTTAACATAATAGAAAAAAATGTTTATTTCTATTGAACGGTAGCTTTGGTTTGAAGCAGTTTTAAGAACATTTCTTCTGGTGTTGACCATGTTTAAGGCAGGACACTACCTTATAAAACACTCTGTATAGATTGATCTGTCAAATTTTGATATCAGCTAAAATTGCCCAATGTAGTCAAAATTTGTTGATTTTTCAAGTCGAGTCCTGCCTTTATATCATATAGTGTTGAATATTTGGTCATTTACATTTTTAACTTTTTACATGCTATTTTCCGTACTCAATTTTTTACCCATAAAACAGGCCTTAGAAAATCAAATTCTCAAAATCTATGAGAGATAATGGTCTCATCTTTGGAATACGGTTAGCTCTATAGCTACTGTGTGCAATAAGATGATTTTCAAGGTGTTTGTTATACATTTAGACATTTTATTGTACAAAATCATTTTGGTGGTGTGATCGGCCACACCCACATGTTTTATGTGGGGAGCATAATGTTCTTTATTCACATTCAAATGGTAAAATTTATGCCTTATTGCATTCTTTAATGCCTATATATGTTATTCCAAATCACAAATAGTTTGTTTCAATAAAATTGGTGAAGATTTTGATTTCCTAACCTACCCACCGTGAATATATAAAAAAATCCAATATGGCCACCATTTCCATGGTAACAAATTAATATTTTATGCTCAAATTATCAAATCTGATTTGGGGACATCATATACTAATATTACACTAAATGGCAAGTTTCTGTTATCAATGTGAAATTCTTAGGTAGTGTCCTGCCTTAAGAATATTTCTTCTGGTTTGGACTTGGACCATGTTTAAGAATATTTCTTCTGGTTTGGTCTTGGTCCATGTTTAAGAATATTTCTTCTGGTTTGGACCAATTTTTAAGAATATTTCTTCTGGTTTGGACCAATTTTTAAGAATATTTCTTCTGGTTTGGACCATGTTTAAGAATATTTCTTCTGGTTTGGTTCAAGTTTAAGAATATTTCTTCTGGTTTGGCTCAAGTTTAAGAATATTTCTTCTGGTTTGGCTCAAGTTTAAGAATATTTCTTCTGGTTTGGCTCAAGTTCAAGAATATTTCTTCTGGTTTGGACCATGTTTAAGAATATCTGCTCTGGTTGGAGCCGATTTTTAGAATATTTCTTCTTGTTTGAACCAATTTTAAGAATATTTCTTTTGGTTTGAACCACGTTGGGAAATATTTCTGGTTAAGACCAAATTTATTCTGTGGCATTGCAGGGGTATGGCTATATACTTTTACTATACATAAGTATATTATTACTGGTTGAAGCCAATTTTTAGAATATTTGTTTGGATTTGAACCAAGTTTAAGAATATTTCTTCTGGTTAAGACAAAGTTTATTCTGTGGCTTTGTGGGGGTTTGGCTATATACTTTTGTTACATGTAGATTTGAATTTATTGAATATTGGTTTGCAGAATAAATGTCGTTTTGTTTTGATTTTACTCAACTTAGCAAGATTTCTTTTACTGGTCATCAGGAAGAATCCTATTAAAGAGTCAAGCAAAATTTCAATAAATTTTAGCCGTTTTACAAGTAAAAGCTTAATATTAATTCATGTATATATACACTGTCTATTTTATACCATTGTCAATGTACAGAAGTCCAATATATCATGGTTGTATTATTGTAACATAATTTTAATAATGTTTGGCTAAGTCGTTACCATCGGTGTCTGACTTGGTTCCTATACTATCACGAAGATGTTGTTCCAACTAAAAGGCAATCATCTGCATTGTTATTTATATCTGTCCTGTAGTGCCTGCTTTTAGGTTATTTCAGTATATTTTATGTATATTCATTCTCTCTTTAGCTTCTATTATTTTCTTGTTATATATATATGTACATACATATAGATATTTAATCATTTATTAAACCTGTCTGTCAATTATTGATGAAAATTTGACAAGAATTGTCTTAGTTTTATGAATCAGCAATCCCTTTAATAAAATTCTACTTAAAAATGGTCATGCATTTTTCAGATAAGATCCATTCACTTTATATTTTAAGAAAACAAAACCAAAATATCACTTGCATTTTGGTTTCAATTATTTTTAACACAACAATGAATGCAGTTAATCGCTTTTTGGATTGATTCTTATTCATTTTAGAAATTCAACTTTTGACATTCACCAAGGATTCAAAATCAGAGACTTGAACTTTGTTAATTTTCTGATCAAATATATTTGAATTTAAGTATGTTCTGATTTAGAAATCTATGCTGTATTTATGTATTTCTAAGATTAGGTCAGTTTATAATATGTCACTGTGTCGTCTCAGTGTATGGAGGATAACTCTTGTCATCAGACCCCAATGAATATGAACTAACTGTTGTCTTCGATATTTTAGGCCATACAACTCCTAACAGTCTGGATGAGGAGTATTACACTGATTGTCGTGACAGTACAAGTCAATTGAGTACCTCAGAGCAATCAGAGAGTGAAGATATTAAAAATTTTGAAACATATGTCGAAGAATTTAATCGCAAGAAAGAAATGCTTCATCCAGAGAGTCCCTTACACAATCCATTTCCAAGGTTACCAATTGTTCAGCAGACATCCGCAGATGTGGTTATTCCCCCTTTGCCACCAGTTCGATCTGGTTTACAACTCAGTTCTGAAGCCACATCTTCCAGAGAATTCACAGATTTTAAATCAGCTCCCGTTATAACATCTGCACAAGATTCAGATGCTGATTTTGCAGATTTTCAAGCAGCGCCAAAGTCTTCAGGATCTGAACCAAATCTTTTAGGGGAAGAGGACAAATATGGTGCTTTAAGATCATTAGTTATTGACGAACCTGCTTCAACCAATGAAGCAACAGCTACCAGTGAGACTATTTCATCTTTTGCTCAGTTTGGTGAAGAAAGTGACCAGAATGAAAGTGAGGGTGATTGGGCAGATTTTGCCAGTGCGCTTCCAGCAGAGGATACAAACACAAAATCTTCAGACAAAAATACATTAAATTTGATTGCAGATAATGTTGAAAGTGACTGGGCCGATTTTGGTGACACTAAAACTCCAACAGCTGGTGCAGTAAATGATGAACCTTCCTGGAATCCCTCTGCTTCAAGTTTCCTTGGAGCACCTGCAGTAAAATCCAACATAACAGCCAAACTAGTTCAAAATGAGCCAACGAACAGTCTGTTTCCAAGTGTTGCAATAAAAACAGAAAATACTGACGATGATTGGAGTGATTTCTCAGGAGCTGCATCAAATGATCAGCAGACACCAATACCCAGTGAAAACACAGATGATGATTGGTTCAACACGCCTGTTTATTCTGACACTAGCTTATCCAGTAACAGTGTAGTCACCGTCAAAAAGTCTCATTTACAATCTGAGGAAATTATGGGGATGTTCAAGGTACGTGATGATCCAGGAACACAAGCTAGCTATAAATTACCCAACCTGGAACAGAAGGTCAACAAATTTCGGCAACCTTCATTGGATGATGACAATGACAATGATCCTCCACCTTTGGATTACGTTGACGATGAAGAAGATCATGGATTCTCACGTGGTTACGATTTGGATGAGTATAATAGCCCTTCTCCTATTGGTGGCTATGGTTACGGAAATAGTAACAAAGGTATGTTTTTGAATCAGGTTGCTAAAAAAGTCGCCGAGAAACGTCTGGATGACAGGGACAGAAGTAGTCTCTCCCCGGAGACTGAAGATGATGCTAACAGTTATTCTTCTAAAGATACAGATAGTTATAATTGGAAAGACAGATCCAAACAACTACGGGAAGATTCACAGTCTGTTTGTAGTCTTGAATTACCAGCTAAAGGTAAGTTAAATTAAGTAGGCTTATTGGCAGTCTGATTGAAATGCGATAATGATTTCATTTTGTTCATTTTGTCTGATTCGTTTGTATCAAACGATTTCTATCATCCAATCTGATTAAAACACAGATCCTATTTGTTTTTGATTTGTATAGTTCAAAAGATCGTTTTACTTTTCTTCACTACACTAGGATCTGGAAAAATTGTTATATAACAGATGTTGTAGTTGATGTGAGGGATTAGCCAATGAAACGGTCCATTACGGCGACTTCTTGGCATGCCATGCACGGAACTGTGGGTATACTATTAGAAAAGTCTATGTATGCTCCCTGACGATATCTAGACTGCAATTTTCAGTATATTCTCTTTCATTATCTATTTTTTATTTGTTATAGCGAGAACTGTCACCGTAATGCCACTTTAAAGAAATTGTCTTGAAATAAAATGTTTACTAAGTAATATAAATGATATTTTATTTGCATAATTTCTCATCAAATCACTTTTGGTTTATTTTAGGTAATTCTATCAAAACTAACTCTGATAACGGTGGTAGCGACAGCCAATCGGTGTCCAGTATGGAATTTTGTAATTTTGAAGGATCTTCAAAAACACCAGTCAGTGCTGAATCCAAATCTCTTGATAGTCTTGATTTTCCTCCCGATGGCAATGACAACGAAGGTATAGAAGTACCAGATGTAGATAATACAGGTAACTTTTACTTTTACTGACAGTATTATATTGTGGGTTACTTAGTATAATGTTGTTTTATTCATTGGTGTTTTATATGTTTCACATACATAGATGATAATATGGTAAAGAGATGGACATAGCAGTTAGGCCTCGCTACCCGCTCGCCGGGTAGGCGTAGTCTCTTGCATCCAGATATTCTGGGAGCATATATTGCGATTTACAATATTATAGAAGGGACCAGTTATTATGTATTTAGTATGCGATATGGACACTACATCCCTCCCCCTTTTAGATTAAACTTCATATTGTATCATAACACAAATGCAGCGAACAAAACATCTGTGGATAAGTGTCAGTAATATTAATGTTATTCTGAATAATCAACTTAAATAAACTAAGCCATAAACAGATGTCTTCTGTTAACCATTCTTGAAGATTTAGTCGTTTATAATTATAAGAATAGTGTTGATACTGCAAAATACACTTGTTTATATTACACTGTAAAACACATTGTTCAAAATGTTATCAAACACACTTATGACAAAATATAGTCATTCAGGTAACGTGGTCTAACATGTTGTCTCCTTGATCTTCTGCACAGTTGATGTGGGTTGTTGCGATTAAGTCGATTATCAAATTCATTATCGATGTGTCCTGGATCATCATTATCATCCAACTCGATATGATCAACATTTGGCGTATATTGCGGGGTGTCACATGGTATTTGCTTTAACTGTGAGCTGTTTCTTGCAAATATTTTACCATTTGGAGCTTTTAAAACAACCATTGATCCTTTGATATCTATCACAACTGAAGCATGATGAGTAAAAGGTGTTGATAATTTATTTGTCTTTGCTTGTTTGACCAATACAAAATCACCTTGGCTCAAAGAAGATGGTTTTGCCCTGTTGATTTTATCAGCATGTAGCTTCATCCTCCTTTTAGACCTTTTATCATTTTCACGAGCCAAGTTACTTAGTTTATTCTTGCAAGCAGGTGCGGGAGATGGATTCTCTGGTAGTTTGGTCTTAATTGGTCGGTTGAATAACAGTTCGGCTGGAGATACACCAGTACTTGAGTGAGGTGTTGCTCTATAGTTGAGTAGAAATTGGTAGAGTTCTCTCTTCCACTCTTTCCCTTCAATGAAAGATGAACGAATAGACTTCTCAATAGTGCGCATAAAACGTTCAGCTTCTCCATTGGCCTTAGGCCAATAAGGCGTAATTTTACGATGTTTGAATCCTTTGATTACAGCGTATTGTGCAAAATCACGTCCGTTGAATGGGGGTCCATTGTCTGATTTTAAAACATCTACAATTCCGTGCGTTGAAAATATCTTGTCTAGTTTTGGTATGATACGTTGAGCAGCTGTTGATTTGACGATTTCAACTTCCGGGTATCGAGAGTAATCATCCATGACGACAAGGAGTGAGTCGCCAGATGGGAATGGCCCACAGAAATCTACACTAACGTGACTCCATGCTTTTATGGGAAGTTCGGTCATGACCAATGGTTCTGGTCGTGATGATGTGCCGGTGCAGGATGCTTGACAGGGAATACATGACCGAATGAGGTCCTCAGCATCTTTATCAATTAAAGGATACCAAACTTTTTCTCGAAGTAAACGCTTTGTCTTCACAATGCCCTGGTGTCCTTCATGAGCAAGGTCCAAAACAGTTTTGCGTAAAGAGGGTGGAATTACCAATTTTGAGTCACGAAGTACCACTGATGATGTGACTGACAATTGGTTTCGAAGCTTGTAGAAAGGTTTCAGATCAGGGTCAGATTTCAGCCAATGTCCTGATGAAATTGCTTGGATTAGTTTAAGCATGCTTGGATCAGAGGTGGTTGCCTCTTGGATTTGGTGAAAAGTGAGTGACTTTGGTACAGCATGGTCAGCTATATAGTTTATGTATTCATCAGCTATACGGCGATCAAAAACTGACTGATAAGGTTGTGGGTGCCTGGACAAAAAATCTGCTGGATTGGTAGCTCCAGGACGATACACAACTTTCATGGTATAAGACTGTAAACGTAGTTGCCACCTTTCGATGCGGGGTGGAGGTCTAGAGAGTGGTTTGTTAAATAAAGTCTCCAGAGGCTTGTGATCAGTGACCACGATGAAAGGCTTTCCATAGACATATAAATGAAAACGCTCAGATGCCCATACGATTGCGAGTGCTTCACGTTCTATCTGTGAATAGCGTCGTTCTACAGCAGTGAGTGTTCTGCTGGCATAACCCAAAATGTAATGAGTATCATCGTCGTCTTTCTGTGTAAGAATAGCTCCAACTCCAACCGGACTTGCGTCAGCAATTATTTCTGTGTTCTTGGTTGGATCAAAATAGGAGATAATATTGTCAACAGATAAGCTGTTCTTTAAATTCTGGAATGATTGCTGGTGTTTTTCAGTCCATACCCACTTAGTACCTTTCTTGGTAAGCTCTCGTAGAGGATCAGTGATGATCGAATGATTTGGAATGAAACGGGCAAGAAAATTAGTCATGCCTAGTAGACTACGTACTGCTGCTACATCTTGTGGTACAGGAGCTTGTTGAATGGCAAGTACCTTGGATGGGTCAGGTGAGATACCTTTACTGGAGAAAGTGAATCCGAAAAAATCCAACTTGGTTTGGTTAAAAAGACACTTTTTAATGTTGAGAGTTAGATTTTTTTCTCGTAGACGACAGAATACTCTACGTAGAGAATTATTGTGCTCTTCAGTAGTTTTTCCAAACACTATAATGTCATCTGAGATGTTTTTAACTCCAGGTATACCATCAAGAACCTGTTGGATAATATGCTGAAATATCTCTGATGCCGATGATAAACCAAAAAGAAGTCTCTTGTAACGTCGTAACCCAATGTGTGTGGCAAAGGTTGTCAGGTATCGTGATGATGGGTGCAATTCTATCTGGTGGTAGCCTTGCTTGAGGTCTAATTTCGAAAAGACAGATGCGCCATTGAGATCGTGAGTAATCTCGTCTAAGGTGGGTGTTGGGTGACGTTGTCGAGTGACAGCTTGGTTAGGTGATCGCATGTCAACACAAATGCGTACCGACTTCTGATCCTTCTTGGGTACGATAACAATGGGCGATACCCATGGTGTTGGTCCGTCCACTTCTTCGATGATGTCATCAGTCTGAAGTTTGGCTAGTTCTGCTTCGACTTGTTTCCTGGTGTGGAAAGGAATTCGTCTAACTGGTTGTGCTGTTGGCTTAACAGTTTCGTCGATGTGGATTTTAAACTGATAGTCTTTCAATTTACCCATTCCTTGAAAAATATCTTGGAATTCTTTGATGATTGGTGAAGACTGTTGTGTCAACAACAAAGGTGATACAGCATTAACGTCTGGTATGGCGATGAGACCAAGTTTTTGTGAGGTTTCATAACCTAGTAAAGAGCCGGAATCCTGATCGGTTACATGAAATACTGATTCACATTGCTGGTTAGCGACAGTGATTATGGTTTTGAAAGTTCCCAAAACTGATAAAGGTGTGTCTGAACCATATACATAAATGGCTGTGGTTGGAGGATTCAATTGGATAGGTATCGAAGATTTTAGGTAGGTAAAGGTAGGTTGATCGATAATGTTGACTGATGCGCCAGTGTCGACTAGAAGGGAAGTACTACAGGTATCTGCAAAGGTTACAGAGGTAAACGGTCGTTTACATGACTTATGTGACGATACTTTAAATACATAGTCGTCGTCAGATGAGGATCGTTCTTCAGTAATTTGGTTAACTGACTTTGATTTTGTAGTACGGTTATTATGTCTATGCGTAGATTTCACCGATTGGTGATGCTCATTGGTTCCTCGGTATGAAGATTGAAGGTGATGTTTAGAAGAATCAGGTTTCCTGCAAACTTTTGCAAAGTGGTTCAGTGTGCCACACTTGGAACAGGTTACTCCTTTCGCTGGGCATGGTCTGTTTGTATGAGGCCATATACCACCACATAAACCGCATGTAGTATTAGATTGACGTTCACGTTGGTTATTTGAAAATTTGCCAACTGGATGGCTTCGAGAGTATGTTGGTTTGGTGTGAGACATATAATTAATTGATTCTGGTAGGTGATCAATTTGGTTAGTTTGGGTTTCTGATGATTCCATAGCAGTAGCTAGTTCTAGTATTTTATCCAGGGTGATATCAGGCTTTCGAAGGATTTGTCGTTTGAGCTGTGATGAGTGGCATTTTTCAACAACTTGATCAGCTATGGCATCATTAATATTTGTAAATTCACATGTAGAGGCTAGAGATCTAAGACGCGTGACGAACTGACTAACAGACTCTCCGCTGCGTTGTGATTCTTGTTTGAAAACGTACCGTTCAAAACGAATGTTTTTCTTCGGAAGAAAGTATTCATTTAATTTGTCTGATGCAGTTTTAAAATCTTCGCCTGTGTCAGGGAGGCCATCGAAAACATCTTGCACTGAATCTCCTGCTAGATGCAACAATAAAGCTCTCTTTTGCTTATCGTCTGTCACGCCGATTGCCTGACTGTATACATCGAAACGGTCCCGCCATTTTTTCCACCTGGTTGCGAGCGATGTGGGGTCTGAATCAGCTTGAAACTTCGGTAAGGCTGGTATATTTAGTAAAGTAGCCATTTAGGAGTGAAGGAAAATTTACCTCGTCGCCAGCTATAATGTTGTTTTATTCATTGGTGTTTTATATGTTTCACATACATAGATGATAATATGGTAAAGAGATGGACATAGCAGTTAGGCCTCGCTACCCGCTCGCCGGGTAGGCGTAGTCTCTTGCATCCAGATATTCTGGGAGCATATATTGCGATTTACAATATTATAGAAGGGACCAGTTATTATGTATTTAGTATGCGATATGGACACTACACTTAGAGAATTGTGTTTTGAAAATGTGTTGAGGGATTGCCTGGTTTTGTAATGGTGGGCTAGAGTAGTGTGTTTTGAGAGTGAGTAGAGTGGGTAAGAGACAAGGATGTGCTTGTGATAAACTGTGTTTGGTGGTACATGTAGTGTACAAGTGCACTTCTTGTATAATTTCTTGATTGTTCCGCGATAAATAAATGAAAACAGGAATCTTGTTTATTGATATTTCTCAGTTATATCCTTATAGTTAACAATAAATCAACATGAATTACACCACAACAAACATGAATTACAGCATAACAAACATGAATTACAGCATAACATAATGTTACAAGTTAATAATCTTGGTACAAATGCTTAATAGTATATAGTACAAGCTCTGATATATGGGAATTCTCCAAATATCCAAACACCAGTACATTGTACCAACCGTGAGAATGAAAATTATTTAGATTTAACTAAAAGTGTTGGTGAAAGAACTGTGTTTGGTGGTACAGTGGGTGAAAGAACTGTGTTTGGTGGTACAGTGGGTGAAAGAACTGTGTTTGGTGGTACAGTGTGTGAAAGAACTGTGTTTGGTGATACAGTGGGTGAAAGAGCTGTGTTGGTGGTACAGTGGGTGAAAGAACTGTGTTGGTGGAACAGTGGGTGAAAGAATTGTGTTTTTTATTACATGTAGAGTGGGTTACAGCATTGTGTTATGTGGGTGAAAGTATAATTCTTTGAATCTTTTTGCTCTTCATCATTTAAATTTCAAGAATGTGCCTGTATTTGATCTTTTTCACTGGTGTAGTCCATTTCCTGTTACATATTTTAATAGACGTACCGAATGACAAAACTCAAAAGTGATTAAGTAAAGAGCAACCAAAATTTATTATTTTATTCATTGATGTACTAAAACCAGCTTGATTACTTCACACACCAAATATAAAAAGTAGGCCATTTTGATGTGTTTAAACACCTAGATGTGGTATTTGGCTGCTTTAGACATTGGCTATACAAGAGTGTTACATAGAACCCAGGGTTGTGACATTAAACAATTGTTGAAAAATAATGCTATTGTTTAATTTTGTATTCATTGATGCACTGAAAAGAAATTGATTACAAACTGACTAGGATGGCTTGATGTGTTTCACACGTATATCTGATATTTAACAGGTTTAGATATATTGTGGTAGAGTTTATAATCAATATTAACATATGTTACATATATATATACTTTATATATAAAATACTTTATGATAGTATATATATATACATATCTATAGTAGTATCATGGATACATCAATATATAAAGATATAACAGTGTGAGGCAGGACAGGATATTAAAGATTGACAACAGTCAGTTACAAATTTTTTTTGTTTTAACTCATGTTTCTAATTCATTTTACACATTAACTGTGAACATTTTGATGTAATATGGAGAAAGATTGACATTATTTTGAATTGCAATCAGCTACATAATATTGAGTTGAAGGGTAGGTTGTATCCCCTATGACCTAGTTCCATAAACATTCTAGAAATATTGTCATCTTTCTTAAATGTTTTAAATTATATATTTTAACAAGATCATTCTTCTACTTGAACCTGTTTCTGAAAGGTTTTGTAATTTTGAACCCATTTTCTCTTGCTAGTAAATTAGCATAAAAGTTTAAAGGTTAATCACAGTAACTACTATGGGAATGAATTATTGTTTTGACACAAGGTGCAATTTTATGGATACACAATTACTGAGTTTAATACCAAGCAATATTTCAACAAGAATACTCTCGTCTTTATCTATCAAATCAATTGCTTGATAAAGACAAGAGTCATTTGCTTGATAAAGACGAGAGTATCCTCATCGAAATGTCGCTTAGTATTAAACTAAGTATTTGTGTATCCATAAAATTCTACCTTGTGTTAGTATGTTCAGTTACTAAATGCCAATCAAAGAATGAATGATTGTTTGTATAATTGCAGGTATTATAAACAGCAGTAATAGTACAAGTAATAATATGTCGCAGGCCGCATTAACTGGTGATGTAATAAAGTCATTAGCCGATAGATATAATATAACAGATGAAATAGTGGTACGTTACTTTTCAATCTTATATCTCACATATTCTACTCAACTATCAAAAAGGGGATCATGGTGGCTAAGTGGGTTGGAAACTAGCTCGCTAGCCTGGAGGTTGGATGTTCGATCCTTGCATTGGCTGAGAAAGTTCATCCAGTTTTTCCGCCATCGTTTCCTCTGCATCTCTGACTAAGAGAAACCACGTAGGAAAATCCAGATGAACTTTCTCGACCAATGCAGCTATCGAATACAGACCTCCAGACTAGCTAGCCAGCGTCATACCCATTTAGACACCATGGCTCCTTGAATCCCTTAACGGAATATCAGTCAAAAAAATGGTCCAATTCCTTCAATTTTTTTACGAACATATATCCAATTTTATCCAAGGCAAATGATGTGAGTGATACTCATATATCCAACAAACAAGTAACAGTTGACATGCAGCATCCTCTGCAGACAATTTAAACAAGCCAGCACCACCTAAAAGTGTTGGTGACAAAAAATTTTTATGAGCTCCAAAGGCAAAGGTCATCATCATCAGATTACCTACAAAAAAATAAATATGTGACAACCTTTGTGGATTGCTCGGATGACTTGGCTGCTGTGATTGTAGGGGGGGTAGATGGCTGAGTGGTTAGCACGTGCTTCCTGTATCATAAAGCCTGTCATTTAGTCAACTGGCGTAGTTTCGAATCCCCTGTTGTACATGACAAGGAGTAGGGTTGCCTGTCCAACCTCGTGGGTTTTCTCTGGGTCCTTCAGTTTCCTCCCACTGCTAAAGACCCCTATGCGCAAGCGAATTATTTAAATAGAATTAAAAACCGTATGTTAGTCCCAAAATGACCTAGTTTGTGTTGAGTGGACCTTAAACTCCATCTCTCTCTCTCTCTCTCGCGGTGATTGTATATTTTGTTGCGTGGCAACCATCCTTTGTATTGAGATGTGTGTATCTTTGTATTTTAGACTAGTGATCGGTATAGTTATGAATGGGAGAGATGTTTAGACAACTGTTGGAGAATGATTAAAGATTCTAACACTATATTTAATTCTATCAGTTCATCCAGCGTATGTAATGAAGTTTTAAAATCATCCCAAGGATCATCTTATATAACTGGTATGTAAACAGAGCAGTCACTAAAAGAATACGTTTACTGCAGTAATAATATATGGAAAAGACCGAAAGTTATTACAAATATGATTCAACCTTGAATTAAGTCTGATAATGAATTTTATGAGCAGGGTTTTATGATATACAGTTTGAAGATATGAGTATATTAAAACGGATACATATACAAAGAAACAAATGATGTTTGTTTATAAATTATAACCCTCTATCTATGTAATTAGAGGTACATAATGATATACATGAATTACCACAATCTAACAGGTTTAGGAAGTTACATCTTTTGATATTTAATAAATGAACATGTTCAATAAAATGTATATATATAGTGTCGGTGGGTTTCAGTATATAAGTGAGTGTAAGGTCTAGCATTGACCGTCCTCAAACCGAGCAATTTATGCAACTTAGAAGAGTCATGCTCTGAATTTGTATTTTGTATATATTATAGGTATTGTAGAGATTTACAGGGTAGCTTGTAGAGTTATGACTGCCATGAAAGCACATAGTAAGTACTACAAATATTTCTATACATAGCCCATGGGCCTTTTTAAATGGCTTAATCCATGTGCAAAATTTACTGAAACAAATTAATGATTGTATTACAGATCTGACAACTCCCCCACTAGAGAGATTGTTAAAGGATATAGATCTAGCATGGAATAATTTAACAGCATTCTTTGTTGGTGCTTCTGTTTTGGTAAGTCTCTATATGCCGTATAGGTATGATTTTAATTACCAGTATTCATTCACAGATATAGTTGAAATGTTGTGGAATTTTTATCAATGTTTTCAACAAGTACAGCCTTTACTCAATTTCTGTGATCTGTCTGGACGTCTTTTTATGTATACTGTGGTCGAAATATATTGCGATTGGAGAAAAAATAATATTGCAAGTTTATTATTATTATTGATTTAAAACAGATTATGTTATTTAACAGCTAACTAAGGATGTCAAGTATGTATACAATACAGCCTAAGCATAGTACTTTAATAATGAAATTGAATTGTGAGTTTCCTGTAAAATGACCTAGCTGTGAGTTCACAAAGCATTCTCAGACTTAACTTAAGAATTTACTCAACTTTCAATTACTGTTTATGAGAAATATCTTTGATCCAGAAACGCCATACTTTGCACTTAGTTTCTTATTGATGTATTTGATACATTAAAACAACAAAATTTTTATAAATTACTATATTTTAGTTAAAATAAGGCAAACAATTTTGAGTAAATTGTTGACTTAAGTCTCAGAATGCTTTGTGAAAACAGGACCAGACATCTAATCTACACTTTTTTATTTTACTTCATCTTGTTTATTTTTCAGCCGGATATCAAAGCATTTGATTTTAAGTTTGGTATAATGAAATCCGATTCTGAAGAAGCTCAATTCAATGCATGTGGCGTCTGCCTTTTAAATGTCGATGTAAAAATAAAAGCAACATGGTGTGATGAAGATGTGACCAAATTAACCTATGGCAGACGACAGTATCATGCCCCGTGTGCGAATTTCTGGGTGAATTGTGTTGATTCTACTTTACCAGGATTAAGATTACCAGAATTACTGTGATAATAACAAAAGTTTGTTCCAATTACATTAGCTAAATATTAGTTCCAGAGTTACATTAAAATGGAGACCTAAGAGTTATCTTTGCAGCGTTGTGACAGAAGAGCTATTTTAAAAACAAAATAAACATTGCTAAACCTGATTATGAAATTATGTCTTGTCACATATCAATGCACTGGTTATTTTATCAAGCCTTCCTTCATCTTGGACTCAGAAACCTACCTCTTCCATTGCTCATAGTTGACATTCAACAAACAAGCTTTCTATTATTAAAATAGCAGTGACATCCAACAATAGTCTGTATATAAGGTCACTGTTATTTGTTATGAGACATATTGTAGTTCTCTATAGAGCTTTGTTGTAAGATTTTTTGTCACATTCCTGATTCAAACTGTATCGTTTATACAGATCTTGAGTCATGTTTCCAATGAACAGTATTTTTTAAACGGGGTGATTGGGAGAAGGAGCACCCAGAAAAAGAATTAATTGAATCTAGGAAAAGAGGAGACTTACATATAGGAACCTAGGAAAACGGAAAGTAAGAGTCACAGACAGCAAGGAAAAAGGAAGATTTATTAATGGGAAGAATAGGGAACAAGCACCTAGGAAATAGGAAGATTTGTGCACAAGCATCTAGAATGGGGTGATTAGCACACAAGCACCTAGGAAACAGGACGATTTGGGCATGAGCACCTAGGATATGGGGTAATTAGGGCACAAGCAGCTAGGGACGGTGGCAATTGGAATACAAGCACCTTCCGAAGACTGGGAGCATGCTGGCACTGACACTAAGGAAACTGAAAGATTGGGGCACAGAGGATTGTAATATTAAAAGTTAATACATGTATAGACATTTTACAGACAAAAAAGGGGTTAATATCAATAGAGATTTAGTTACCTTAGTCGGTTTCCATTTTTAATAAATGCAATGTTTATAGAATTTGTGGCATTGTGAATGAATCTATGGATGTTACAATAAACAACTTCTTCCACTGAAGTTAATTAGATGGGTGATTTGATGATATATGCAAACTAATTAATGTATCAAAGATTTGCTTCAAATCCCTTGCTAAACATGTTATTCGTACCCCAAGATATCCAAAATTTATTTTCAGAAGCCATATTTGTCATGTAACTTGATTGAGGGAGGGCCCATTTTGAGAATGTATTTGTCGTTACCTACTGTCCATTTACCATACTTATTGAAGCCAACTTCTTTTTCCGCCGTTTAATTTCAAACATTTAAACCCCTGAATGTTCCCAAAACCACTTAACCATTTGATAAAATCATAACAACAGCTCTCTTAGTCAAGGGTAACAGTTAGTGATACCGTGACATTTAAGCCCATTGCTTGCCCCATTGTTGTTTTTCCGGGAATCCAGTCTTTTTCTGGTAAGAGTGGGTGCCTCTCTTTCCATATATACTAAATTTGCCGTACATTTATTGGAAATAACAACCCAATAAAGACTTTTCTGGGAAAGTATCTTTAATAGGTCACCTAGTACAACTAAAACAACTTTGTATTGAATTTAAGATAATATGTGTAAGCTCAGACAAGAAATCTAATCCTTTCAAGTCAAATGTTTGCAGATGACTGATCATGGTGATAACATTCAGCTGTCACTAGGATTTAATCCAAGTAGTTTTGACATACATGTAGTTTGTAATCGATTGTAATGAAAGATCATGTCAATGATCAAAGGAATATTAACTTTAGATATGAAAAGTGTTGTTATTTTGTGATATTCTAAGATTTCCATTAACTTTAAGTGTTTTCAAACTATGTGTTTTTCTATGTATGGGGGGTTGGATGGCCGAATGGTTAGTGCATGTGCGTTGTATCATAAGGTCTTTCATTGAGTCAACTGGCGTGGTTTCGATTCCCTGGG